>JAFFSR010000056.1:1780000-2379213 GCA_017163975.1 Anastatus disparis | reverse complement strand
GATCCACATATCGCTAGCCATCCTTAGTGATGACTAAGGATATCTGGATGATCGCGTGGGCACTTCCGCTTCACGGAACTGCCAACCCATTAAAATTTTGTGTTCGTATTTACGTGTACTAAGAAGCAACACAGTATGAATGGATGTATGAATGAGCTGTGGCTGCCAACCAATGGATATTCCCGTCAGACTACCGGAGTTGTTCGTTAGTGGTGACTTGCTGACCTCTGTTTAGTAATAAGAGTAAAAGTTAGTCCCCTTTCCGGCGAAAGTCGTGACGGGCAAAGGTCTCGTGAAACCACATGTCGGCTAGGAGCTTCTACGTACTTCTACTAACGTAACCAGAGCCCATGAAGGGGTTGAAGTTGGTCTGTACAGGCGCAGGTGCGAAGGATTATCTGGTCAGTATTTCCTTATACCGAGTCCGCGCAGGAGAACTGCGGAACTTCTAGCCTGAAGTTTAGGGCCAGGCGCAGCACGGTACTGACGTCGCTCACTCAATACGGATGACGTAAAACCTTTAGCATCAACATGGCGCGGGCCTAACCCGTAAACATCTCTTATTTAGAATCACTCGGTGTCGCTAGGGTTGACCATCCGAAAACCGCTTCTCGGCTGCGGCACCTATAAATAGGGCTCCTCACAGGCGGGGATAGTGGCTCCAGTGCGTCTGGAGCTCCCATGATGGGCGAACCGTCTTAAACCAAAGTATCGTTTTCATATGTCAAACTTAACAAAAAACCAAAACAAAAACAAAACAGAAGCAGCTAGAAATAGCCAAACAAAAAATGAAGGCCAGATGACGCAGGCTGATCCCCCACCGAAGTTAGGGGTAGAGATCGCCTGCTTGACAGTCGAGGAGAGGTCTCAGAGGATGAATGAGATCTTTATGCTGATGAAGCGAGCCTGCAAGTCGATGCCCGGCATCTCCCTGGATGTCAAGGACAACCTTCCAGAGCTCATCGAGCACGTGGATGCTATGAAGATGGAGTTTTCCCGCTTGCTCGAAGCAAGAACGGTCACTGAACAGATGGAAGTGACCGAAACGCCTCAGGCAAGCGCCGCAGCTAAGCGACCCAGAGAAGAAGACTCGCTCGATTCAGGAAATAATTCTGAACCGCGAGCTCTTTTAAGAAGGGCCGAGCTGAGGGAGAAGAGAACGAGTCCTTTAAGACCGTCCAGAGTCGTAAGGATGTTAGGGCTGCGAAAAAACAGGAAAAGCAGCAGCTGAAACAACAATCACAGCAGCAGCAGCAACGAACGCAACAACAGCAGCAGCAATTGCAGCAGCCCTACATCAAACCACCGGCGGCCAGAACATCGGCCATTACCGAGCAGCCTGCACAACAGCTGCCAAAGAAGAAGAAAAAAAGGAAGAGGAAGACAAAGAAAAGATCGACCGCCGTCCTTATTAAACCAGGAGAAGGAAAGTCATACAGTGACATTCTCAGCAGTATCCGCCAGGATATTATTGATCAGAGCCCAACGACCAACATCAAAGGGATTAGGAAAACCAGGGCTGGTGATGTCCTAATTGAGTTGGGCTCCACTAAAGGACTAGAGACTTTTAGCGATTTCCTGAAAAGGACAGTCGGTGAATCGGGCAGCGTAAAGGAAATGTGCCCTAAGGAAGCGGTTGAAATTAGAGACATCGACTGCCTAGCCACAGTAGATGAAGTAAGGAAGGCTGTTGAAGCTATCTTTACTGAATCCAACAATGAAATAGGGAGTTTAGTGTCTCGCTAACCAACCCCAACAGCAGAGCGCTTCGCTTGGCCATTGTAGAGATGGGACAAGACCAAGCAGCGTTTTTGCTCGCAAAAACGAAAATAAAGATCGGCTACACCAGCTGCCGTATCAGAAGTTGGCAAAGAGTTCAGCGCTGTTTTAGGTGCCTGAACTACGGTCATCAGGCACGTGACTGCCGAGGACCTGACCGTAGCAAGATGTGCTACAAGTGTGGCAAAGACGGCCATAAGGGATCGGCCTGCAAGGCTACTGATACTCAGTGCATACTATGTACTGAGCGCGAAGTAGACCCAGCAGAGCGGAAACACATCCCCGGGTCAGGTCAGTGCAAAGTCTTTCGCGAGACACTAAACCGATTTAAACAAAAACGCTAATGATGGGCCGTATAACGGTCCTTCAAGCCAACTTGCACAGAAGCGACCTAGCCAACAGCCTTTTGACTCAAATCAAATTCGAGACAAAGGCTGATGTGCTCTTGATAAGCGAGCAGTACACAAACTGGACCGTTAAGACCTGGTTTAGAGACAAGCTTGGCACTGCTGCGATTTACGTAGACCCAAAGACCATCAGAGAAGACGCAAATGGAGCTGAAGAAGGCTTCGTATGGGTTAAAAGCAGAAACGTTACATACGTGAGCTGTTATTTTACACCAAACTCAACAGCAGACACGTTTAGGCGCCGTCTGGATCTGCTGGAAGACTCTGTCCGAAGAATGGAAGGTGACGTCGTCGTCGCAGGAGACTTTAACGCGAAAGCGTTAGAGTGGGGAATGCCACTGCAGGACAGCAGAGGAGGATACATCATGGAGATGGCAGACAGACTCGGCCTAACAGTGCTAAACACCGGAAGCACTCCAACATTCAGACGAGGAGCTAGCGGTACGATTCCTGACGTATCCTTCGCATCAGAAAATCTTTCACGTAAAGTGTCAGATTGGAAGGTGCTGGAGACATACAATGGAAGTGACCACCAGTACATCACATTTCAAATCCATGATGGATCCCAATCATCGAGGCGAAATGTCGCTAGACCAGTCAGATGGAACGTTGCCAAGCTGGACTCTGAGAAACTTGTCCAAGTACTGCAGCAAGGATCAGACTATCTACCGGACGCGACAACTGCCACCGGAAACGCCGACGCTGCAGAGGTTCTCGTAAAAGAGACGATGAGTCTCATTCACAGAGCCTGTGATGCATCTATGCCGCGCAAGGGATCGCGACATCATAAGCGTCCAGCGTATTGGTGGAATGACGAAATCGCTAGAACGAGGTCAGAAGCTCTTAGTCTCAGAAGATCATCACAGAGAGCAAGAAAGAAGAACTCACCAGCAGCAGATCTTTTGTCTGCGCAATACAGAGACGTGCATAAAAAGCTTCGTAAGAAGATAAATCGAAGCAAAGCACAATGCTGGAAAGACCTGAGCGAAGACGTCAACAGAGAGGTGTGGGGCTTGGCCTACAAGATCGTGACCAAGAAGCTTAACGCCGCCCCCACGTTGCCATTCGAAGAAGAGACCATGGCGAACATCGTAAACCACTTGTTCCCTACGCATCCACCACTCGAAGAACAGGAGAATACAGGAGAACCAGAAGAGATCCCGCTCTTTACAAGCGGAGAGCTACAGATAGCTGCAAGAACGATGAAGAACAATAAGGCACCTGGGCCTGACGGAATACCATCCGAGGTCCTTAAATGCATAGCGGTGAAAGCGCCATCTCTCTTGTTGAACATGTACAACGCGTGCCTCCAGACGGGTGTGTTTAGCACTCCCTGGAAGATTGCGCGTCTTGTGCTGATCAACAAAGGAAAGGGAGGTGATCCCCGGCATCCATCGTCCCACAGGCCACTCTGCATGTTGGACGAAGCAGGGAAGCTATACGAGAGGCTGCTTAAACCGCGATTACAAGGAGCTGTACAGGCGGCTGGCGATCTCGCTGACAACCAGTACGGCTTCAGGAAAAAGCGGTCTACCGTAAATGCAGTAGAAGAAGTAGTAAAGGTAGCAAAAGAAGGATGGACTGGGAACCATCATTCCCGTCTTATTGCGTTTCTAGTCATGCTGGATACGAAAAACGCTTTCAACTCAGCAAAATGGCCTGACCTCCTTGCTGCGTTGAAAGAGTTTAATGTACCAGAATACCTTATGCGAGTGATACGAGACTATCTGAGAAACCGTATCCTCCGCTATGAAACAGAAGAAGGCTGGCGTGAAAAAGACCTTAGCGCAGGCGTGGCACAGGGCTCGATCTTCGGCCCAGACTTCTGGAACATCCTGTTCGATGCATTACTCAGACTTGCAATGCCGGATGGGGTGAAAATGTTTGCGTACGCTGATGATGTCGCTTTAGTCATCTCCGCGAAAAACGAAAACATTGCCCAGCACATACTAAACACGGCGATGAGAAGAATTTCCGAGTGGATGGTGAAGCATGGTCTCGAAATAGCGATGGCCAAAACAGAAATCGTGCCCTTAACTTGGAAACACATCAACATCGAGTTTCCCATGACAGTAGGCACAAACGTGGTGCAGACAAGAAGTGAGGTGACGTATCTCGGCATAAAGCTAGATGCAAAACTAACTTTTTTGACGCACCTAAAACACGTCGCTAATAAAGCGATAAAGAAAACGTTGCAGTTAAGTCGTCTTATGGCCAATACCAGCGGCCCGAAATCAAGCAAACGACGACTTTTAATGACAGTCACGACGTCCATCTTATTGTACGGCTCTGAAATATGGGCTAACCAAATGAGAAAAGAGACGCACCGAAGCGTACTATCTTCTGTTCAAAGGAGAGGGGCTCTTAGAGTCACCAGCGCCTATCGCACTGTCTCGGGACCCGCGGTGCTAGTCATCGCAGGAATCATCCCGATCGAATTACAGGCGATGGAACGCAAGCGAACCTACGAACGGAAGAAAACAGAAGATGGAACTGCAATCGTTCAGAAAGAAGAAAGACAGGTGACCATGGAAACCTGGCAAAAAACATGGAATCAGATGGTGAAAGGCCGATGGACACACGTGCTCATTAGGGAGCTGGCTCCATGGGTCGATAGAAGATACGGGGAGGTCAACTATTACCTCACCCAGTTCCTTAGTAACCACGGGTATTTCTGCGCTTATCTCAGTAAAATGGGAAAGACCCAGAGCCCGGGCTGCATCTTCTGTTTCGCGGATCGCGACGATGCGTATCATACGTTTTTCGTCTGCCATCAGTGGAACGAAGAAAGACGCCAGGTTGAGAGGATATTCGAAGCGTTAACGCCAGATAACATTGTCAGTGAAATGTTGTCGGCCAAAGAAAAGTGGGGACGCTATGGCACTATTTGTCGAAAGCGTCCTAAGAAAGAAGAAACCGTTCTTAGATAGGGCAATCGAACTAAGTGCGAATGAGGAGCGGGGAGTCAGGCTTATACCTCACCATAACCTAGAGGCAGTAGCCGGTCCCATAGATTCGGGTGCGGAGGGTGACGACGAGGACTCGTCTTAAGGACGAGAACAAATCGTGCACCCAGGAAATGTTTGAGATAGCAGCAAAAGCGCCAGCTTTAGCTGTGGTATGAATGAGTGTCGTTGTAAATAAGCGCGAGATTGAATGTTAGTATGAGTCAGACGCGGTAGAGAGGATAGCCCCACAAGAGGCATAAGATCCATCTTAGAACAGGAGAATCAAGACTGAAGAGAAAATTATGGACTGATTTTGCTCCTTTACAGAGCCAGTCCATACCATACCATATATATGCGATCGATTTATGCTCCCCTTTACAGAGCCGATCGCCAGGCAGAAGATAGCCTTTTAAATCATGTTGCTTATTAGGCATAGATCTATATTATTGGAAATCTGTATATTTACAGAAGAAGTCAGAAGGAAAAGGTCCAAAAGACTTAGAACGCGGTGCCACCCTGAAGTAATGTGATAAACAGTTTCCGGGGTGGAACAAACGCCGTGAGTGATGATTGGAGAATCTCTTGCACGTCCAGTGACTGCATTTTTTTGCTATCATTAGACAGGCATGAGGATCGCGTAATTTTAGAGGTTTGCTAGTTTATCTAGAACCCCTCTCAACCGTCTGTACTCTGTTCCCGGATATATCCGAGCCCAGCGAACTGACGGCAGTCTGACAGCAGATTTTATTCGTTCAACCAATGGAAAAAAAAAAAAAAAAAAAAAAAATTATTATTATTATTATTATTATTATTATTATTATTATTATTATTATTATTATCATTATTATTATTATTATTATTATTATTATTATTATTATTATTATTATTATTATTATTATTATTATTATTATTATTATTATTATTATTATTATTATTATTATTATTATTATTATTATTATTATTATTATTATTATTATTATTATTATTATTATTATTATTATTATTATTATTATTATTATTATTATTATTATTATTATTATTATTATTATTATTATTATTATTATTATTATTATTATTATTATTATTATTATTATTATTATTATTATTATTATTATTATTATTATTATTATTATTATTATTATTATTATTATTATTATTATTATTATTATTATTATTATTATTATTATTATTATTATTATTATTATTATTATTATTATTATTATTATTATTATTATTATTATTATTATTATTATTATTATTATTATTATTATTATTATTATTATTATTATTATTATTATTATTATTATTATTATTATTATTATTATTATTATTATTATTATTATTATTATTATTATTATTATTATTATTATTATTATTATTATTATTATTATTATTATTATTATTATTATTATTATTATTATTATTATTATTATTATTATTATTATTATTATTATTATTATTATTATTATTATTATTATTATTATTATTATTATTATTATTATTATTATTATTATTATTATTATTATTATTATTATTATTATTATTATTATTATTATTATTATTATTATTATTATTAATATTATTATTATTATTATTATTATTATTATTATTATTATTATTATTATTATTATTATTCCTCCGCATGTTGCTGACCTTGTAAGTGTCCACCTACGATGTGGTGGCGGGGCGGAGGCTTAAGCACGATCCACATATCGCTAGCCATCCTTAGTGATGACTAAGGATATCTGGATGATCGCGTAGGCACTTTCGCTTCACGGAACTGCCAACCCATTAAAATTTTGTGTTCGTATTTACGTGTACTAAGAAGCAACACAGTATGAATGGATGTATGAATGAGCTGTGGCTGCCAACCAATGGATATTCCCGTCAGACTACTGGAGTTGTTCGTTAGTGGTGACTTGCTGACCTCTGTTTAGTAATAAGGGTAAAAGTTAGTCCCCTCTCCGGGGAAAGTCGTGACGGGCAAAGGTCTCGTGAAACCACATGTCGGCTAGGAGCTTCTACGTACTTCTACTAACGTAACCGGAGCCCATGAAGGGGTTGAAGTTGGTCTGTACAGGCGCAGGTGCGAAGGATTATCTGGTCAGTATTTTCTTATACCGAGTCCGCGCAGGAGAACTGCGGAACGTCTAGCCTGAAGTTTAGGGCCAGGCGCAGCACGGTACTGACGTCGCCCACTCAATACGGATGACGTAAAACCTTTAGCATCAATATGGCGCGGGCCTAACCCGTAACATCTTTTCTAGAATCACTCGATGTCGCTAGGGTTGACCACCCGAAAACCGCTTCTCGGCTGCGGCATCTTTAACTAGGGCACCTCACAGGCGGGGATAGTGGCTCCACTGCGCCTGGAGCTCCCATGATGGGCGAACCGTCTTAAGCACAGTAAACGTTTATATTATGTCAAATTCAACCAAAACCAAAAACAAAAAGAAGCGGCTAGAAATAGCCAAACCAACAGTGAAGGCCAGAGAAAGCAGGCTGATCCCCCACCGAAGTCAGGGGTTGAGATCGTCTGCTTAACAATTGAAGAGAGGTCTCAGAGGATGAATGAGATCTTTATGCTGATGAGGCAGGCCTGCAAGTCGATGCCCGGCATTTCTCTGGATGTCAAGAACAACCTTCCAGAGCTCATCGAACACGTAGATGCACTCAAGACGGAGTTTTCTTGCTTGCTTGAAGCAAGAACGGTCACCGAACAGATGGAAGTGACCGAAACGCCTCAAGCAAGCGCCGCAGCTAAGCGGCCCAGAGAAGAAGACTCGCTTGATTCAGGAAGCAATTCCGAACCGCGAGCTCTTTTTTAAGAAGGGTCGAGCTGAGGGAGACGAAGACGAGCTTTTCGAGACCGTCCAGAGTCGGAAGAATGTTAGAGCTGCAAAAAAGCAAGAAAAGCAGCAGCTGAAACAACAAACACAGCAGCAGCAGCAACGAGCGCAACAACATCATCAGCGATCGCAGCAGCCTAACAACAAACCACCAGCGGCCAGAACACCGGCCAACGACACAGAGCAGTCTGCACAGCAGCTGCCAAAAAAGAAGAAAAAGAGGAGGAGAAAGACAAAGAAGAGGTCTACCGCCGTCCTCATCAAGCCAGGAGAAGGAAAGTCCTACAGTGACATCCTGCAGAACATCCGGCAGGATCTTATTAAGGAGAGCCCAACGAATAACATCAAAGGGATTAGAAAAACCAGGGCCGGTGATGTCCTGATCGAGTTGGGCTCATCTCAAGGACTGGAGACTTTCAGCGAATTCCTGAGAAAGACGGTTGGTGAAACAGGCAATGTCAAGGAGATGTGCCCCAAAGAAACGGTCGAGATCAGGGACATCGACTGTCTAGCTTCAGTAGAAGAAGTGAAGACTGCTGTGAAAGGTGTTTTTACTGAATTCCAACAGGAAGTAGGGGAGTTTAGTGTTTCGCTGACCAACCCTAACAGCAGAGAGCTCCGCTTGGCCATTGTAGAGATGGAACAAGACCAAGCGGCGTTCCTGCTCTCAAGAACCAGGATAAAGATCGGCTATACCAGCTGCCGTATCAGAAGTTGGCAAAGGGTTCAGCGCGGTTTTAGGTGCCTGAACTACGGTCACCAGGCGCGTGACTGCCGAGGACCTGACCGTAGCAAGATGTGCTACAAGTGTGGAAAAGAGGGCCACAAGGGATCGGCCTGCAAGGCTGCTGATGCTCAGTGCATACTATGTACCGAGCGGGAAGTAGACCCTGCGGAACGAAAACACATCCCTGGATCAGGTCAGTGCAGAGTCTTCCGCGAGACACTGAACCGATTCAAACAAAAACGTTAATGATGGGCCGCATAACGGTCCTTCAAGCCAACTTACATAGAAGTGACGTAGCTAACAGCCTTTTGACTCAAATCAAATTTGAGACAAATGCCGATGTGCTACTGATAAGCGAGCAGTACACAAACTGGACCGTTAAGACCTGGTTTAGAGAGACAAGCTTGGCACTGCTGCGATTTACGTAGACCCAAAGACCATCAGAGAAGACGCAAATGGAGCTGAAGAAGGCTTCGTATGGGTTAAAAGCAGAAACGTTACATACGTGAGCTGTTATTTTACACCAAACTCAACAGCAGACACGTTTAGGCGCCGTCTGGATCTGCTGGAAGACTCTGTCCGAAGAATGGAAGGTGACGTCGTCGTCGCAGGAGACTTTAACGCGAAAGCGTTAGAGTGGGGAATGCCACTGCAGGACAGCAGAGGAGGATACATCATGGAGATGGCAGACAGACTCGGCCTAACAGTGCTAAACACCGGAAGCACTCCAACATTCAGACGAGGAGCTAGCGGTACGATTCCTGACGTATCCTTCGCATCAGAAAATCTTTCACGTAAAGTGTCAGATTGGAAGGTGCTGGAGACATACAATGGAAGTGACCACCAGTACATCACATTTCAAATCCATGATGGATCCCAATCATCGAGGCGAAATGTCGCTAGACCAGTCAGATGGAACGTTGCCAAGCTGGACTCTGAGAAACTTGTCCAAGTACTGCAGCAAGGATCAGACTATCTACCGGACGCGACAACTGCCACCGGAAACGCCGACGCTGCAGAGGTTCTCGTAAAAGAGACGATGAGTCTCATTCACAGAGCCTGTGATGCATCTATGCCGCGCAAGGGATCGCGACATTATAAGCGTCCAGCGTATTGGTGGAATGACGAAATCGCTAGAACGAGGTCAGAAGCTCTTAGTCTCAGTAGATCATCACAGAGAGCAAGAAAGAAGAACTCACCAGCAGCAGATCTTTTGTCTGCGCAATACAGAGACGTGCATAAAAAGCTTCGTAAGAAGATCAATCGAAGCAAAGCACAATGCTGGAAAGACCTGAGCGAAGACGTCAACAGAGAGGTGTGGGGCTTGGCCTACAAGATCGTGACCAAGAAGCTTAACGCCGCCCCCACGTTGCCATTCGAAGAAGAGACCATGGCGAACATCGTAAACCACTTGTTCCCTACGCATCCACCACTCGAAGAACAGGAGAATACAGGAGAACCAGAAGAGATCCCGCTCTTTACAAGTGGAGAGCTACAGATAGCTGCAAGAACGATGAAGAACAATAAGGCACCTGGGCCTGACGGAATACCATCCGAGGTCCTTAAATGCATAGCGGTGAAAGCGCCATCTCTCTTGTTGAACATGTACAACGCGTGCCTCCAGACGGGTGTGTTTAGCACTCCCTGGAAGATTGCGCGTCTTGTGCTGATCAACAAAGGAAAGGGAGGTGATCCCCGGCATCCATCGTCCCACAGGCCACTCTGCATGTTGGACGAAGCAGGAAGCTATACGAGAGGCTGCTTAAACCGCGATTACAAGGAGCTGTACAGGCGGCTGGCGATCTCGCTGACAACCAGTACGGCTTCAGGAAAAAGCGGTCTACCGTAAATGCAGTAGAAGAAGTAGTAAAGGTAGCAAAAGAAGGATGGACTGGGAACCATCATTCCCGTCTTATTGCGTTTCTAGTCATGCTGGATACGAAAAACGCTTTCAACTCAGCAAAATGGCCTGACCTCCTTGCTGCGTTGAAAGAGTTTAATGTACCAGAATACCTTATGCGAGTGATACGAGACTATCTGAGAAACCGTATCCTCCGCTATGAAACAGAAGAAGGCTGGCGTGAAAAAGACCTTAGCGCAGGCGTGGCACAGGGCTCGATCTTCGGCCCAGACTTCTGGAACATCCTGTTCGATGCATTACTCAGACTTGCAATGCCGGATGGGGTGAAAATGTTTGCGTACGCTGATGATGTCGCTTTAGTCATCTCCGCGAAAAACGTAAACATTGCCCAGCACATACTAAACACGGCGATGGGAAGAATTTCCGAGTGGATGGTGAAGCATGGTCTCGAAATAGCGATGGCCAAAACAGAAATCGTGCCCTTAACTTGGAAACACATCAACATCGAGTTTCCCATGACATTAGGCACAAACGTGGTGCAGACAAGAAGTGAGGTGACGTATCTCGGCATAAAGCTAGATGCAAAACTAACTTTTTTGACGCACCTAAAACACGTCGCTGATAAAGCGATAAAGAAAACGTTGCAGTTAAGTCGTCTTATGGCCAATACCAGCGGCCTGAAATCAAGCAAACGACGACTTTTAATGACAGTCACGACGTCCATCTTATTGTACGGCTCTGAAATATGGGCTAACCAAATGAGAAAAGAGACGCACCGAAGCGTACTATCTTCTGTTCAAAGGAGAGGGGCTCTTAGAGTCACCAGCGCCTATCGCACTGTCTCGGGACCCGCGGTGCTAGTCATCGCAGGAATCATCCCGATCGAATTACAGGCGATGGAACGCAAGCGAATCTACGAACGGAAGAAAACAGAAGATGGAACTGCAATCGTTCAGAAAGAAGAAAGACAGGTGACCATGGAAACCTGGCAAAAAACATGGAATCAGATGGTGAAAGGCCGATGGACACACGTGCTCATTAGGGAGCTGGCTCCATGGGTCGATAGAAGATACGGGGAGGTCAACTATTACCTCACCCAGTTCCTTAGTAACCACGGGTATTTCTGCGCTTATCTCAGTAAAATGGGAAAGACCCAGAGCCCGGGCTGCATCTTCTGTTTCGCGGATCGCGACGATGCGTATCATACGTTTTTCGTCTGCCATCAGTGGAACGAAGAAAGACGCCAGGTTGAGAGGATATTCGAAGCGTTAACGCCAGATAACATTATCAGTGAAATGTTGTCGGCCAAAGAAAAGTGGGACGCTATGGCACTATTTGTCGAAAGCGTCCTAAGAAAGAAGAAACCGTTCTTAGATAGGGCAATCGAACTAAGTGCGAATGAGGAGCGGGGAGTCAGGCTTATACCTCACCATAACCTAGAGGCAGTAGCCGGTCCCATAGATTCGGGTGCGGAGGGTGACGACGAGGACTCGTCTTAAGGACGAGAACGAATCGTGCACCCAGGAAATGTTTGAGATAGCAGCAAAAGCGCCAGCTTTAGCTGTGGTATGAATGAGTGTCGTTGTAAATAAGCGCGAGATTGAATGTTAGTATGAGTCAGACGCGGTAGAGAGGATAGCCCCACAAGAGGCATAAGATCCATCTTAGAACAGGAGAATCAAGACTGAAGAGAAAATTATGGACTGATTTTGCTCCTTTACAGAGCCAGTCCATACCATACCATATATATGCGATCGATTTATGCTCCCCTTTACAGAGCCGATCGCCAGGCAGAAGATAGCCTTTTAAATCATGTTGCTTATTAGGCATAGATCTATATTATTGGAAATCTGTATATTTACAGAAGAAGTCAGAAGGAAAAGGTCCAAAAGACTTAGAACGCGGTGCCACCCTGAAGTAATGTGATAAACAGTTTCCGGGGTGGAACAAACGCCGTGAGTGATGATTGGAGAATCTCTTGCACGTCCAGTGACTGCATTTTTTTGCTATCATTAGACAGGCATGAGGATCGCGTAATTTTAGAGGTTTGCTAGTTTATCTAGAACCCCTCTCAACCGTCTGTACTCTGTTCCCGGATATATCCGAGCCCAGCGAACTGACGGCGGTCTGACAGCAGATTTTATTCGTTCAACCAATGGAAAAAAAAAAAAAAAAAAAAAAAAAAAAAATATATTATTATTATTATTATTATTATTATTATTATTATTATTATTATTATTATTATTATTATTATTATTATTATTATTGGGAGTCGGCTTGAGGAGGCCCCTTGAGCAAGTGTTGTCTTCCAGGTTCCGGGCATTGCCCAACCGCTCCTGGGCGTCATCGTCGCATCAATGCTCTTTGCAGCAATGCTATAACGATGACGGCAAATAGGAAGTAATGACCCGAGGAGAAATAACCTCGCAAAAAAACCAGGGACTATCTGGCCCGGATGGTAGTAACCCTGTAAGGGTCCCGCTTTGGGTTACAAGATAGGGGTGGTCCCCTGACTAAATTCACCACTTTTATGGAAGATGTCGGATTTAAATACAGTAATACCCCAGGTGAGTACCCCTTCACAGGGAAATCTCACCTCCGCTTCCGATCGAGTGAAAGCCTCGGTGGGCGGAGCCAGCCTCATGGATTCTGGGGGAGGCCAAATTCACGTTGACCATATTGCCTCGGGGATGGGAAACCAGGCCTCGGCGGCAATCAGATCTACTGAAAGGCTAGAGGAGACAACCTTGCAGGAAAAACAGGCAACATCTAATTTGCACGTACCGAGGGTACGAAGCGGTAGCCAGAGCAATATTGCTAGCATTAGAAGCGCGAAAAGTGCTTATAGTGACGCGTCAGGTTTTGAGCAGAACGCTGTGCTGACAGATTTAGATGAGTTTTTGGAAGCAACGAGGAACCAAGATCTTCTGATAGAGGAAATGAAGAAGGAAGTGAAAATGATGCAGGAAGCTTTGAAAAAAAACACGAATCTGAAGATTCAAAGTGCCGTGGAAAGGATGCAGGTTCACCTGAAGCATGCCGTTGACCAGCAAGAAAAGGTTAGGAATAAAGCGAATGTACTCAAGGACACGGTGGATCAAATTTATGATCAGCATATGCAGAGGAAAATAGGGCGGAGGCGAATGCATGCTGAGGTTCTGAGGGACACAGTGCTGGCGTGCACTGGTTTTAAAAGGGACCGAGGCAGCGCTAGTAACAGCCCGGAGGATGGACGGCATACTAAAAAAAAGAAGAACAAAGTGACGCTTGAGGCTGCAAATACGCAGTCTCTTCCGCAGACTGCGCCATCCAGTCAAGTGCGCCCTTCAGCCGCGAAATCAGGTACTAGGAAGAAAGAAGCGGTGGTGGTGAAGATCTCACAGGGGTCTACATATGCAGACGTTCTTGGGAAGCTTCGCACGGAAGTAAAGCCGCAGGATAGTGGTACGGAAGTATTAAGTGTAAGATCCACAACTAAGGGAAACCTTATAATCCAGGTCTCAAAAGAGTCGGATAAAAAGGCCTTTACTGACAATGTGAAAAATGCAGTAAAGGGTCTAGGAACCGTAAGCATGGCTGAGCGGAAAAGAACTATTGAAATTCGTGATCTTGACCAGATGTCAACAGAGTCCGAAGTACAGGAAGCATTAAGCAGAGTCCTGGGCTCCGAGCCAGGTACTAGGAAGGTATTGATCGTAGGACCAAGCAAATTCGGGTCTAAGATGGCTGTCATTGTTCTCGAAGAGACAGAGGCAAGAAATCTCTTGAATAAAGGACGAATCCAAATTGGATTTGTGAATTGCAGGGTGAAACGGAGAACAATGGTAACAAGATGTCATAGATGTCTAAACTTTGGACACAGACAGGAACAGTGCCAGGGACCCGACAGATCGGCGAACTGTTTTAAGTGCGGAGAAGCAGGCCACACAAGAGCGGCATGTGTCAATGATGCCTGCTGCTTCTTGTGCCGGCAGCAAGGTTCTGATGGCGAAGCTGTAAAACACGTGGCTGGTAGCGGAGCATGCAAGATATTTAGGAGAGCCCTAAAAGAAGAAAAGAGGAAGAACTGGGAGACCCTTAGAAATTCCCGAAAGAGAGAAGTCTAGCTGAAGAAGATTGAGAACTGAGAATTAGACTCAATAATGGAGGCGCTGCGGCGTATTGGTGACCCCACCCTGAAGTAATGCCGAGAAGGCCTAAGTGCCGGGGTGGAATAAAGGTCACGAGGTGGATGTTACTGGCCTTTTGCCCGCGTGACGATTGCATCTTCTTGCAATCGTCACGCGGTCAAAGGACAGGGGGTTAGACGGTCCCCTGGGACTCTGATGCCCTGGATGTGAAATGGAGGGCCATTTCACAGTCAGGGCTGACGTGCACTCAGGAACCCGTCACACCGGTGGCAGGATCCCCTCCTGCACGGCGATAACGCATTGCGGAATCGCACGGCGGGCGTGGATCCTGTTGCTGAAGGTCTGGTTTAGGCAGATTTCCCGTTTTTTTACCACCATAAAGAAAAAAAAAAAAATTATTATTATTATTATTATTATTATTATTATTATTATTATTATTATTATTATTATTATTATTATTATTATTATTATTATTATTATTATTATTATTATTATTATTATTATTATTATTATTATTATTATTATTATTATTATTATTATTATTATTATTATTATTATTATTATTATTATTATTATTATTATTATTATTATTATTATTATTATTATTATTATTATTATTATTATTATTATTATTATTATTATTATTATTATTATTATTATTATTATTATTATTATTATTATTATTATTATTATTATTATTATTATTATTATTATTATTATTATTATTATTATTATTATTATTATTATTATTATTATTATTATTATTATTATTATTCCTCCGCATGTTGCTGACCTTGTAAGTGTCCACCTACCATGTGGTGGCGGGGCGGAGGCTTAAGCACGATCCACATATCGCTAGCAATCCTCAGTGATGGCTAAGGATATCTGGATGACCGCGTAGGCACTTTCGCTTCACGGAACTGCTAATATGTTAAAAATTTTGTGTTCGTATTTACGTGTACTAAGAAGCAACACAGTATGAGTGGATGTATGAATGAGCTGCGGCTGTCGACCAATGGATATTCCCGTCAGACTACAGGGGTTGTACGTTGATAGTGACTTGCTGACCTCTGTTTAGTATTAAGGGTAAACGTTAGTCTCCTCTCCGGCGAAAGTCGTGACGGGCAAAGGTCCCGTGAAACCACATGTTGGTTAGGAACTGTTACGTACTTCTACTAACGTAACCAGAGCCAATGAAGGGGTTGAAGTTGGTTCGTACAGGCGCAGGTGTGAAGGATTACCTGGTCAGTATTTCCTTATACCGAGTCCGCGCAGGAGAACTGCGGAACGTCTAGCCTGAAGTTTAGGGCCAGGCGCGGCACGGACCAGACGTCGCCCACTCAATAGGGATGACGTAAAACCTTTAACATCAACATGGCGCGGGCCTAACCCGTAACATCTTTCTTAGAATCACTTGATGTCGCTAGGGTTGACCACCCGAAAACCGCTTCTCGGCTGCGGCACCTATAAATAGGGCTCCTCACAGGCGGGGATAGTGGCTCCAATGCGTCTGGAGCTCCCATGATGGGCGAACCGTCTTAAACCAAAGTATCGTTTTTATATGTCGAATCTAAAAAACCAAAACCAAAATCAAACAGAAGCGGCTAGCAATAGCCTAAACAGTAACGAAGGCCAGATTTCGCAGGCTGATCCCCCAAAGAAGTCAGGGGTAGAGATTGCCTGCTTAACAATTGAAGAAAGATCTCAAAGAGTGAATGAGATCTTTCTGCTTATGCAGGCAGCTGTTAGGTCCATGCCTAACATGAACTCTAAAGTGAAGGATAACCTGCCAGAACTGATTGAGCACGTGGATGCTATTAAGAGAGAACATTCTCGCTTGCTTGCTGCAAGAACAGTCACTGAACAGATGGACGTGACTGAGACGCCTCAGGCAAGTGCTGCAGCTAAACGACCTAGAGAAGAGGACTCGCTCGAATCAGGAAGTTATTCCGATTCGCGAGCTCCTCTTAAAAAAGGCCGAGCTGTGGAAGAGGATGAGTCCTTCAAGACTGTACAGAGTCAAAAGGATATTAGGGCTGCTAATAAGCAAAGACAGCAGCAACAACGATCTCTGCAACAACAACAGCAGCGACCAAAGCAGCCCAACACCAAACCACCAACGGCCAAAACACCGGCCAATGGCACAGAGCAGTCTGCACAGCAGCTGCCAAAAAAGAAAAAGAAAAGGAGGAGGAAGACAAAGAAGAGGTCTACCGCTGTCCTCATTAAGCCAGGAGAAGGAAAGTCTTACAGTGACATCCTGCAGAACATCCGGCAGGACCTTATTAATGAGAGCCCAACAAATAACATCAAAGGGATTACAAAAACCAGGGCCGGGGATGTCCTGATTGAGTTGGGCTCATCTCAAGGACTGGAGACTTTCAGTGAATTCCTGAGAAAGACGGTTGGCGAAACGGGAAACGTCAAAGAGATGTGCCCCAAAGAAACGGTCGAGATCAGGGACATCGACTGTCTAGCGTCAGTAGAAGAAGTGAAGACTGCTGTAAAAGCTGTTTTTACCGAAGTACAACAGGAAGTAGGGGAGTTTAGTGTCTCGCTAACCAACCCCAACAGCAGAGCGCTTCGCTTGGCCATTGTAGAGATGGGACAAGACCAAGCAGCGTTTTTGCTCGCAAAAACGAAAATAAAGATCGGCTACACCAGCTGCCGTATCAGAAGTTGGCAAAGAGTTCAGCGCTGTTTTAGGTGCCTGAACTACCGTCATCAGGCACGTGACTGCCGAGGACCTGACCGTAGCAAGATGTGCTACAAGTGTGGCAAAGATGGCCATAAGGGATCGGCCTGCAAGGCTACTGATACTCAGTGCATACTATGTACTGAGCGCGAAGTAGACCCAGCAGAGCGGAAACACATCTCCGGGTCAGGTCAGTGCAAAGTCTTTCGCGAGACACTAAACCGATTTAAACAAAAACGCTAATGATGGGCCGTATAACGGTCCTTCAAGCCAACTTGCACAGAAGCGACCTAGCCAACAGCCTTTTGACTCAAATCAAATTCGAGACAAAGGCTGATGTGCTCTTGATAAGCGAGCAGTACACAAACTGGACCGTTAAGACCTGGTTTAGAGACAAGCTTGGCACTGCAGCAATCTACGTAGACCCAAAGAACATCAGAGAAGACGCAAATGGAGCTGAAGAAGGCTTCGTATGGGTCAAAAGCAGAAACGTCACATACGTGAGCTGTTATTTTACACCAAACTCAACAGCAGACACGTTTAGGCGCCGTCTGGATCTGCTAGAAGACTCTGTCCGCAGAATGGAAGGTGACGTCGTCGTCGCAGGAGACTTTAACGCGAAAGCGTTAGAGTGGGGAATGCCACTGAAGGACAGCAGAGGAGAATACATCATGGAGATGGCAGACAGACTCGGCCTAACAGTGCTAAACACCGGAAGCACTCCAACATTCAGACGAGGAGCTAGCGGTACGATTCCTGACGTATCCTTCGCCTCAGAAAATCTTTCACGTAAAGTGTCAGATTGGAAGGTGCTGGAGACATACAATGGAAGCGACCACCAATACATCACATTCCAAATCCATGATGAATCCCAATCATCGAGGCGAAATGTGGCTAGACCAGTCAGATGGAACGTTGCCAAGTTGGACTCTGAGAAACTTGTCCAAGTACTGCAGCAAAGATTCGACAATCTACCGAATGCGACAACTGCCACCGAAAACGCCGACGCTGCGGAGGTTCTCGTGAAAGAGACGATGAGTCTCATTCACAGAGCCTGTGATGCATCTATGCCGCGCAAGGGATCGCGACATCATAAGCGTCCAGCGTACTGGTGGAACGACGAAATCGCTAGAACTAGGGCAGAAGCTCTTAGTCTCAGAAGATCATCACAGAGAGCAAGAAAGAAGAACTCACCAGCAGCAGATCTTTTGTCTGCGCAATACAGAGACGTGCATAAACAGCTTCGTAAGAAGATCAATCGAAGCAAGGCACAATGCTGGAAAGACCTGAGCGAAGACGTCAACAGAGAGGTGTGGGGTTTGGCCTACAAGATTGTGACCAAGAAGCTTAACGCCGCCCCTACGTTGCCATTTGAAGAAGAGACCATGGCGAACATCGTAAACCACTTGTTCCCTACGCATCGACCACTCGAAGAACAGGAGAATACAGGAGAACCAGAAGAGATCCCGCTCTTTACAAGCGGAGAGCTACAGACAGCTGCAAGAATGATGAAGAACAATAAGGCACCTGGGCCTGACGGAATACCATCCGAGGTCCTTAAATGCATAGCGGTAAAAGCGCCGTCTCTCTTGTTAAACATGTACAACGCGTGCCTCCAGACGGGTGTGTTTAGCACTCCCTGGAAGGTTGCACGTCTTGTGCTGATCAACAAAGGAAAGGGAGGTGATCCCCGGCATCCATCGTCCCACAGGCCTCTGTGCATGTTGGACGAGGCAGGGAAGCTATACGAGAGGCTGCTTAAACCGCGATTACAAGGAGCTGTACAGGCGGCTGGCGATCTCGCCGACAACCAGTACGGCTTTAGGAAAAAGCGGTCTACCGTAAATGCAGTAGAAGAGGTAGTAAATGTAGCGAGAGAAGCATGGACTGGAAACCATCATTCCCGTCTAATCGCGTTCCTCGTTATGTTGGATACGAAAAACGCTTTCAACTCGGCAAGATGGCCTGACATCCTTGCTGCGTTGAAAGAGTTTAATGTACCAGAATACCTTATGCGAGTGATACAAGACTATCTGAGAAACCGTACCCTCCGTTATGAGACAGAAGAAGGCTGGCGTGAAAAAGACCTTAGCGCAGGCGTAGCACAGGGCTCGATCTTCGGTCCAGACTTCTGGAACATCCTGTTCGATGCATTACTCAGACTTGCAATGCCGGATGGGGTGAAAATGTTCGCGTACGCTGATGATGTCGCTTTAGTTATCACCGCGAAAACGCACACATTGCCCAGCACATACTAAACACGGCGATGGGAAGAATCTCCGAGTGGATGGTGAAGCACGGTCTCGAAATAGCGATGGCCAAAACAGAAATAGTGCCCTTAACCTGGAAACACATCAACATCGAGTTTCCCATGACAGTAGGCACAAACGTGGTGCAGACAAGAAGGGAGGTGACGTATCTCGGCATAAAGCTAGATGCAAAACTAACTTTTTTGTCGCACCTAAAACACGTCGCCAATAAAGCGATAAAGAAAACGGTGCAGTTAAGTCGTCTCATGGCCAATACTAGCGGCCCGAAATCAAGCAAACGACGACTTTTAATGACAGTCACGACGTCCATCTTATTGTACGGCTCTGAAATATGGGCTGACCAAATGAGTAAAGAGACGCACAGAAACATACTATCTTTTGTTCAAAGGAGAGGGGCTCTTAGAGTCACCAGCGCCTATCGCACTGTCTCGGGACCCGCGGTGCTAGTCATCGCAGGAATCATCCCGATCGAATTACAGGCGATGGAACGCAAGCGAACTTACGAACGGAAGAAAACAGAAGATGAAACTGCAATCGTTCAGAAAGAAGAAAGACAGGTTACCATGGAAACCTGGCAAAAAACATGGAATCAGATGGTAAAAGGCCGATGGACCCACGTGCTCATTAGGGAGCTGGCTCCATGGGTCGAGAGAAGATACGGGGAGGTCAACTATTACCTCACCCAGTTCCTCAGTAACCACGGGTATTTCTGCGCTTATCTCAGTAAAATGGGAAAGACCCAGAGCCCGGGCTGCATCTTCTGTTTCGCGGATCGCGACGATGCGTATCATACGTTTTTCGTCTGCCATCAGTGGATCGAAGAAAGACGCCAGGTTGAGAGGATATTCGAAGCAGTAACGCCGGATACCATCATCGGTGAAATGATGTCGGCTGAAGAAAAAGTGGGACGCTATGGCAGTATTTGTCGAAAGCGTCCTGAGAAAGAAGAAACCGTTTTTAGATAGGGCAATCGAACTAAGTACGAATGAGGCGCGGGGAGTCAGGCTTATACCTCACCATTACCGAGAGGCAGTAGCCGGTCCCATAGATTCGGGTGAGGAGGGTGACGACGAGGATTCGTCTTAACGGCGAAAACAAATCGTGCACCCAGGAAATGTCTGAGATAGCAGCAAAAGCTCCAGCTTTAGCTGTGGTATGAATGAGTATCGGTGTACATAAGCGCGAGATTGAGTGTGAGTATGAGTCAGACGTGGTAGAGAGGTTAGCCCCACAAGAGGCATAAGATCAATCTTAGAACAGGAGAATCAAGACTGAAGAGGAAATTATGGACTGATTTTGCTCCTTTACAGAGCCAGTCCATACCGTACTATATATATGCGATTGATTTATGCTCCCTTTTACAGAGCCGATCGCCAGGCAAAAGATAGCCTTTTAAATCATGTTGCTTATAAGGCATAGATCTATATATTTACAAATCTGTATATTTACAGATAAAGTCAGAAGGAGATGGTCCAAAAGACTTAGAACGCGGTGCCACCCTGAAGTAATGTGATAAACAGTTTCCGGGGTGGAACAACGCCGTGAGTGATGATTGGAGAATCCCTTGCACGCCCAATGACTGCATTTTCTTGCTATCATTAGACAGGCAAGGGGATCGCGTAATTTTAGAGGTTTGCTAGTATACCTAGAACCCTTCTCAACCGTCTTTACCATGTGCCCGGATTGAGTCCAGGCTCAGCGAACTGACGGAGGTCTGGCAGCAGATTTTTTTCGTTAAACCAATTAAAAAAAAAAAAAAAAAAAAAAAAACTATTATATTATTATTATTATTATTATTATTATTATTATTATTATTATTATTATTATTATTATTATTATTATTCTATAGATCAATATGACAAACGAACCTTTTTATTATATCAATTCAAAGAAATTTTTTATTATGTTCATAAAAGAAACTTGTATTTATTTTAAATTCCAATTCACATTTGTTATCTTCTATAAAAATATATTTAATTAAGAGTAGGCCAGATTCGCTGTCTTTGTCTAATTCAGTTTTCTGTTATTTACTCAAATATTTAACGGTGTTTCTGTAAATTAAGAGTTGAGCACAATAGGCATAATTACTATAAATATTTATACGTAAGGAAAAAAAATTCTATCGAATAGTTTTTGAGAAAAGTAAGGAACGCGAGAATATTATAAACATAATCTCTTACCTCAGCGTTCCTTACTTTTCTCGAAAACTTCGATAGAATTTCTTTTTCTTACGTATAAATATTTATAGTAATTATGCCTATTGCGCTCAACTCTTAATTTACAGAAACACCGATTAATATTTGAGTAAAAAACAAAAAACTCAATTTTTACTTGGTCGGTATCAGATTCTGCTCCGGCCTGCTCAACCCATCTTTCATTAATAACTGAAATCAATTTATGTTTGCTAATTTTAATCTAAATCTATTATCTACATTCTAACCAATACTCTTGAACTATAACTACTAAAAATTAACATTTTATTTGAATTATTTGAACACTTTGGCAGCATCGATAACTGTCACTGAAAATGTTAAGGTTTCAATCAATCGACAACAATTTATTTTTAATGATAATAATTATAATCTATGTGCAAGTACTCTATCTTGAATAATACTTATATAACATGTTTGCTTTTTCTATAACCATTTATAGTACTTTATTTAATAAAATTCTTTTAATATTTATTATTACTATTTTATTAAATGAAAAAAATATAGATTGTTATCGACAAAGTTGAACATTTAATACAAATATTAATCTAAATAAAGTACTTGCACATAGATTAGATTTATTATCATTAAAAGTAGATCCTAAATTGTTCATACATCCTTTAAAAACAGATTAATAAAGGAAAAGTCAGTGACGCTTATTCCATTCATTTATGCATGTTGATGGAATAGGCACATATCATACAAAATTTTCTCAAGCTGCTATGGTATATAAATTTTTACAAATTACAAAATCAGTGGGAACAGATGTAGCGGACTCATTAAAAATTTATTTTAGTATAAATGTAGTAAAATCAATAGAACTTTTAAAAGATGTCGGGAGCAGGAGTGAAAAATGTTAAATATGACAATTGCTTAAAAAATGTATAATATCATGATGACCAAGGAAGTTATCTTTTGAGTAAACTTTGGCAATATTAATTTTATTATTTAACATTAGTTGAAGTTAAAAGTATAATTTGTTTAAACCTTATTTAAATTTAAATTTATAAATAATAAATAATAATACATAATACATTAATGATCTTACAATTAAAATTAAAAATATAAAAATACAATATGATTGAAAATAAAAAATAAAACATATGAAAAATAAATATTCTTACTTTTTCACAATCAATCTCTTATTTCATTTTTATTTTTAAATTTATATTTTTGTTGATTTTAATAATAATAAATTTTTCCAAATGAACTGTACTCAATTTTTGTTTAGACCCCTTGCTTCAGAGTGATAAAATATAGTACTATCTTTGTTCACTTCATTAATTTTATATCAATTTATCCTTGTGATAAAACATTGGGCAGTTTGATAAAGCAAAACTTTTTAGATGAATTGGTTCAAATAGCAAATTGAACTAAACTTATTTTGCTTTAATTCTAAAAAAATGTACTCTATATTCTTTATTTCTATATTCTCTAAACTCTAAGAATTCTAAAAAATTATACTCTATATCATCTTCCGCTTAAGTCTAAGAACTCTAAGAAATTGTACTCTACTATGCTAAGCAACTCTAAGCAATATGGCAACCGTTATCGACCAATCACATTTTTTGCTCAGCAATATGGCTGTGCTCTATAGCTCATCTCCCTTTTAATATAGGATAAGCTGATACATTAATATTTTGTATGTTCCTGGTAACATTTCATATCCATATTTTATGTAATATTCTAAAATAATTAAAATAATAGTAATTATTAATTTTCTAAATAATTCTTCGTTTTCAAGAAAACCTTGAAAAACCAAATTGTCCACCCTAACCTCTATGATTTAAGTTTTTCAAGGTTTTCTTGAAAACAAAGCAAAAAAATTAATTTTTCTTATAAAAAAAATATTGCTTTTTTTGATACAAGATGCGACTTTCTCTTCATTTTTTGCTAAAGTTATTAGTTTCTGTAAAAAACTCAATTCTTTGATTAGAAAAGGACAGAGATACGTGACCTCCTCTTAAAAGTTGATCTATGCAAGGGATAAAGTTGAATTTAAACAGTTGAGAAAAATAAAATATTGGCAAAATGAAAAAATATAACCTTTAGAATTACTATTTTACAAAAATATTATAAAAACCAGTTATTTGTCCTCACTAGATTGAAATATAATAATATTTCATAAAGTTGACAAAAAATTTTATTGTCTCCTGTTGAGAAAAAGTCGGAAAAAGTTTTACCTACGAAAATTTCATAAATTGATATAAGTACATCAATAATCGTTTTATAGGTACATTTTTTTAAAAAACTATATTTCTCTTATTAAATAAATTTTTTTTTAATTATAACTTTGTTATAATTAATAATTTTTACGTAAACGTAACTAATATTGATAAAGAGATGGGTTGTTAGATAAAGACTCAGAATTCAGCGTTATATTAATAAGATCTATTACGATCTGTTCTATTTATCAAACATGATATAAAATGACTTATCGCCGAAATCAATAAAATAATAAAATCAATATTACTAAAATTCTATTTGTACTCTTGCGTACTCTTGAATACTCATTAGTACTCTTGCATACTTTTCAATATTCATTCGTATTCTACAAATACTCATTCTTACTCTTGCATACTCACTAAATCTCTTTCAAACTTTTTTGTATTCATTTACTTAAAGCGTTCACCAAAAGAGTATTGGAGAGTACGCATGAGAACTAAAGAATGCTTGAGAGTACGAAAGAGTTTTTCTATGAGTATTTTAGTGAGAAACCCTTCGGAAAAAAAATTGGGTCAGTGACGGCCTGCATGAATCTGAATGGAATCAGTCATATTACCTTAAAAGCTGAATTAGCACTCTTAAAAAAGAAAGATCCATCAGCAATAATTCTCGATGTAAATAGCTCTCATGACAACATTCTTAGTGATATGCTTTTTAATAAACTAGCGGATATTGGGTGTTCCAAATCAGTGATTCAATTTATAAAATTTATTGCAGAACTATTTATACCGATTTTTTAAAGATAATGTTAGATATTGTTATTGTTGTAATATGTATATGTTTCATTTGTATGCGTATCGCCATCTGTCGGTAAATGCGTACTCGACCATCCCACACAGCATGTAAGCTTTCTGGAAGCTTCCTGGAAGCTTCCCGGAAGATGTGGAAGGAAGGTTGGAAGCTTCCAGGAAGTTTCCAGTGGAAACTTCCCGGAAGATGGATATGTCCTCGATCAGGAGTCTTCCGTAAGTCTTTCATGGAATATTTCAGTGAAAGCTCACTGGAAGCCTCCGTAAGTCCTTCATGGATTATTTCAGTGGAAGCTTACTGGAAGCTTCCGTAAATTATTCATGGAATATTTTAATAAAAGCTTACCGACAGCTTCCGTAAATTATTCATGAAACATTTCAGTGAAAACTTACTGGAAGCCTCCGTAAATCTTTCATGGAATATTTCAGTGAAAGCTTACTCGAAGCTTCCGTACATCATTTCTGAAATATTTTAGTGGAAGCTTTCAGGAAGCTGCGGTAAGTTTTTCGTTGAATATTTCAGTGGAATATTACCGGAAGCTTCCTAGAAGAAGACATGGAGGATTTAATTCACTGCAGAAAAAACATTGGAAGCTTCCAGGAAGATTCCAGTGAAAAGTTCCCGGAAGATGGATATGTCCTCGATCAGGAGTCTTCCACAAGTCGTTCATGAAATATTTCAGCGGAAGTTTACCGAAAGCTTCCGTAAACTTTTTATGGAATATTTCAGTGGAAGCTTACTGGAAGCCCCCGTAAATTATTAATGAAATATTTCAGTGGAAGCTTGCTGGAAGCCTCCGTAAATTATTAATGAAATATTTAAGTGGAAGCTTACTGGAAGCCTCCGTAAGTTTTTCATGAAATACTTCATTGTAAGGTTACCGAAGCTTCCGAAAATTTTTCATGAAACATTCCAGTGGAAACGTACTGGAAGCTTCCGTCAATTATTCATAAAATATTTCAGTGAAAGCTTACTGGAAGCTTCTGTAAATTTTTCATAAAATACTTCATTGGGAGCTTACTGAAAGCTTCCTTAAATTATTCATGAAATATTTCAGTGGAATATTAAATAAGTGATGAACTAATATTTCTTTGAAATTTTTCAGTTTATGAATATTAAATAATTCATTGAAATATTTCTGTAATATTGCTGGAACATTTCATATTTTATTTCAAAAAATTTTTGAATCTGACACTGAAATATTCAAGTAAGTTGTTACATTATTTCTTGAAATGTTCCAAATTAATATTTCTCAAATCTTTCAAAAAACATGTCATGAAATATTCCTGTTATACTAAAAAAATATTTCATGAAGTGTTTAAAAAAAAGGTTTGAACATAACACTGAAATATTAAAGAAATATTACAGCACCATTTCCTAAAATATTTTAAATCAATAATGCTCAAATTTTTCGAGAAATATTTCATGAAATATCTCTGTAATTTTCCAGAAATATTTCATAAAGTATTTAAAAAAATTTATAAATATAACAGTAAAATATTGGAAGAATATTGTTTAAATATTTGTAGTTATCTTGCGTGCGCAGCAATTCTTTCATCTTGCTAGCAGGTGGCTACTTGATTATATTTTCATGTGATCGTCAATGCGGTTGACAAACTCTCGCAATGATTCAATGACAATTTCCAATATTTCGCTGAAAGGTAAACGAAGTCTTCCATTCAAGCTTCCATGAAATCTTTCGGTGCAATGATTCATCAATCTTCCAACGGAATCTTCCTTGGAAGGTTTACGGAAGCTTTCAAGAGCCTTCCACTGGAATGTTTCAATGACAATTTCCACACGGAGAAAGTTCTGCCTCAATAAAGATGATGCGCGTCGCACTAAAAAAAGTGATGCCTTTTGCACCGTGAATCACGAATAATGCTTCGCATTTCATAATTCATGCATCACTTTTTGTAGTGCATAAGCGCCGAAACACAATGCGCGAGGAGGCGGCGCACTGTATTTCGTCGCCTACGGTGGCGCCGCATCGAAAAACTTGATGCATGTTCGATATTTATCGTGCATGCGAGCCACTTTGTGGAGCATTTTAAAAACGCACTATCTTTTATGATGTGAAACTTTCTCGGCGCAATATTTTGCTGAAAGGTAAACGGAGTTTTCCATTCAAGCTTCCATGAAATCTTTCAATGCAATGATTCATCGATCTTCCAACGGAATCTTCCTTCGAAGGTTTACGGAATCTTCCAGGAGACTTAAGTCGGAATATTCCAGTGAAAATTCACAACATTTTCCCGAAAGGAAAACGGAGTCTTCTATAAAGCTTCCATGAAATCTTTTGGTGCAATAATTCATCAATCCTCCAACGGAATCTTTTTTGGAAGATTAACGGAAGCTTTCAGGAGCCTTCCGCTGGAATGTTTCAATGACAATTTTCAATATTTCGTTAAAAGGTAAACGAAGTCTTCCATTTAAGCTTCCATGAAATCTTACGGTGCAATGATTCATCAAACTTCCAGAAATATTTCTGTTTTCTTCCATAAAGCTTCCATACATATTTCAATGAAATATTCCATTGGAATATTTCGGAATATTCCAATGATATCTTCCATGCTGTGTGGGATACATCCGATACAGCAAAAGATGAACAGAGTCTCTCAAGCGCCATGTAGCGATGAAGACAAGCTCTTTACAATCGTCTGTGTAAAGTAAAGCTAAGCCATTTATAACAAAATAGATTAATAATTACTGTACTTAGCATCATTTATAATACATATAAACCAATTCAATAATAATATAAAAGTGTTTTCTTTCCGATGCCGAAACATAAAACCTCTATTCCCAACATGGTAGCAGAGCGTGGTTGAAAAAAAAATGAAAATCGTGATCGTGATCAAGAAAAAATAAAAAAAATATGGTTGAGAAAAAATAAGAAAACGTGGTCAAGATAAAAATAAAATAAAAGAACGTGGTTAATAAAATAGAAAAACGTGTTTGACAAAATAAAAACGTGGTAGATTATTTAAGTCAAAAAAGATAACTAAGAGGCAAAAGTAAAGTGAAAAATATATAGGAAAGTGAAAATAAAAAATTATTATTAATTAGAAGAAATGAAAAAGAAGAAAATTTAGTTAAAAATATGTTTGATGTTAACGCATTAAAAATTAAAGCTACGTGGTCGCCAAAAGTGAGGTTAAAAGAAAATTATTTTGAGGTTAAGTCAGAGCACGTGTTTGAAAGATAAAAGGAAAGAAAAAGAAAACAAGTGAATAAAAATATAAAAAAACGATAAATAATAAAAAGAAGATAGCGAATAATAATTTTGAAAAAATAGACCCCTGGTAGCACGTTACGAGGTTTCACCCGTTAAGTTAATAATAATTAGCTAGAATCAGTGGCTATAATCAGAGATGAGTAGAGATTGCCAATGCCGTGTTAAAGAAACGTGCCGATTTCGACAACGACGATCCTTGTTGCGCTTCTGGAACTATACGCTCAAAGCCCCTCCATGTCTTTACACGCGCGTAGAGAAGCAAGCGAGAGGGGAGGAGACAAACACACGAAACTACGAAACACGCGCTTCCAGTGGCGTAGGACCAGATAAAGTTACGGCAAGCCCGCTGTAACTTGCTTTCGCGGCGAAGGTTTTTATTACCTTTACTGAATGCGATTAAACGCCCCGAAATTTTGTTTATTAATTAGATATTTTTATTATAAATAGGAATATATTTTTTTATGATAAAAATTGTTTGAGTAATCAATAAAATAATAATAATAAAATCTTTTGGGGGGCGATTAACATATGTAACCTTTTATCTTGTTTGCTCAACGTGCACGGTGGCTGTGGTCACTAAGTCGCTGCGTAATCGATATTATTTTTGCAAAGTTCAAATCCGATGCTCCACTTTTTTTTTCTTCTTAAACTTTTTCTTATTAAATATGATATTTTTATGTTGTTTCTGATTTTATTTATAATTTACCATAATTTTGACTAAAATAAAATCTTATTTTATTTCAAATAAGATTAATTATCATTATTGAATTTTATATTTTATTTCAAATGAATAAAAAGATTATACATTTTAAATGAAAGATTACGAATTCACCATATACAAATATAAAATAAATAAACAAATAATAGAATGTAGTAAGAACGTAGTTAAAAAAATTTTTCATAAACTATATAATAATATTTTTTAATTTTAAGTGAATTTTGAAAAGTTTAATCCTTTTTGTCTGTAAAAAAGGAAATTTTCTAAATTAATAAGATGCATGATAACATTATTTTTAATTCACACAATTAACATTTTAATGCAATGCCTTTTATTTTGGATACATGATAAAGAAATACTTTTATATAAAGTTTACGTTTATAAATATTTATGTAAACATTTTTAAATCATGTTTTACATTACTTTATATTGACTTGATTTAATATAAATTTGAAATAAAATGTTGAATTATCTAATTTAAATACAAAAAAATTAAACATCACTAATCCTTGCAAACATCTTATTTTAAATAAAAAAAATTCTAATTCCATTTATATTCAAAGAAATTGAAAAAATTAATAGTACTAACAAAAGATAATAGGAAAAATTGGTTGCATTTTTTTTCAAATTATTATAATGATTTTGTTAACATTTAGTTTCATAATTAATTGGGAAAATTATTTATGCATGTTGCTACCTTTGTATATCACATTTCATTTATTAAATCGATATTTTTTAATATTTTGACATTAATGATATGTCTTTTTCAAGTATATTTTCTACTGATGTTAAAAATCAATGAATTAAACTTTAAGTATTTTTTTATATAATAAAAAATGTTTTTTAATATGATATTCTAAAAAACAATAAAGAAATGCATCTTAAAAAAATTTTTTTAACAAGAAGATGTAGAGCATACAGCGTATTTGTTTACAATATGATTATTTTTTATTTGTCCTTTTAATTCCAAAAACTGTTTAGCTGATTAAATAAAAAAATCAAGATTTTAAGGAGGAAAGTTATTAACATAGATAGTTTTATTTAAATGAGAAACGTTAGCTGCGATGATTAAGGCTTTAGGTTTGCTGCATCTGTTAAAAAAATTTTTTATTTCAAATTTTATGTTTATTATTTCTGTTTTAAGAGGCAACCGTATCATTCTATCCTTGTCCAATCTAAATTTTCGTTATTATAAATAAATAAAATATTTTCATAGAAAAGTAAGACAACCGCCCAATAGAGCAAAAAACAAGCAAACGATTCTTTTTTATGAAAAAATATAAAATTTTGATTATTTTTCGAATGAAGTCTGAAACGAAAAAACAATTCAATCAACTCAATCAAGTTTGATAGTTTTTCCGTTTCAGACTTCACTCGAAAAATAATCAAAATTTCATATTTTTTCATAAAAAAGAATCGTTTGCTTGTCTTTTGCTCTATTGGGCGGTTATCTTACTTTTCTATGGAAATATTTTATTTATTTATAATAACGAAAATTTAGATTAGACAAGGACAGAATGATACGGCCTCCTCTTAATATTGCCCTTTTAAAATATTTGAAATATTTGATTTTTATATACATTTGTTTAAAGAAACAATTGATATTGTATTTACAAAACCGAATTTAAACAATATAATTAAGAATATTTAAGACGAAAAATATTAACATATTATATTAAATAAAAAGTATTTTACATGAAATACTAACAATAAATAAGATAACCGTCCCAACAAATAACCTCTTAAGTACATGAAATGTATTTCAATGAAATTAAATAACTTTAAACTCGTCGGTAAGGCTTTTTTACTTGAATTTTTATTTTACGATTCAAGCAAAGAGACAGTTTAACAAGTATGAATAAAAATATAGCCATGATTATTAAGTAGTAAGATTTACCAATACTTGTGCCTGCAAAAAAGCATGCCCCACTGTTTTCAAATATTGGTACTTTAAATTAACTTCTATAATATCTACGATCACCCGACAAAAATCATTGCATTCATTAGAATAATTAAAGCTTGTTAAATTATTTAATTATTTATAAGATATATATATTTATTTATTATAAAATAAATGTTGTTTTATGAATTTATTTAAAAAATTAGGATTTTTTTAAATTTTAATTAATTATTTTTTAGAAAATCTATTTATATTATTATATTTCACTTAGGTTTGCTGATAAAATACGATATTTCAAGTAAAATAATTATGTGAATAGCAACATCGACACGTTAAGTATTGCACACAGTACAAGATTTAGGACAACATTTGATATGGCCGAACGAACAGGTTGTCGATCTGATAACCAAGTCTTAAGCTCGAAAAATATAAATTGATTTTTAAATACTAAGATATGACAACATAAGATTTTAATAAAAAATTTGCACATTTCAGAATTTTTAAAATTTTTTAGATGATTTGAACATGTTTATTTGATATTTAATAATAATAAGATAAAAAAAGCAATAATAAAGTTTGCTATAGACTTATAATAAAAAAAGGCTTTTTCTTAACGATGGCTTAAGAAAAGCATCGTCACTCGTTCATTCGAAATTTCTACAAGTAAAACTTTTTTTTAGTTATTTAAAATAAGTTTTTCAAATATTTTTTTAATAATTAAATAATAGTACCCAAAATAGTTTATAATGTTTATTATAATCAAATTAATTTTTTTATTTATGAAAAAAAATTTCATTTTGCACGTATAATATAATTTTTAATATGAAAATTTCAAATGTTTTTACTTAATTTCAAAATTTTATACTTGGAATAAAATTAATGAAATAAATTAATTAATTACATTAATTCATTAATAAAATAAATTCATTTTACTATATATTGAAGATTTACAATAAATGTCTTAAACAAAATATTTTTTTCGTTAATTTTTCAGTATTCTTAAAAGAATAAATAAAATATGAACAATTTATTGTGAACAAATTTGTTTTATAAAGAAAATGCATTTTGTTATTATGTTTTAGAATATTGCATTAAAATAAATTTTTTATGATATAACAAAATACTCACAAATTTTAGTGTGCTGATTTTAAACAGCAGTAATAAGAAATATACTTTGAAAAGGCATATCATAAATATAAAAAAATATTAACTTACAAGGAGAGTGCATTGCTTTTAGGTCTCAGATTTTCTTATAACTTTGTGATATTTTTTCTTACATAAAATAATGAAAAAACCAGCGTCTGTTCGGCCCAACGCTCGATTTTTTGAGAGTTATGAGCAGTTTCGTCTTCATTTTAAGACATTTTAAAATGAAGACGAAACATATTAAAGTTGAGATTAAAACCTTGCAATTTAAAAAAAAACGTGTTAAAAAACTGAATTTGTTCAAAAGCTATGAAGGAATGAAAAGGAATACGAAATTCAAACTGAAATACAGTATTTATTTTCTATGCACATTTTCAGCTGAATATTTGCGCTATTTTTATTCCCTTGCAACATTTAAACAACCTTAAATAATTGAATTTTTTTAATCAAAAGGTTTTCATTTCAACTTTAATATGCAATTAGTAAAAAGCTAATAGAAAAAGTAGTTCAAAAACTGTTAAACTATAAAGAAGATGCAATTTTTTTAAATATCTTAAAATTGAAACAAAAATGCTGATAACTCTGAAAAAATACAGCTTTGGGCCAAATAGACGCGGCTTTTTTCATAATTTTATGTAAGAAAAATTATCCCAAACATAGAAGAAAATCCGATACCCAAATGCAATTCACTCTCATTGTTAATAAATAAACAATGATTTTAAAAAGCTATCAAGATAGATAAATTATTTTCCTAATCAATTCTCAAACTAAAAACAATTTTTAATGTTTTTCTTATCATAGTTTAGAACTATTATTACAATTTAAAAAAAGGCTATTTTTTCAATAATTTTTCGTAAATATTCTTTAATATAAAGAAGATTGCATTTTTTTTCATTTGCATAGCGTTTTGATCAAGTAAGTAAAGATTTATAAAGTTTCGGAATTCGTAAATTTATATTTAATTTAATCAATATAAAGTTATTTAAAACCTAATTTAAGATGTTTGCATATATTTATTTAAAATTTTATACCTATTATCATATTACATTTCATTTTTTACGAAAAAAAAAAAATGTAAGAAATTTAGTGAACATTTTGTTCAGTATATTTAGTAAGAAGTAAACATTATGAAATATATAAAATAGGATTATTAATTTGTTTACTTTAGATATTAAAATTGATGAAATTATAAAAATATAATATTTAATGATAGAAAGATAAAAAAGTATATTTTTTTTTTCAATTTTTAACAGTATTGAAGGTAATTTTCATAAAATATGAAACTTGCTTCCAAACTATGTATTAATATTAATAACTTTACTGTAATTTAACTATGAAATTGTACAAAAAATAATAATTTCATCATAATTTTAGTATACAATTGTATAAAATTGAAAGTAAAAATTATAATTTCAATAATATGTTCAAAGCAAAATTCAATTTTAACAATGTATGAAATGTGCTTTGATGAGCTTTTCATTTGTTAATTATTATTTTATTCAGGTATATTTCCAAATTTTTTTATTTCATCGAATTTAAATAAAATTTATTCATATTTTAATTTCCATTTTCATTAAATAAATAAAAAATAATGTTATCGTGCATCTATATGGGTAAAGAAACATTTTTTTTTTCATAGACGAAAAAGATTTTACTGTTTAAAATTGAGTTATAATTAAGAAATATAACAATACTTTATGAAAAGTTTCTTCAATCCTCAATATCTGTAATTCAACAGAAAAAAAATACGAAACTAGTTAAATTTTTACTTCATACCAATATTCATATATTCATTTAAGAGGATGTCACGTATCTCTGTCCTTTTCTAATCAAAGAAATGATTTTTTTACAAAAACTAATAACTTTATCAAAAAATGAAGAGAAAGCCGCATCTTGTATCAAAAAAAGCAATATTTTCTTTGATAAGAAAAAATTAATTTTATTGCTTCGTTTTCAAGAAAACCTTGAAAAATTTAAATCATAGAGGTTAGGGTGGACAATTTGGTTTTTCAAGGTTTTCTTGAGAACGAAGCAATAAAATTAATTTTTTCTCATCAAAGAAAATATTGCTTTTTTTTATACAAGATGCGGCTTTCTCTTCATTTTTTGATAAAAATATTAATCTTTGTAAAAAAATCATTTCTTTGATTAGAAAAGGACAGAGATACGCGACCTCCTGTTAATATTTATATAATTTAATAATATCTTTTTTGAACACTTATCTGTAATACTTATATTTTTTTATACGTTCAAATTTTAATTATTCTTTATTATATTGTTGAAATTCGGTTTTATAAATACAATATCAATTGTTTCTTTAAAAAAATGTATATAAAAATCAAATATTTCAAAAGGTCAATATTAAAACAAAATAATGAACATAAGATTCGAAATAAAAAAATTTTTTAACATATGCAACGAACCTAAAGCCTTAGTCATCGCAGCCAACGATTCTCATTTAAATCAAACTATGTTTTAATAACTTTCGTCCTTCAAATTTTGATTTTTTTATTTAATCAGCTAAACAGTTTTTGTAATTAAAAAAACAAATAAAAAATTAACATCTTATAAAAAAATACGCTGTATGCTCTACATTGCTTCTTCTGAAAAAAATTTTTTTTAAGATTCATTTCTTTATTGTTTTTTAGAATATTATATTAAAAAATATTTTTTATTCTATAAAAAAATACTTACAAATTTTAATTCATTGATTTTTAACTTTAGTAGAAAATGTACTTGAAAAAGGCATATCATTAATGTCAAAATATTAAAAAATATCGATTTAAGAGCAGGTCGTATATCTCCATCCTTTTCTAATCAAAGAATTTATTTTTTTGCAAAAACTAATAATTGTAGCAAAAAATAAGGAGATAGCCCTATCTCGTATAATAAAAAGGAAGATTTTCTTTGATGAGAAAAAATTATTTTTATCGATTCGTTTTGAAGAAAACCTTGAAAAACTTAAAAAATAAAGGTTAGGATGGACAATTCAGTTTTTCAAGGTTTTCTTAAAAACGAAGCGATAAAAATAATTTTTCCTCATAAAAGAAAATCTTCCTTTTTATTATACGAGATGGGGCTTTCTTCTTATTTTTTGCTACAATTATTAATTTTTGTGAAAAAATTAATTCTTTGATTAGAAAAGGACAGATATACTCGACCTCCTCTTAATAAATATAATGTGATATACAAAAGCTAATATCATGCATAAATTATTTCCCCAATTAATTAAGTTAACAAAATCATTATAATAATTTAAAAAAAAATGCAACCAATTTTTCCTATTATCTTTTGTTGGTACTATTAGTTTTTTGAATTTCTTTAAATATAAATGGAATTAGAATTTTTTTTATTTAAAATAAAATGTTCGCAAGAATTAGTGATGTTTAATTTTGTTGTAATAAAATTAGATTAATCAACATTTTATTTCAAATTTATATTAAATGAAGTCAATATAAAGTAATGTAAAACATGATTTAAAAATGTTTACATAAATATTTATAAACGTAAACTTTATATAAAAGTATTTCTTTATCATGTATCGAAAATAAAAGGCATTTCATTTAAATGTTAATTACATGAATTGAAAATAATGTTATCATGCATCTTATTAATTTAGAAAATTTCCTTTTTTACAGATAAAAAGGATTTAACTTTTCAAAATTCACTTAAAATTAAAAAATATTATTATAGTTTATGAAAAATTTTTTTTTTATTCTATTATTTATTTATTTATTTATTTTATATTTGCATGTGGTAAATTCGTAATCTTACGTTCAAAATGTGTAATCTTTTTATATATTTTAAATAAAAAGTAAAATTCAATAACAATAATTAATCTTATTTGAAATAAAATAAGATTTTATTTTTGTACAAAATTATGGTAAATTATAAATAAAATCAGAAACAAAATCTATTATAAAAATATCATATTTATTAAGGAAAAGTTTTAAAAAAAAAGGTGGAGCATCGGATTCGAACTTTGCAAAAATGATATCGTCAACGCAGGGACTTTAGTCACCACAGCCACCGTGCATGTTAAGTACCCGACAAGAAAAATATTAAGGATGCCCTACAAAATTGTAAGGACCCCACAGGGCATCCTGACAGGGAGGCTACTTGGCTTGTAATGGGGCGCTTCTGAGGTCCCGATAGGGCAGCCTTATTTTCCTAAATATTCTATTATTACCCGTCCACTGCCCGATAATTGCCTGACTATTGATATTCAAAACCTTTTAAAGTAAAACATAACCTCTTCTAACATTCTCGCCAGTAAATTAAATTTTATTTTTCTTATAAGATACGAATTAGTTTGCAAAAGATAAATGTATTGATATTTTTATAAAATAATATGAACGAATCATTCTTCATCTCAATTTTATATATTATGCATTTATTTTGTTCTACGAAAATTCAATGTTGGGTTCTTATTTAGTAGTGTAGTGTATGTGTGTGTGTTTTAATAGCAATCAACATTGAATTTTCGTAGAACAAAATAAATGCATAATATATAAAATTGAGATGAAGAATGATTCGTTCATATTATTTTATAAAAATATCAATACATTTATCTTTTGCAAACTAATTCGTATCTTATAAGAAAAATAAAATTTAATTTACTGGCGAGAATGTTAGAAGAGTTTATGTATACACAGCCATCTGTATCTAAAATTAAAATAATTCTTCTTTTCGTGTTGAATATTATTTATATTGAAACTATTTTAGAGTTAAATTTACAAGAAAAATAGTTTTTTTCACACCAAATAAACACGTGCATCAGGTGAGGTTATGTTATCACTTCGAATTTTCTCAACATCAATTGTCAGGCAACTGTCAGGTGATAAACGGGTAACAATAGGGCACATCTGGAAATGAGTCTGCCCTATCGGGACCTTAAAATCGCCCCATTACACGCCATCTAGGAACCCTTTAGGGCACCCTACAGGGGCCTTATAATAATCTTAGGGTATCTTATAGGGACCTGATTTTCACCCGAAATTAGTTTCTAGTCGGGTAAACTAGATAGAAAGTAACATATCGACGCCCCGTACGAAAAAAAGCACGGTTCACAGGGTTTGACGAAAACTAGCACCATTCGCAGTATCAAACGAAGACTAACACCACTCATTGCATTAGACGAAAACTAGCACGACTCACTTAATTAAGACAAAAACTAGCACTATTCGCTGAACTCCGACGAAAAGAAGCACGGTTCGACGAGTTTTAACGAAAACTAGCATAGTTCATGGAGCTCCGACGAAAAAAAGCACGGTTCGCTAAGTTCCAACGAAAAGTAGCACGACTCATGGAGCTCCAACGAAAAAAAGCACGACACATTAGACTCGGACGAAAAGTAACACGATTCGCGAAACACTAACGAATACTAGCACAACTTGATATGCAATATTACAATTTGTACCTTATTAAAAACTTGATTATTTTAATATCTTAACAAATAGTTAATTAATAAAATATAATGAAAAGGTGTTTATTAGTTATTTTTCTTATGAATTGTTTCAATATTTTCAATATGTTTTAATGAAATTATTTGCTCAGTGGTTTTCGATTCGTCTGATTACTCCCATGACAATTTTACCATTATTTTTTTAACAAAAAGTTATTTATTTAAATGAATAAATGCGCGATTGTAAGAGTTGAACATTCATTTTCTATTACTCCGTTCAAAGAATCTTGGCATCACATTTTTCACAAATAAAGAACAAGAGTTTCAAATTTATCTGCCATACAAATCTTAAACTCAATTACTGTAGGTGTAAGATTTAAACTTAGTTATTGAAATCAAAACCACTTTTTAGCATAAATCATGAAGTATATGATATTATATTTTATAAAATTAATTTTAGTTTGATTATTCATGGTAATATGTCATACTACACACTGTTTTGCTACGGCGAAAATGGACGGTTTTAATGTTTGTGACTTAATCTTGATAACATGTAATTGAACTTTGCGCTTATATTAAATTCATTTTACATACATGTTAAACCACAGCAATTTCGAAACTCAATTGTTTCATTGTTTTTATATAAATACAATTGCTTACCGAAAATTCAATTCCAAATTATTTCCTTTAAGTCTACCCTGTTGAAAAAAACCATATGGTTTTATCATGTGGTCATCATGACCATGGAGTCATTTATGAAAAATTACTTTTGTCTCGCAAATTCAGAGGGTGAAAAGTTCTTTACTTTCGCCCAATTTAATTTCTCTAAAATTAAGGGGCGAAAAGTACTTTACTCCCGCAAGTCAAATTTCTCTTAAATGAAGGGGGAGCTGTTTACTTTTCTCCCGCTAATTCAGAGGGCGAAAAGTTCTTTACTCTCGCCAAATTTCATTTCTCTAACAATAAGCGGGCGTAAAGTAATTACTCCCGCAAGTCAAATTACTCTTAAATGAAGGGAGAGCTGTGTACTTTTCTCCCGCAAATTCAGAAGGCGAAAAGTTCTTTACTCCCGCCAAATTTAATTTCTTTAAAAATAAGTGGGCGTAAAGTACTTTTATTCCGTAAATTAAAGTTTTCTTAAATTTAGCAAGGAGAAAAAATTTTTTTCTCGTAAATAAGAGGGCGAAAAGTTCTTTATTCCCGCCAAATTTAATTTCTCTAACAATAAAAGGGCGAAAAGTACTTTTCTCCCGCAAATTGAATTTCTCCTAGATTAAGCGAGAGGAATGTATTTTTCTCTCGTAAATTCAGAGGGCATAAAGTTCTTTACTCCCGCCAAATTTAATTTCTCTAAAAATAAGTGGGCGAAAAGTACTTTACTCCCGCAAGTCAAATTACTCTTAAATAAAGGGGAAGCTGTGTACTTTTCTCCCGCAAATTCAGAGGGCGAAAAGTTCTTTATTCCCGCCAAATCAAATTTCTCTAAAAATAAGAGGGCGAAAAGTACTTTACTCCCGCAAGTCAAATTTCTCTTAAATGAAGGGGGAGCTGTTTACTTTTCTCCCGCTAATTCAGAGGGCGAAAAGTTCTTTATTCCCGCCAAATCTAATTTCTCTAAAAATAAGAGGGCGAAAAGTACTTTACTCCCGCAAGTCAAATTTCTCTTAAATGAAGGGGGAGCTGTTTACTTTTCTCCCGCTAATTCAGAGGGCGAAAAGTTCTTTACTCTCGCCAAATTTCATTTCTCTAACAATAAGCGGGCGTAAAGTAATTACTCCCGCAAGTCAAATTACTCTTAAATGAAGGGAGAGCTGTGTACTTTTCTCCCGCAAATTCAGAAGGCGAAAAGTTCTTTACTCCCGCCAAATTTAATTTCTCTAAAAATAAGTGGGCGAAAAGTACTTTACTCCCGCAAGTCAAATTACTCTTAAATAAAGGGGAAGCTGTGTACTTTTCTCCCGCAAATTCAGAGGGCGAAAAGTTCTTTATTCCCGCCAAATCAAATTTCTCTAAAAATAAGAGGGCGAAAAGTACTTTACTCCCGCAAGTCAAATTTCTCTTAAATGAAGGGGGAGCTGTTTACTTTTCTCCCGCTAATTCAGAGGGCGAAAAGTTCTTCATTCCCGCCAAATCTAATTTCTCTAAAAATAAGAGGGCGAAAAGTACTTTACTCCCGCAAGTCAAATTTCTCTTAAATGAAGGGGGAGCTGTTTACTTTTCTCCCGCTAATTCAGAGGGCGAAAAGTTCTTTACTCTCGCCAAATTTCATTTCTCTAACAATAAGCGGGCGTAAAGTAATTACTCCCGCAAGTCAAATTACTCTTAAATGAAGGGAGAGCTGTGTACTTTTCTCCCGCAAATTCAGAAGGCGAAAAGTTCTTTACCCCCGACAAATTTAATTTCTTTAAAAATAAGTGGGCGTAAAGTACTTTTATTCCGTAAATTAAAGTTTTCTTAAATTTAGCAAGGAGAAAAAATTTTTTTTTCGTAAATAAGAGGGCGAAAAGTTCTTTATTCCCGCCAAATTTAATTTCTCTAACAATAAAAGGGCGAAAAGTACTTTTCTCCCGCAAATTGAATTTCTCCTAGATTAAGCGAGAGGAATGTATTTTTCTCTCGTAAATTCAGAGGGCGAAAAGTTCTTTACTCCCGCCAAATTTAATTTCTCTAAAAATAAGTGGGCGAAAAGTACTTTACTCCCGCAAGTCAAATTACTCTTAAATAAAGGGGAAGCTGTGTACTTTTCTCCCGCGAATTCAGAGGGCGAAAAGTTCTTTATTCCCGCCAAATCAAATTTCTCTAAAAATAAGAGGGCGAAAAGTACTTTACTCCCGCAAGTCAAATTTCTCTTAAATGAAGGGGGAGCTGTTTACTTTTCTCCCGCTAATTCAGAGGGCGAAAAGTTCTTTATTCCCGCCAAATCTAATTTCTCTAAAAATAAGAGGGCGAAAAGTACTTTACTCCCGCAAGTCAAATTTCTCTTAAATGAAGGGGGAGCTGTTTACTTTTCTCCCGCTAATTCAGAGGGCGAAAAGTTCTTTACTCTCGCCAAATTTCATTTCTCTAACAATAAGCGGGCGTAAAGTAATTACTCCCGCAAGTCAAATTACTCTTAAATGAAGGGAGAGCTGTGTACTTTTCTCCCGCAAATTCAGAAGGCGAAAAGTTCTTTACTCCCGCCAAATTTAATTTCTTTAAAAATAAGTGGGCGTAAAGTACTTTTATTCCGTAAATTAAAGTTTTCTTAAATTTAGCAAGGAGAAAAAATTTTTTTCTTGTAAATAAGAGGGCGAAAAGTTCTTTATTCCCGCCAAATTTAATTTCTCTAACAATAAAAGGGCGGAAAGTACTTTTCTCCCGCAAATTGAATTTCTCCTAGATGAAGCGAGAGGAATGTATTTTTCTCTCGTAAATTCAGAGGGCGAAAAGTTCTTTACTCCCGCCAAATTTAATTTCTCTAAAAATAAGTGGGCGAAAAGTACTTTACTTCCGCAAGTCAAATTACTCTTAAATAAAGGGGAAGCTGTGTACTTTTCTCCCGCAAATTCAGGGGGCGAAAAGTTCTGTATTCTGCCAAATCAAATTTCTCTAAAAATAAGAGGGCGAAAAGTACTTTACTCCCGCAAGTCAAATTTCCCTTAAATGAAGGGGGAGCTGTTTACTTTTCTCCCGCTAATTCAGAGGGCGAAAAGTTCTTTATTCCCGCCAAATCTAATTTCTCTGAAAATAAGAGGGCGAAAAGTACTTTACTCCCGCAAGTCAAATTTCTCTTAAATGAAGGGGGAGCTGTTTACTTTTCTTCCTCTAATTCAGAGGGCGAAAAGTTCTTTACTCTCGCCAAATTTCATTTCTCTAACAATAAGCGGGCGTAAAGTAATTACTCCCGCAAGTCAAATTACTTTTAAATGAAGGGAGAGCTGTGTACTTTTCTCCCGCAAATTCAGAAGGCGAAAAGTTCTTTACTCCCGCCAAATTTAATTTCTTTAAAAATAAGTGGGCGTAAAGTACTTTTATTCCGTAAATTAAAGTTTTCTTAAATTTAGCAAGGAGAAAAAATTTTTTTCTCGTAAATAAGAGGGCGAAAAGTTCTTTATTCCCGCCAAATTTAATTTCTCTAACAATAAAAGGGCGAAAAGTACTTTTCTCCCGCACATTGAATTTCTCCTAGATTAAGCGAGAGGAATGTATTTTTCTCTCGTAAATTCAGAGGGCGAAAAGTTCTTTGCTCCCGCCAAATTTAATTTCTCTAAAAATAAGTGGGCGAAAAGTACTTTACTCCCGCAAGTCAAATTACTCTTAAATAAAGGGGAAGCTGTGTACTTTTCTCCCGCAAATTCAGAGGGCGAAAAGTTCTTTATTCCCGCCAAATCTAATTTCTCTAAAAATAAGAGGGCGAAAAGTACTTTACTCCCGCAAGTCAAATTACTCTAGAATGAAGGGGGAGCTGTGTACTTTTCACCCGCAAATTCAGAGGGCAAAAAGTTCTTTACTCCCGCTACATTTGATTTTTTTAAAATAAGCGGGCAAAAAGTACGTTATTCCCGCAAGTCAAATTACTCTGAAATGAAGGGGGAGCTGTGTACTTTTCATTTTTTGAATTTCATTTCTCTAAAAATAAGCGGGCGTAAAGTAATCACTCCCGCAAGTCAAATTAGTCTTAAATAAAGGGGGAGCTGTGTACTTTTCTCCGTGTCGCGAATTCAGAGGGCGAAAAGTTCTTTACTCCCGCCAAATTTAATTTCTTCGAAAATAAGCGGGCGAAAAGTACTTTCATTACGTAAATTAAATTTTTCTTGAATTGAGCGGGAAAAAAAAATTTTTTTTTCGTAAATAAGAGGGCGAAAAGTTCTTTATTCCCGCCAAATTTAATTTCTCTAACAATAAGAGGGCGAAATGTACTTTTCCCCCGCAAATTGAATTTCTCCTAGATTAAGCGGGAGGAAAGTATTTTTCTTTCGTAAATTCAGAGGGCGAAAAGTTCTTTACTTCCGCCAAATTTCTTTAAAAATAAGCGGGCGTAAAGTACTTTTATTCCGTGAATTAAATTTTTCTTAAATTTAGCAAAAAGAAAAAATTTTTTTCTCGTAAATAAGAGGACGAAAAGTTCTTTATCCCCGCCAAATTTGGTTTCTCTAAAAATAAGAGGGCGAAAAGTACTTTACTCCTGCAAGTCCAATTACTCTGGAATGAAGGCGGAGCTGTGTACTTTTCTCCTGCAAATTCAGAGGGCAAAAAGATCTTTACTCTCGCTACATTTAATTTTTTAAAAATAAGCGGGCAGAAAGTACGTTACTCCCGCAAGTCAAATTACTCTGAAATGAAGGAAGAGCTGTGTACTTTTTTCCCGCAAATTTAGTGGGCGAAAAGTTCTTTACTCCCGCCAAATTTAATTTCTCTAAAAATAAGAGGGCGAAAAGAACTTTACTCCCTCAAGTCAAATTACTCTGAAATGAAGAGGGAGCTGTGTACTTTTCTCCCGCAAATTCAGAGGGCAGAAAGTTCTTTACTCCCGCCACATTTAATTTTTCTAAAAATAAACGGGCGAAAAGTAGGTTACTGCCGCAAGTCAAATTACTCTTAAGTAAAGGGGAAGCTGTGTACTTTTCTCTCGTAAATTCAGAGAGCGAAAAGTTTTTACTCCCGCTAAATTTAATTTCTTTAAAAATAAGCGAGCGTAAAGTACTTTTATTCCGTAAATTAAATTTTTCTTAAATTTAGCAAAAAGAAAAAATTTTTTTCTCGTAAATAAGAGGGCGAAAAGTTCTGTATTCCCGCCAAATTTAATTTTTGTAAAAATAAGATGGCGAAAAGTACTTTACTCACGCAATTAAAAGTACTCTGGAATGAAGGGGAAGCTGTGTACTTTTCTCCTGCAAATTCAGAGGGCAAAAAGTTCTTTACTCCCCCTACATTTAATTTTTTAAAAATAAGCGGGCAAAAAGTACGTTACTTCCGCAAGTCAAATTACTCTGAAATGAAGAGGGAGCTGTGTACTTTTCTCCCGTAAATTCAGAGGGCGAAAAGTTCTTCACTCCCGCTAAATTTCATTTCTCTAAAAATAATCGGGCGTAAAGTAATTACTCCCGGAAGTCAAATTACTCTGAAATGAAGGGGGAGCTGTGTACTTTTCTCCTGCAAATTCAGAGGGCGAAAAGTTCTTCACTCCCGCCAAATTTCATTTCTCTAAAAATAAGCGGGCGTAAAGTAATTACTCCCGCAATTCAAATTACTCTGAAATGAAGGGGGAGCTGTGTACTTATCTCCCGCAAATTCAGAGGGCGAAAAGTTCTATACTCACGCCAAATTTAATTTCTTTAAAAATAAGCGGGAGAAAAGTACGCCCCTCTTCATTTAAGAAAAATTTGACTTACGGGAGTAACGTACTTTTCGCTTTTCGTTTATTTTTAGAAAAATTAAATGTGGCGAGAGTAAAGAACTTTTTGCCCTCTTATTTACGAGAAAAAAATTTTTTTTTCTCGCTGAATAGAAGAAAAATTTAATCAACGGAATAAAAGTACTTTGCGCCCCGCCTATTTTTATAGAAATTGAATTTAACGGGAGTAAAGAACTTTTTGCCCACTGAATTTGCGGGAGAAAAGTACACAGCTCCCTTTTCATTTCAGAGTTATTTGCCTTGCGGAAGTAAAGTACTTTTCGCCCTCTTATTTTTAAAGAAATAAAATTTGGCGGGAATAAAGAACTTCTCGCCCTCTTATTTACGAGAAAAAAATTTTTTCTTCTCGCTAAATTTAAGAAAAATTTCATTTGCGGAATAAAAGTACTTTACGCCCGTTTATTTTTAAAGAAATCAAATTTGGCCGGAGTGAAGAATTTTTCGCCCTCTGATTTTGCGGGAAAAAAGTACACAGCTCCCACTTTATTTAAAAGTAATTTGACTTGCGGGAGTAACGTACTTTTCGCCCGCTTATTTTTAGAAAAATTAAATGTGGCGGGAGTAAAGAACTTTTTGCCCTCTGAATTTGCGGGAGAAAAGTACACAGCTCCCCCTTCATTTCAGAGTAATTTAACTTGCGATAGTAAAGTACTTTTCGCCTTCTTATTTTTAAAGAAATAAAATTTGGCGGGAATAAAGAACTTTTTGCCCTCTTGTTTACGAGAAGAAAATTTTTTTTCCTCGCTAAATTTAAGAAAAATTTAATTTACGGAATAAAAGTACTTTACGCCCGTTTATTTTTAAAGAAATAAAATTTGGCGGGAGTAAAGAACTTTTCGCCCTCTGAATTTGCGGGAAGAAAGTACACAGCTCCCCTTCATTTAAAAGTAATTTGACTTGCGGGAGTAACGTACTTTTCGCCCGTTTATTTCTAGAAAAATTAAATGTGGCGGGAGTAAAGAACGTTTTGCCCTCTGAATTCGCGAGGCAAAAGTAATTTTTCATAAATGACCACATGGACATGATGACCACATGGTTAAACCATATGGTTTTTTTCAACAGGGTAAAGCTGTAATACGTTTCATCACATAAAATAAAAAAAATTGTTGTGATATAAAATAATATTATATTTTTTAAACCTTCGTTGTTTTAAAAAATACTTTTTAACAAATAATTCGGTATTTATTAAAAAATATGGATGAATTCATTCGTATCATAGTTATCAATGTGAAAACATTTTATTCAGAAAGAGCTTTTGGACAAAAATTAAAAAACTCGTTTAGTTGTAAAATAACAGAAAGCGGAAAAAATATTAAAAGTATTTTATTCCAAGTTCATTTTACTTTTCGAAACGGGTGTGGAAGGTAAAAATCACGTTACACACCAGTTTCAAATAATACTTTATACCTCGAGAGCCGAATAATCATATTGAAGTTCTGATTTTGAGGTTAGAGTGGTATAAAAAGAAGTTTTGTAATCTGTGAATTTAATAAGCTATAACTTTGATTATTGTTGCGAATATATATAAATATTTTTCACTAAATTTTCGTGAATTTTTTGTTGCTAATTTGAACGAAATTTCTGTACTTAACTTTTACTACTCACTTCTGATGAGAATTTTATGTTTTTATATTTACCTTAACTCAACTCAAAACTGAATATTGAGAATTTTTTTCAAATTAAAAACTAAATTTTGGTACAAATCAGACTTTATAATGACCTTTCTTTAGGAAGCTAACTGAGGCGATGTATTGTTTTTAAAAATTAAAAACAATACTCATATTTTGCATTGTAATTAATATTTTGGTAAGTTTGGCTTATATTTTTTATTAAAATTTGTCTTGACTCTAATCAGGACTGCGCGAGCTTTTATAATATTTTATTAGGAGATTTTTTGACGCTACTAATAAGGAGAGCATTGGGAAATAGATTTGGCTAAAACTGCAGGATATGATTCTTTGATAACAAAAATGAGCCCGTGTTTTTTCTTTTATGCTAATAGGTCCTAGAGACAAAGATATAAACAGTTTTTTAAAAAAAAGCGGTTATAAAATTCTTAATGATTAAGCAACTATAAAACCCTTACCGAATAATTTTATATGGCTTACATTAAAGTATTTAATCAGTACTTTCTTTTATATTTTAGGCATTTTTCTGTAAAAGTTTTAGATTAGCTATTTAAGTTCTTACAAATGCTTCTTTTTATTATATTTTTTAAAAAGTAAGTAAGTATTTTTTACCCCTCCTAGTATGTGTGATTATTTAGTTTTCAAAAATTAAAAATTATTTATGTTTTACATATTTATCATTATTTTGGTAGCAATATGAAAAGCAATAAGAGTTTGCGATTTTAGGCTAGTAAGTTTCTCTGTGAAAACTGAAAGTATATGGATATTCTAAGTTTAATGGACAGATGAAAAATTCATTTTTGAAATAATTGAACTTGACAAATGTATTGAATACTTTATGAATGTAAATCTAGACCTTGAAGCTATTAATCCCGCGAAACGTAACTCAACAAATTTTTAAGTTTATTGATTAATTTAAATTAAAAACCTCGAAAAATCAAGTCCAAAAAAGCCAACCAATAACCAAATTTATCGATTTTATTAATAAATAAAAGATGAAGTCCCATAGCAATTTGCCCCACAAAACGCAGTAAGTCAAAGATAAGTAACTAGATCTTATAAATAAAAAAATCAAAAGTCAAAAAATTTATCTTACTATCTAACATAATTTTACTTTGTTTCAGTTTTCAAAATTATATAATTGATAAGAAATTTTCAAATTACAAATATAGTATTTATTATACAGGTGGTAGTATATGAAATTGAATATGAAAACTAGTATTATTTTCATTTTGAAAGATGTTTTGTTTGCTATATACCTGTTATCGACGAAAAGATATAGTTTTTATTATTTTGATCGTAAGTATTATTCAATAAGTTAATGAATTTATCTAGTAACTTAAATATTTTATATAGAAAAAATAGAGTATCATTAAATAGTATATTATTCACTTAGGGAGTAAAAACGAAAAATGACTTAAACCGTATGTTAAATGTCACCCGAGCCGAAGGCGAGGGTGACAAACATACGATTTAAGGGATTTTTCATTTACTCCCGTCGAGAATATACGATTTTTTTACACAGGCAGCGTACAGTGGGTACCTTACTTTTCGCTGAGAGGGAGTAAAGTACCTACTGTACGCGCCCTGTGTAAAAAATACAATTTTTCATGCTAACGAATTACGAAGATTTCAACGTAATCTACATTGGCTGTAACTCATGGTCGCATTTTCAAAGCAAATGAGGTATGTCTTCAGATATTTATGATACTATTTCACTATGTATATTGTAAACAATTCTTCGTCATTTTAACACATCAGAGTGTTTCAGCTGAAACAAGAGTTTTTTGAGTTACAATTTACACATAATATTTGTGTAATATAAAAATAGTTTCATAATATAAAGCGTTCGTCATAGATTTAGCCACTATAGTGATTTTCCTGGGTTAAACGAACCCACAACCTCTAAGCAATTCATAAACTCAAATTCATTTTATGGAGATCAAATTTTTCAAATAACTCTTGTTAATTTATTTATACAATATAAACATATAAGAATGCTTAATTAGATTATATGAGAGTCTTGTTAAAAATGTGGTTTTTGAAATTTATTAATATTAATTAAAATTTTATGGAATTGAATATCACTCAAATACGCTTTGTGTAAGCCTATTTTCTTGTTAGATAAAAAGTTGGCAACTGCTTTGGCATTATGCTTTTTCGTAGAGCTCATTGAGTTAAAAAAAATTTAATATGTTAAAAATTTTATTTTATTTCTAATATGATACAAAGTAATTGTGAATTAAAAAAATTCATGAATACAGTTGAATTTTGTACTGATTTCTTCAAATATCTGGTAAAATCATAAAAATTAAAAATAACATTATATATTCTTAATTAATGTAACGCAAATTTTATGCAAATGTTCATAAAATCCATTCTGCTCTAAATTAGTTAATAACCTCATGCAAGCAAAAAATTACATTTATTCCTGCCTCATCAATAATGGTCATTTTATTAACTTTAAAAGCGGTCCAAAAGAAAGATATATCTGACTTCTAAAATTTGGCGGGAGGAACGTACTTTTCTCCTGCTAAATTAGAAACTTATAAATGATTAATATTTTATTAATAAATTATTGATTTTTATTAGGATTAAAGTATTCATTAAATAAACTAATAAAAATAATTTGAAAAATATCAAATTTCAATACAAATCGATTTATTATAAAATTGTAAACATTTTAATACTAAATTTTTAATTTCAATTATTTTAGATTGTACCCTCTTTTTTCAAGTTAGTAAAATAGCCACTGTTTATGTAAGAATATAGTACATTATGCAACTTGAAAGTAAAATCGCATATTTCTTCCAAGGGAGAAAATATACTTTATTCTCGTGTTGCATATTTTACTTTATTCCTACCCATGGCCACTTTATTAACTGCAAAAAAGCGGGTTCAATTGAGGTAGATTTATTTTTATAGATGAAATCTTTAAAACATAAAGTTAAAAGTAACTGTGATTAATTTAAATTTGTATTTTTAAAGTTTCGTATATTTTATTATGTATTTTAATCAATATTGTCAATAATTTTTTTTTTTTTTTTTTTTTTTTTTTTTTTTTTTTGTTTTAAAAAAAAGATTAATATATAAAGGATATTGTCCTCTATATGATTAACCTTTTATATATGATGAAGTCGAGGAAGTCCCCCGCCCGGCATCTGTTTAACACATTACATCAGGCTAGGACTGTCAGACCCACCATACCGAAAACTTTGACTACCGATGGATGGTCAGCCACTTTTGTAACCAACAATCAACCGATACCCAATGAGGTCGGATTTTTTAAAGAGTCGCGATATAAATGGCACATACACTTATTTTCTTTCGAAAAAAAAGTTAGAGGTACCTGGCCAGGATTCGAACCCATGCCCTCCGCGTTGAAGGCAAGAGCTCTATCCATTACGCCACCGCGCTCTCAATATTGTCAATAATTGAATAAACAAATATTAGTAATTGTTAAATCAAAATGTCAAATAAATACATACATACATTCATACAAACACACTTTCCGCAAACCAATTTTTTAGACTCTCTGAGTTTATGCACAAATTAATCAAAATATACAAAAAATTTTTTTGATAAATACAATGCTTTTTCTATGAGAAAGCAAAATTACAATATATTGAATATTTAATTCTATTAAACTACATTGAATTGATACATGATTTAATTAAGTAAATAGGCTTCAATGATTATTTATATCATCAAAATCTATGATTTCTATTGTTTTTTATAATTAATTCGTAATAAATAAAAATAAATAATAAGAAATGACATTAAAAAGCACGACAGTTAGAGATTCAATATATTTCAATTCTTTCTAATAAGGTTAGGCTTACAGAATGCGTTTTTAAAATTAATTTAATTTCATGAATTTTTAAATAAATTTTAATTTATTTCAAATAGTTAATTATGATACAAGAGTCATATGAGGCATTTTAAAGCATAGCCAGTTCAGCGCTTGAGCAAAGGTGCTAACGTTGTGCTGTAAAATGACTCATATGATTCGCGTATCATATACTTATTTATAACATGTGTGTCTTATTCGCTCAAACTATCTGTACTCTTAAAAATCAATTAAAAACAAATACTAGGCGTCCCACGAATGATAATTTCGAAAAAGAAAGCAAATTTTATAGATTAACAATCGGTATTACGTTTACATACAATGACATTCTCTGTCACGACATAGGTTGATGAAGTATAGACGTATAAATATATATTGCGCAAGATTATCGATACACACTATTCGTAAAAAATTGTTAACTTTATAATTAAAGTATAGTTGTTCTTTAAGCTTTAATAAATAGCAATCATAATAATTTGAAAGATATTTTCAATAGGATCCAATAAAGATTCAATTTTAAATGTACAGCATTTATGACTTGAAAAAGAAATAAAACTCAAATGATTCTAAACTTAAATCTACGCTAAGAAATCTAAGAAAAAATTTTATGCGACATTCGCAGCAAATCCATTTAGTAGTTTTTGAGATCTGTTAACTAAATGACTACATTCACACACACGCACGCACGAACGCACGCAAGCACACTAATATACGCACACACACAAACTTTTTGCAAACCACTTTTATCGACTCTCTGGATCTAAATATATACAAATTTATATAAAAATATTAAAAAATCTTTTTTATCATTTCTCTGCTTTTTTTATGAGAAAGCAAAAAAAATAAGTAAAAATTTTTATTTAAGTAAGCAACGTCTGCGACATTAACCATTATGCCTTAAAAATTTCTATTGGGTCTACTACAAACAAATTTGAGGAGCGCGGTGGCGTAACGGATAGAGCTCTTGCCTTCAACACGGTGGGCACGGGTTCGAATCCTGGCCAGGCACCTCTGACTTTTTTTCGAAAGAAAATTAGTGTATGTGCTACCCATATCGCGACTCTTACAAAATCCGACCTCATTGAGTATTGGTTGATTGTTGGTCACATGGCTGACCATCCATCGGTAGTCAAAGTTTTCGGTATGGTGGGTCTGACAGTCTAGCCTGATGTAATGTGTTAAACGGGTACCGGGCTGGACTCCCTCGACTTCACCATATAAAAAAGGTTAATCATATAGAGGACAAAATCCTTTATATATTAATCTTTTTTTAAAAAAAAAAAAAAAAAAAAAAAAAAAACAAATTTGACACATTTTTTAATTAATGATCAAAATAATAAATCGATTTGAATACTTTTTCAAATGAATGAACTTGAAATATGTTTTTCCTTTCTTCCACTTTTTCTAATCTAGCAAATGACTGTATTTAAATATTTTTTTTTTATGTTTATCTTTTCTTCCGAATCGAACTTATCGAAAAATCTAATAAAATATCATTAATATAAAAACTCACGCAGTCTTGATTTGAGTCAAGACAAATTTTTTATAAAAAATATAAGCCAAACTTGTTTTTTATTTTTAAAAGCAATACATGACCTCAGTTAGGTTTCTAAAAAAAGGTCATTATAAAGTCTGATTAGTACCAAAATTTAGTTTTTAATTTAAAAAAATTCTCAATATTCAGTTTTGAGTTGAGTTGAGGTAAATATAAAAACATAAAATTCTCATCAGAAGTGAGTACTGAGAGAAAAGTACATAAATTTCGTTCAAATTAGCAACAAAAAATTCACGAAAATTCTGTGAAAAATATTAATATGTATTCGATACAATAATCAAAGTTATAGCTCATAAAATTCACAGATTACAAACCTTGCTTTTTAATAAATGAACTTGGAATAAAATACTTTTAATATTTTTTCCGCTTTCTGTTATTTTAAAACTACACGTGTTTCTTAATTTTTGTCCAAAAGCTCTTCCTGAAATAAATGTTTTTGCATTGATAATTATGATACGAATGAATCCATCCATATTTTTTAGTAAATACCAAATTATTTGTTAAAAAGAATTTTTTAAAACAACGAAGGTTTAAAAAATATTATATTATTTAATATATCACAACAATTTTTTTTATTTTATGTGATGAATCGTATTATAGCTTTAAACTTTTAAGGAAATTATTTGTAATTGAATTTTCGGTAAGCAATTGTATTTATATAAAAACAATGAAACAACTGAGTTTCGAAATTGCTGTGCTTTAACATGTGTATAAAATGAATTTTTTGCACTCCGGCCGGAAAGCGGCAACTTTCTAATCAAACGAATCGAAAACCACTAAGCAAATAATTTAATTAAAACATATTGAAAATATTGAAACAATTCATAAGAAAAATAAAAATAAACCCCTTCTCATTATATTTTATTAATTAACTATTTGTTAAGAGTTAAGATAATCAAGTTTTTAATAAGGTACAAATTGTAATATTGCATATCGAGTTGTGCTAGTATTCGTCAGTGTTTCGCGAATCGTGTTACTTTTCGTCCGAGTCTAACGTGTCGTGCTTTTTTTCGTTGGAGCTCCATGAGTCGTGCTACTTTTCGTTGAAACTTAGCGAACCGTGCTTTTTTTCGTCGGAGCTCCATGAACTGTGCTAGTTTTCGTTGAAACTCAGCGAACCGTGCTTTTTTTCGTTAAATTTTCACCATTCGTGCTAATCTTCGTCAAACCCTGTGAACCGTGCTTTTTTTCGTAAGGGAAACACGAACGGTGCTACTTTTCGTTAAAACTCTTTGAACTGTGCTTATTTTCGTAAAAGCCTGAGTCGTGCTTTTTTTCGTACGGGACGTCGATATGTTCATCACCCCCCGAAAGATTTTATTTATTATTATTTTTTTGATTACTCAAACTATTTTTATCATAAAAAATATATTTATATTTCTAATAAAAATATTTAATTAGTAAACAAAATTTCGGAACGCTTAATCGCATTCAGTAAAGGTAATCAAAACCTTCGCCGCGAAAGCAAGTTACAGCGGGCTTGCTGTAAGTTCACCTAGTCCTACGCCACTAAGTCGCGTGTGTACTCGTGAGTTCGTCTCCCCTCTCACTTGCTTCTCTACGCGCGTGTAAAGATCTGGAGGGGCTTTGCGCGTATAGTTCAGGTATTCGTCCATGTGCAGGCGGTAGTTTACATGAAATTTCATCGGACACGCTTGTGCCTATCCTCATTGGCAATCTCTACTAATCTCTGCTATAATCAAGTACATTCCTAGTTATTTTCTTGCTTAAAACCCAATAAAATATAAATTAAATTTAAAAATAAATTAAATATTTATTATAATAGTTAAACAGCATTTTAAATTATTTGAATATTTTAAATACTCATGTAGTTTAATTATTATTAAAATATTAATTTTTAAAAATATTGATGCCTTTATTCTTAATCGTGAAGATTAGCAATCATAAACGTATACACATACATCAAAGCAGTATACTATATATTCATACCCGAATGGAAATTTTTCGGTGTATCAAAATGTATAAAAGTGTATGAAAGTGTATTGAAGTATACAAAAATGTATCAAAGTGTATGAAAATGTATCTAAGAGCGATTTTTCAGACCTTATTCTCGATCCATTTTGATACACTCTGATACACTTAGATACACTTTGGTACACTTTGGTACATTTCTTAAAAAGTGAGCTGAAATTAAATTTCCTCAATTTTTTTGATGTTATACACTTTGACACATTTTGATACACTTTGACACATTTTGATACACTTTTACACACTTTGATACACTTTTACACACTTTAATATACTATGGTACATGTTGATACACTTCTGAGTATTAGCCTAAATTGTTTTTCCTGTTTTATTTTGCACACGTTTGTACACTTTGATACACTTTTACACACTTTGATACACTTTAATATACTATGGTACATCTTGATACACTTCTGAGTATTAACCTTTTCCTGTTTTATTTTGCACACGTTTGTACACGTTGATACACTTTTACACACTTTGACACACTTTAATATACTATGGTACATCTTGATACACTTCTGAGTATTATCCTTTTCCTGTTTTATTTTGCACACGTTTGTACACTTTGATACATTTTTTTTCTTTTTTTTTTTTTTTTTTAAAGATTAATACATAAAGGATATTGTCCTCTATATGATTAATCTTTTTTCTATGGTGAGGTCGAGGGAGTCCCCGCCCGGTATCTGTTTATCACATTACATCAGGCTAGACTGTCAGACCCACCATACCGAAAACTTTGACTACCGATGGATGGTCAGCCACTTTTGGTGACCAACAATCAACCGATACCCAATGAGATCGGATTTTTGAGAGTCGCGATATAAAATGGCACTTACACTAATTTTCTTTCGAAAAAAAATTTTAGAGGTACCTGGCCAGGATTCGAACCCATGCCCTCCGCGTTGAAGGCAAGAGCTCTATCCGTTACGCCACCGCGCTCTCTTTATGTAATATAATACATTTTAATAAAACACGATACACTTCGATACATTTCTAAGTAAGAAATTAAAAAATGGTTTTACCATGCACACTTTGATACACATGCGTACATTTTTTATACATTTTAATAGTGTTTAATACACTTTTTAGGCATGAAACGGTGTATTAAAATAAGCCGTTTTCATTTTAGATATTTTCATAAATTTTAATGTATTAATGCCCCTTGGGATAAATGTAAGGTTAATAAAACGACAATATTGAAAAAATTGAAAAATATTTTTATAAATTATAAAAGTAAAATATAAAAAGTAATTTAAAACATAAGAATTAGCAATATATATTTGAAATATAATTTGTAATGAAAAACTTACATTCTATATTAGCATTAAATATTTAAACATTAATATTATTAGAAATTTATAAATAATAAAAGTTTAATAGAGACAACTTCAAAAAAATAATTATTCTTTTGTAATACATATCAAGTAATGAGATAAGATAAATAATTTATACTAATAAACACATTTTTAATTTAATAACATTATTAAATATAAATATTTAAACATTGTTGTTTCTAAGATAGTTTTTTTTTAAATTTTCATTTGTATTGTCTATTGAGACTAAGTTATTTTTTGTAGTCTTTGCAGTCGCATCTTCATTATTATTAGTATTATTGCTGTTTCCATTTTGCACAGTCAATATGTTACAGGGATCTTGTTGATTATTTAAGGAAGAGGCTTCATTTAATGGAAATTTATTTTAGTTAAAATTTTTAAAATGTATCAAAGTGTGCAAAAGTGTATCAAAGTATGCAAAAGTGTATCCAATAAAAACGACATTTTTCCTTTATTAGAAAAATGTATGAAAGTGTATTAAAGTGTGCAAAAGTATATCAAAGTGTATCAAAGTGTGCAAAAGTGTATCAAAGTGTGTAACACATAGCAAATGTAGAAATTAATTTTAGTCAACATTTTCGAAAAGTGTATCAAAGTGTATCAAAGTGTGCAAAAGTGTATCAATGTATGCAAAAGTGTATCCAAGAAAATCAACATTTTTCCTTTATTAGAAAAATGTATGAAAGTGTATCAAAGTGTATGAAAGTGTCCAAAAAATATATGAAAATGTGCAAAAGTGTATTAAAGTGTATCAAAGTGTATATCATTAACGAATATAAAAAATTGATACCAAGAAACTTTTTTTTGGAAGTGTATAAAAATGTATGAAAGTGTATCAAAGTGTACCAAAGTGTATTAACATTTGGTCCGAAATATCGCTCTTAGATACACTTTGATACACTTTGATACACTTTCGTATGATTTGGATACATTTACCATTTTCACTGGGGTACATGTATGTCGGAGTAGTGTATAGTACGTAGGTGGCTGTATATTTAGTGTAAACATAACCGCAAGAAAAAGAAAAAATGCTAAGTTAAACGCAACTGCATGCGTATACGCTGTAGGTATAGTCTCGTGATTTTGCTGTTTGCGTCTACTCCGATTTACATTTTGAGGTTAGTTTAAAAAACATTTGTACAATAGATTAAATTTTTACAAATATCTTGTGAAAGGAAAAAAGTAAATTATCGTGACAGACTAAAAAAGCGGAAAATGGACAGCTTAGCAAAAGAATACAATGAATTTTTGAAAAATAAGTCTGAAAGTAATTCTTTTGACTTAGAAGGTAAAAATAATAATGAGTTAAATTGTGATTTTGATTTTAAGAAATTCATTAGTATAGAAGAGGAGACTCAAGTAAATAGTGATAGTGAACCAGGTGTTATTAACACTATGTGTACTGAAGCTGAAGAAATATATAAAATAAAAGAATAGATCGTTACGTGTAAAATTCCTCAATCACATACAAATAAATTATTTAAAATCTTACGGTGCAGGCTTCTCCGATCCCTTCCACAAAATAAAATCTCTTCTAGAAAGTTGTATTCAATTTAAGATTAAAAAGATGTTACCCTGTCAAAAAAATTCAGCTATATTTTTGAAGTAAAAAAACAGCTAAAAATACAGCTGTATTCATCCAAATTCCAGCTGTATTTATATGTTTTTTTTAACTGTATTTCCAGGTGCTTATAGCTATATTTTTCAGTTGTATTATCAGTAGATAACAGCTGTATTTTTAACTAAATTGAAAAAATTTTATTTTTATTATTCCATGTATATTCAGCTGTATTACTGTATTTTTCAACTGTATTTTCAGCAGTTTATAGCTGTATTTTTAACTGAATTTAGAAAAATTTATTGTTATTAATCCATGGATAATCAGCTGTATTTATGCGTATAGTAAGCTGTATTTTTAGCTGTATTTTTAGCGATTTACTGATGTATTTTTTAGCTGCAAATTAAAAAAAAATTGTCATAATTAACACGTGAATATTCAGGTGTATTCATGTGTATTTTAGCTGTATTTTTAGGTTTCCTTTTTATCCACTTGTACTCCTACAGCTGTACATTTTAGCTAAATTTTCAGTAATTTACAACTATGTTTATAAGCGTATTTGAAAAAATTGATTATAATTACTCCATATTCACTTTTTCATATGCATTTTTAATTGTATTCTCAAGAGTTTACAGCTATATATTTTAGATAAATTTTGAGTATTTTACAACTATATTTTTAGGTGTATTCACTAAAATTAATTATAATTAATCCACAGATAATCAATCTATTTTTAGCAGGCAACAGCTGTATTTTTAAGTGTATTTAAAAGAATTTATCAAAATAATTACTGTATTTAATTGTATTTTTAGCTGTATTTTTAAGAGTTTACAGCCATATACTTCAAATAAATTTTCAATAATTTGCAACTATATTTTTAGCTGTATATTAAAAAATTTATTACATTGAACATATGTATATTTTACTTAATTATTAGCTAAAAAAAAGCTAAATATTCTTTTATAACTGTACTTTACAGCTATAAATGTAGATAATAGAAAAAAGAACAAACTAAAATTTTAAATTTTAAATTGCATTTGCAGGTATTTTTTATTTTTTAGGTAAATTAAATCATGCAAAGAAATGAATATAAAATTTTTTATTAAAATAATATTCAATTTTCAATTTCAAATAATTATTATTCAATTGAATACATAGAACAACTTATAATATAAACAATATAATAAATCAGATTTAATTGAAAATCCACCTACATTTTTAGTTAATAATTTAATTTATTTTTAATTATTCATTAAATTCTCAGCTAAAAATGGAATTTGATTTTTAACTAAAAAAGTTGCTGAGTAAATATAAGATTATGGTTATACGGGCAATCGATCAAGTGTTTTTTCAACTTTTTTATAACTTTTTTTTCTGAACTTATTTTTCTGAATTTCAATTAAAGAAACAAACTTTCTATTTCAATCCTTTTAAATAATCTGAAACGATAATGATTAAATAATTTCTATTTTAATTTAAGGAGAGTTGGTGAGGTTTGATCCTCTTCATCTTTTAAAGTTTTTTCATGTGCTTCTTTAACTGAAATGAAATTATAAAAATTGTAAAAAGTTCCACTTTATAGCAAGAAAATGTTTCATTTTTGTATAAATAATGTATATATTTTACCTTGTTTTATTATATATTGAATCGTTGCATTAATTTCTTCAGTTAAGTAGGAATTCTGTTTATAAAGGTTATATTTGTATTCCACTGAGTCTCGGGCAAAATCCATTTTTTTACGTATATAATAAGATAAGCACCCTGCAACATTAAATTTTAAGAAAATATCTTCAATATATTTTTTGTTTGTAAAATAAAAAATTTTACTTCTAATAACTTTGTGTTTCAGTGGAGTTATTTCTTGCCTGGTATGGATTCCGTTCGGTGTTTTGCATGTTAGATCACCAGCAATTGATCTTTTTGACAATTTCTCTTTGTTATAAAGAGCTGTAGCTATCATTTTCGTGAATCTTCTGGGATTGTTCATTTGATAAGCCTTTTCCCATTCTGCATGAAGAATGCTAACATTATTGCCCAAAGAAATCATTTTAATCTGAAATAATATTGTTTATAAATTGAAAACGATAAATTCTTACAATTAAATATTTATAATTATTAAAATTTATTTACTTACTTGTTTACCAGTTTCTGTGGTTTGATTAGATATCTTTTTAAAATCATTATTGTTATCAAGATCTATAGATCTTTTGGTTCTTTTATTAGTCTCATCATCGTGTTTTTTCTCAAAAAACAATCTCTTTTTACAATTCTTAGTTAACACGGAATATCCAGAATCAGAATTATCTCAAGATTTTGATGGGCTCATTGACTTTGGCGTAGAGCTTATTAAACGACTGTCATCAATTTCATCAATTTAAAAGGTTTCAGCGTTGTTCGATGGTCCTTAAATGTAAATAATATAAATGTAAATAATATAAGTGTAAATAATATAAATAGAAATAATTTAAGTGTAAATAATATAAATGTAAATAATATACTTTAAAGCTTAATAATATTAATGACAGTCTTACCTCCATTACAGTTTTCACAATTTCCTTTTTCCTGTAATTGTAATTCCTCGCACAATTTTTGTAATTCTTTAATTTTTTCTTTACATTGTATATAATTTTTCTCTAACGAATCTTTTTCTAACTTTAATTTATCATAATTCTTCTTCAATTCATAAAACTTTCTGAAATCAAAATTAGTTTTTGGACATACGTCATCTTGAGAATCCAATATTTTTTTCGGACTTATGCCAAGTTGAAAATTAAAATCACTTTTAGGGCTCATGTTAATATCAACAATTCTTGAATTCGAATCACTTTTAGGGCTCATGTTAATATCGAAAATTTTTTTAGGGCTCATGTTAATATCGACAATTTTTTCATATCACATTGATCATTTAAACTTGATTTGCAGTCTACGTTAGGTTGAGCATTGACAATTTTTTCGGAGGCCCTATTATCTTTATCCAATTGTTCATATTTTTCAAAATTTTCATCGCCTAAAAGTGTTGATTTATTTTTTTCAATATCAATATTTAAATTTTGGTTACTAAGAAACTTTTCCATTTTTTTATTAAAAATAGCTTTGTGAATATCATATTCTCTCTCTTTTGACTCTTCCATAATCTTATTCATACATTTATTTTGTTTTTCTTCCTCATCGTCATCTGAATCTGACTAAAAAATTTATTTTAACTTATACTTTTATTTAATATAATATATCATTAGAAATATTTAAAATTTTTAAAAAGTATTTGTATTATTACCACACAGCCATTTTTCTTTTTTTCATCACTCGTATTTGATTCGTTGTCATTATGAACTTGTGCATTATTTCTTGATCTTTTTTCTTTAAATTCTTGCAGAACCGAATAATCAAGAGGAAGAAAATTAGATCTTTTTCCTAATAATGTCATGCATTCCTTAATTCCTCCTTAAAGTAAGAAAATTAAAGAGTTATTTTATTTAGAATCATATAAATATTACCTTTATACTTAATTTGTTTAAATAAATAAAGAATATTTATGTATAGAAGACAAATTATTCTTTTTTAACTTTTAGTTTGAGCGCGGTGGCGTAACGGATAGAGTTTTTGCCTTCAACGCGGTGAGCATGGGTTCGAATCCTGGCCAGGTACCTCTGACTTTTTTTTCTAAAGAAAAATTAGTGTATGTGCTAACAATATCGCGGCTCTTACAAAATCTGATCTCATTGAGTATCGATTGATTGTTAGTCACAAAAATGTGACTGACCATCGATCGGCAGTCAAAGATTTCGGTATGGTGTACCAGATGGGCTAGCCTGATGTAATGTGTTAAACGGTTCCGGGCTAGAATCTATCTAATATTATCAAATGAAAAAAAAAAACTTTTAGTTTGATGGTTTTAGTATTTACATTTTTATAGTGTATTTTATAAGATTTGAAAAAAAAATGATTGTAAAAACTGTTTAAAAAAATTTATCTTGTTTTGATAAATATTATTTGAACAAAATCATAAATATTTTTACTAGCAGCAATAAATTTTATATTATTTAGTAATGAAAGTACTTTTTTTAGAAAATGTTATCTTGTATTATATTAAAGTGAAACCACTTTTTTCTCCGTTTCTCCGGTTCTCCGGTTCTCCGCATTTTTTAAATGTGTCTTTCTTGGGCCTTATATTTTCTTGGGCCTTATATTTTCTTGGGCCTTTTATTTTCTTGGGCCTTATATTTTCTTGGGCATTATAATTTTCTTGGGCTTTGTAATTTTTTGGACTCAATATTTTTTTGGGCCTAATATATTTTTAGACTCAATATTTTTTGGGCCCAATATTTTTTCGGTCTCTATATTTTTTGGGCCTTATATTTTATTAAGCCTTATATTTTCTTGGGCCTTATAATTTTTCGGACTTAATATTTATTTGGGACAATATTTTTTCGGTCTCTATATTTTTTGGGCCTTATTTTTTTTGGGCCTTCTATTTTATTGAGCCTTATATTTTCTTGGGCATTATATTTTTTGGGCCTTATATTGTATTGAGCCTTATACTTTCTTGGGCCTTATATTTTTTCGGGCCTTATAATTTTTTGGACTTTATATTTTTTCGGTCTCTATATTTTTTGGGCCTTATATTTTATTGAGCCTTATACTTTCTTGGGCCTTATATTTTTTTGGGCCTTATAATTTTTGGGCCTTATAATTTTTTGGACTCAATATTTTTTTGGGCCCAATATTTTTTCGGTCTCTATATTTTTTGGGCCTTATATTTTCTTGGGCCCTAATTCTTTTTAGGCCCAATATTTTTTCGGTCTCTAATTTTTTGGGCCATATATTTTCTTGAGCCTTAATTTTTTTTGGGCCTTATGTTTTATTTAGCCTAATACTTTCTTGGGCCTTACATTTTTTTGGGCCTTATAATTTTTTAGACTTAATATTTTTTTGGGCCAAATATTTTTTCGGTCTATATTTTTTGGGCCTTATATTTTCTTGGGCCCTATATTTTTTTGGGCTTTATATTTTTTTGATTCTTACATTTTTTTGGTTAATATGTTTTCTAACATAGCGATCCAAGCCTGTATACTTTTACATTGGATTCTTCAGTGGAGCGTATTTTTATGATGTTTTATACAGGCTCCGCTCCAGACGCTATAATATTTTTTTTATTTTAAATGCAATGTTTTAACGTCTTATTCTCACACTAGACATTGCAAATCTAATAGCGCATCTCCATATGCAGCTGACTTAACAGCATATCCTCATTTGCAGCCGATTAAACAGCGCATCACAATATGCAGCCGTTTAAACACCGCATCCCCATATGCAGCCGATTTGACAGCGCATTCCAATATGCAGCCGATTCAACAGCGCATCCCAATATGCAGCTGATTCAACAGCACATCCCAATATGCAGCCGATTCAACAGCGCATCCCAATATGCAGCCGATTCAACAGCGCATCCCCATATGCAGCCGATTCTACAGCGCATCCCTATTTGCAGCCGATTCAACAGCGCATTCCCTAATGTAGTCGATTTAATAGCGTATCCTCGTATGCAGCCGATTCAACAGCACGTTTCCTTATGCAGCCGATTTAACAGCGCGTCCTTTATACAGCTGATTCATCATCATATTAAACTATTTTGAAAGCGTCAGTTGATATTTATTTTTATTAACTATTATATATAATAATCTGCGCATTGCTTGAGGTGGACATAAATATCGTGTATTAATGTATTGTTTGATTTCGTCATATTCATATTCAACATTTTCACTATTGTCATTTTCAAAAGTGTCTTTATTTTCTGATCTAAAATCAACATTTACTTGATGTATTTTAATGTATGCACAATCATGACCTTCATAACAGTATTTGAATAAATATTTAATGCATTGAACAGTGGAACAAACTTCTACGTTTAAATGTGCATTAAATTTCAATAATAAGTGAGGATTATAAGGAACAACGAATCAATTATCTGCAACTCTTTCTGCAAATTTATTTTTATAAATAATTTCGACGCCATCATTTTTGCGTTTGTATAGTGGATACCCATTTAATTTAAATGGTGTATTATTAAATTTTTTTGGAAAATTTTTTGTACATTGTTTCGTATTTTTATCCATACACGACAATACTATATAATTTTGGATAAATATCTCTATTTGGGATTTCTGCACTTATTATTTTATCAACTTTTTCGGGAATGTCAAATTTATCATTTTTATCTAAGAATAACAACATATGCATATGTGGTAATCCTCGTTTTTGAAATTCAATTACATAACTATATGCAATACATTTTCCTAATATTCTCTTTTTTATTACTAAATTTTTTAATTCTTCTACTTTTTGATAAAATACTTTTGTTATAATATCTGGTCTATCTATTGCATTTTCATAAATTTCCAAGTTTTCAGTTATTTCTTTCCAATTTGGGTTACAGGTCATAGTTACAAAAAGGTCAGGTTTACCATGATAATTTAAAAGTGTTATTGGATCAATTTAATTTTGTTTAAAAATCGTGGACTTCCTGTAAAGTTTAAGGGTAATATTACCATTTTTCCAATTTTTGAATAATCTAATTCTTTTTTGTTATGTAAATAGTCCATAACACCTTTGTAACAATCACTTCTTAATACGTTTTGGTTTTTTCGTATGAAATATAATCTGGAGGTTTCAACTTTTACAAATGCATCAACAATGAACTGTTGAGATAATTTTTCTAAATTAAGAAATGGATTAAATTGATTTCTAACACTAAATCTATAATTATAAAATTGCAAATTTCTAATATTAGATTTTCCAAATTTATTTTTCATATTTGACATCCATCCGAAACCACCATTAGGATGAATAAGCGAATATGTCATAGGATCTGTGTGTTTGCCAATTGTTAGTATACTAATTGGTTTATCAGACTTAGGGTAAATGACAATATCACGTTAAATAGGAGGCATATCGTCTTCTCCAACGTATACTATTGCTACTTCATTACAGGTAGGTAGATTATATCTATTTTTATCGAAATTATTATTGCGGATAATAGGCATAGTAACAGTTTTCAGATGACAATTAATTTTTGCACATCGTTGTAGTTTTTCTTCTTCTGCTTGATGCATCATTTTATAGGCTTTAGCATGAGGGTTAATATCTCTTATTAGTTTATCTAAATGTTTTAATAATGTTAAGTTTGTATTAAACTTATGTCGTTCAATCGTTGCCATTTCATTATCTAAAATATATAATTGTCCATATTTACGTGCTTCATCTTTATTAGGATGTAACGCATATACATTATGGTAAATTTGTCCACATATTCTAATAACTTGTAGTCCATTACCCGGCAATGTATCAAAATTGGCATCAAAACTTGCGAATGCTAAAGCATTATTGTACAACCTAACATTTAATCGAAAATCAATACTTTCTTCCGTAAATTTAGTTGCTCAAAACATTAATCGTTTTGGGTAAGGTGGATTTTCTAACAATCTACTTTACCTTTATGACAACCATTGGAGAAATCGTTACTTTTAGCATATTAAAAAGCAAAATGTTGCGCATCACAATAAATACATGTATTCGTCATGGAACCAATGTAATTTTCAGATTTGAGATTTTCATCGAAATATATATTTGCCATACAACCAATCAGTTTCAAATTAATTCTTTCAGTTAATATTTTTTCATTTAATTTCTTTAATTCTTTTTCTACTTTGCCCTTTATTGTTTTATCAATAACTTCGTTTCATACAATATCATGATTGTTATTATGATTATTATTATTCTAATTTTCATTTCATTTTTTTTCTTTAATTTTTATATAAGCTTCTTTCTTACGTAAAGCCTCATTCGCACGTATTTGTTCCAATTTATCAGTACTCATTGTTTCCTTTAATTGCCATTTTGCTATCTTAGTATTTTCTAATTTCTGTTTATATTTATTTGGTTGTCCTTTTTTCATTTTCATATAAGCTTTTTTCTTACGTAAAGTTTCTTGAACACGTCTTAGTTCTAATTTATTATTACTTTTTTGTTTCTCGCATTTCCATAATAATGTCTTTTTCTGCATTTTTTTTATATTAATGTGATTCTTCTGTTACCATTTTCCTATTAATGGGATGTCAGAGCTGCATCACTTGAGTTTTGATTTTTTTATTATATCAGTATCTTTTTAAATTAATAAATTTAACAAATATAATGACTTGTCCGTACTAAAGCTATATTAATACAATAATTTTTGTCAAAATAAAAAATCATCTGGACTTGTTATTTTTTTATGAGCTTGGATTGGAAATTAGATATCAAACTTGATAGACCTAACTTTAAAATACAATACATTGAAAGTTTTTATTATAACTTTATATGTCTAATATTTTGGTGGATTTTTTGAGTTGTCCGCACTGGAGTATAATCTTACAAATTTTTACTTTGTAGCAAAAAAACTTGATTAAACGCATCGTTTATTCATAAGTTAGGATTGGAAATATTATTAGAAGGCGGGCAGCTTCGTCAAGCTCTTAAGTTCTGTTACAAATAAAGTTTCTTTTTCATCTATTTCTTTTTATTCTTTTTTTTCTTAATTTAATTTAATCTCAAATGTCCCAATTTTACTATCATTATAATTTAAGTGGATGTCATCGATTCCCATTATATCATTATCTGGTTTTTAAAAATTTCTATCTGAAATGTCATTGTCAATTTCCATCAAAATTGTTTCATAATTCAAATTCTTTTGTTTACGATACATTTCCATGATCTTTTTTGTTCTGGCAATAAATGCATTTGTGAGTTTTTTTATAATATTTCAAGCTCGGCGAAATCTAAATTAGATGGTATTTGATTAAGACCTTGCTCATGACAAAAACTCCTTTTTATCATATCCGGTGGATTATCGTAATTAATTTTTGCATTATTATAATTTTGTAAAACTGAAAACATTTTTATTTTTTGCGTTTTAAAAATTCTTTATAAACGTAATCGCATTTGAGAAACATTATATCTTAAACAACATGGACCTAAATTATAAAGTACTGCAACAGCAAAAACCATTGCAAAAACGCTACAATCATAATTATTCGTTTGTGATTGTACTGTTTTGAATACTGTGCTTAATTCTGATTTGTTTGGAAATGATCTGTTTATATAAATCTTATATTCATCTTGTAAATATATAAGATTCAAACTGTCATATATATGAATTACCTTATTATTATAATACACACGAATCCGGTGACTCTTTTCTAAATTTCCGGTAAATAATAACTGTATAAATTCTCCATCAATCAGTACTGAATTAACATATTGTGGTCTCTGTATTAGTGAAGTTAATTGCATGTCGAATGAGGTGCACTGGTTTGGAATGTTATTAAATTCTAATATATGAATATCAGTTAACATGAAAGCAATTCCACTATACAATCCCTGTCTTTTAACAATCAATTTATCTTCCTCAGTCCTAACCATTATTGAAATTGAAAATTCTCTTAAGAATTTTTATTCATTTTTAATAAACTTTTTCCAAAGATATTCACAAAAGAATTGCTTTTATATTAACTGATTTAATTTACTGCCTTTTTACTTTAAAAGCTGAAAAATTAAAGAAATTATGAAAAATGCTATGAATTAATTGTTATATAATAAATAAATAATTATAAAATTTGTAAAAATAATATAATGATAAAAAATGATTACTTTCGGCAATTATTCATATATATATATATATGGGTCAATCCGCCGTCAAACGGATAATGGCTCTGTCCAAAATTGTAGATCACCAAAAAAATCGTCCATAAGCTCAAAATTTTCGTCTTACACTCTACTTTCTTTTGCTATGTGGCGATTTTGAAAAATCCAAAATGGCGGCTCCAATATGGCGGCTCAAACCTAGAGATATCATAAGAAATTTTCAAAAATTGATTTTAATCTATTCAAATCAGATCCTATATATTTTTTTACATCAGAAATCAATTCAGCGTTCAATTTTACATAGGAATATAGTATTGCACTCGAAGTAAAAAAAATTTACAATGTCATTGGAAGGTCATATCGGGAAATAATAGTTATTTCTCAAATTACTCATTGATCAATGTTGATCAGTGAGGAAATAAAGATACTAATAGATGACTCGAGTTACTGAATTTAAATCTGATGTCCGCATAACCTTACAAGATCTGTATGAAAGTCATTTGAGGGTCCAATCGCGAATATCTTTTATCATTTGATAACATTAGGACACCTTCAAGTTTTACGTGTCGCTGAATCCGAAACCGGGGTCCGTTGGAGTGTCAAACGACGTAATTACGTAAAAATTAATCAAATATTGACTGAAAGAAAATTTTTGTCCTCCAAGAAACCACAGTTTGAAACGAATTTTTCTGTAATTACGTCGTTTGACACTCCAACAGGTCTCGGATTCGGATCCAGCATCACGTAAAACTTATGGGTGTCTTAATCTTATCAAATAATAGAAGATATTCGCGATTTGACTTTCAAATGACCTTGATGGAGACTGGTAGGGTTATGCGGACATCAGATTTAAATTCAGTAACTCGAGTCATCTATTAGTATCTTTATTTCCTCACTGATCAACATTGATCAATGAGTAATTTGAGAAATAACTATTATTTCCCGATATGACCTTCCGATGACATTGTAAATTTTTTTTACCTCGAGTGCAATACTATATTCCTATGTAAAATTGAACGCTAAATTGATTTCTGATGTAAAAAAATATATAGGATCTGATTTGAATAGATTGAAATCAATTTTTGAAAATTTCTTATGATATCTCTAGGTTTGAGCCGCCATATTGGAGCCGCCATTTTGGATTTTTCAAAATCGCCACATTGCAAAAGAAAGTAGAGTGTAAGACGAAAATTTTGAGCCTATGCATGACTTTTTTAGTGATCTACAATTTTGGACAGAGCCAATATCCGTTTGACGTGGATTGACTCATATATATATATATATATATATATATATATATATATATATATATATATATATATATATATATATATATATATATATATGTATATATATATATATATATATGTGACATTTTACGCCAACTGGAAGAACAAAAAAATAAAAATCGCTGAAACTCTGAGAATATATTCTGTCTGTTAGTCAAAATGTGTAAAAAAATATTCAAGGTTTTAGATTTGAAGGATCAAGAGCCATAGATCCTTGAAATTTAGAAATTTTCAAAATTTTTGGAAAAGTACCAATTTTATGATTTTTTTTCTGAAAATCTTGATGTTTTAGAGAGAAATTCATGAGAATTCTTCTTGTTCTAGACAAAGAGGAGAGTTAGCATTATTTTTTACAGAGCTAAATTTTGAAGTTTTCTATTGGTTCTTACATGTATTACATGGTAATTGAAATTACTCATTGTCTGCTACTTCAGAAATTTTTCGAGGGCTTATTTCCTTCTATTTTTTATCAATTTAAAAATAAATTTTTGACTGTGTAAGAAAGAGCCACCAATAAGGAGTTATAACAGTTTAAAATATATATTTTCATGTCTAATTTATTTTCAATATAAAAATTAATCATACATAATAATATATATTTTAAACTGTTTTAACTCCTTATTGATGGCTCTGACTTACATGATCAAAAATTCATTTTAAAGTTCACGTTAAATAGAGGAAAATAAGCCCGCGAAAAGAAATTTCTGAAGTGGGGAGCAATGGGTAATTTCAATTACCATGTAATGCATATAAGAACCAATAGAAAACTTCAAAATTCAGGTCTGTAAAGAATCATGCTAACTCTGTTATTCATTAACAACAAGAAGTATTTTCATGAATTTCTCTCTAAAATATTAGGATTTTCAGGAAAAAAAATGATCAAGTTAGGACTTTTCCAAAAATTTTGAAAATTTTCCAAATTTCAAGAATCAATGGCTCTTGATCCTCCCAATCTAAATCCTTGAAAATTTTTTTACACATTTTGAGTAACAGGCAGGATATATTCCCAGAGTTTCAGAGATTTTTATTTTTCTGCTCTTCCAGTTTGTTTGAAATGTTCCATATATATATATATATATATATATATATATATATATATATATATATATATATATATATATATATATATATATCCATTAAAAAAAGTTTGTTGTAGAAAAAACTAAAATCAAAATTATTTGAAATTATTTTTAATAATTGTATTCTTTAATTTATTTACAGTTATTTATAGGTATTTGCAGTATCTACATTTAAATAATGTTTAAATGATAATAAACAATCCACACAGCATGAAATATTTATGGAAGCTTCCTGGAACATTGGCAGCGAAGATTTGAAATATTTTAGGAATCTTCCATGGAATATTCCTGTAATATTCGTATGTCTTTGATTCTTCCTACATAAGAATATTTCATTGGAAGATCTAGGACATCTCAGATCTTTTATTGGAATATTTCAGGAATCTTACAGGAATATTTCATGAAATATTCCGTTGGAACATTCATTGAAAATTTCCGGAATATGGGAACGGTAGATTTGGAACATTTTATGAACCTTTCATGGAATATAAACGAAAGATCTAAAGAATCTTGCATGAAATATGCACAAAAGATTTAAAGAATTTTTCATGAAATATTCCATGAAATATTTCTGGAAGATTTTAGAAATCTATCGTAAAATATTCCGTGGAATATTTATGGAAGATTCGCAGAATATTGGCACGGAAGATTTGGAATATTTCAGGAATCTTCCGTGAAATATTCCTGTAATATTTGTGTGTCCTTGATTCTTTCTACATTGGAATAATCCATGGAATACTCTTGAAAGATTTCAAGAATATAAAAATGGAAGGTTTGGGTAATCTTTCATCTTTCATGAAATGTTCCTGGAAGATTTTTGGAAAATGTGAAATGCTGTGAGGGGATGGTATATATATTATATAATAACACATTACACTCATACATTAATACATATACGCATACATAAACATTTAATTATAAAATCGCATTTAAATATTAGCTTCGACTGTGCACATCAAAGTACTGATACCCTTTCGCTTTTATAGTAAGTGAGGTATCTTTCAACCGCTCGGGGATAAAACTCCCATTTAACAAACATCCCCTTATCGGCGTCACTGGAAACTTCCCGTAACGTTCCGCGCAATCTTCCAACGAAAACTTCATGGAATCATTCTAGAATCTTTTAAGCAATATTCCACTGGAAGATTACTGTAATCTTTGCGTAAAATATTTCGTGGATTATTTACGGAAGATTTATGTAATATTTCGCTGCACGATTTAAAAGTTTTTAGGAACCTTCCAGTGAAATGTTTCTAGAATCTTTCTGAAATCTTTAATGAAATATTCCACTGGAAGATTACTCAAATCTTTTTGTGGAATATTTCGTTGACTATTTATGGAAGATTTACGTTATATTCCACTGTACGATTTGAAAGTTTTTTGGAATCTTCCAGTGAAATGTTTATGGAATCTTTTTGAAATCTTTCATAAAATATTCCACTGAAAGATTACTTAAATATTTCTGTGGAACATTTCGTGGAATATTTATGGAAGATTTATGTAATATTCCGCTGTACGATTTTAATGTTTATCGGAATCTTCCTGAAATCTTTCATGAAATATTTTATCGGAAGATTACTTTAATCTTCCTGTGAAATGTTTCGGCGAATATTTATAGAAGATTTATCTAATATTTCGCTGTACGATTTTAAAGTTTTTTGAAATCTTCCAGTAAAATGTTTATGGAATTTTTCTGAAATCTTTCATGAAATATTCCACTGGAAGATTACTTAAATCCTTCTGTGGAATATTTAGTTGACTAGTGAGAAACTTACTTGCAAATGCACTAATTTGCACTCCGTGCTTATTTTCTTTAACCTCTTTCTCATCACAATCAAAATTACTATCATAGGTTGTATAAATTTTTTTTTGTCAAAATCTTTTAGATCTGTAGGCGCTTCTTCTTGAAACTCTAGGATTTTTGATATTTCCATCAATGTGACTTCATTATTGTCAATATACTTGACTTTTGCGTGAGTGATTTGATCGCTATTACCAGCTATCATTAATCAATTATCAAAACAATTATTTATTTAATTATATATCTTCTTTTCTAAACAAACAGTAATAAATAATAAATCTACTTCGTATTATTACACGACTATAACACTTTTAAAAGAACTGAATAGACTAACAAACTTGACGGGATTCAGGTTATACTAAATCGAGACGTTTAGTGTATTTGTAACTCTGGGTAACGATTGTCACTTTTATACCTGCTTATGATTACAATTGTTTTCTTTTATACGTTCAAGTTTCATAAAAGCATAAATTTTTTATTTTATAAATATAAATATATAAAATTGTAGATTTCACAAGCTTGTAATAAATTCTTATAATTCTTTGTCAATCATATCTTTAAAGTTACTATGGTTTTGAATCAATCAAGATCTACAATTTCTTATAATCAAGAAGTAAATAATTTTAATTTTAAAATAAATGTACAAGCAATTAACTGAATCATGCTATTAATTTCAAGAAATTAATACAATCTATATTCGTGCCTTTTTTTTAATACCACATTATTTTATATTTTGCACAACGTTTAAGTTTAAGCAATTATTTTTAGGCTAACTTAATTTGTTTTGGTATTATAGCATGAACAGACATTGTAATATTTGATATTTATATTGCATAAGAAATTTTTTTATATGAAAAATTATTGCCCTATTTTTTTATTGATTAACATTATATTTTCTTGAATTACTAGTGTTTAATTATTAGATCTACATTATTACATATATTTTTAGAGTAACTTTGATACTAGTGCAAGTGATCCAGGGAATGTTACTGCTAGTTTAGGACATACATCTACAAATTCTTATAGTTACAGAGGTACTGGATCTTTAACATATTCTCTACGTCGCTCACTCAGTGAAGGATCACTATTTATACCCGTCAATAACACAAATTCTGTACACAAATAAAATAATAATTTTCTAACATGTCATAATTTTATGAGAGATAATGACTAAAATCTTAATTTTTTTGGTTACATTTAGCATTTAAAATGTATTTTTTTTAACAAGTAATGTAACCAACAATACATTTTTTTATTTGCTTAGACAATTCTTTTGCTTCACATTCAACTATTGAAGGAAGCCAAGGTGAAGTTAATGACAATGTGAGTTTTTGAAATGCTTAGTTTCCATCCGAATTTTCTTACTTATCTTGCATAATATTAATTATAAATTAAATTTATTTAAACGAACACTTAAGGGAATGTAAAATACTAACATTACAGTTTCTAAAACTTTTGATTCTTTATCCAAAAGTTTTAAATATATCTCTAAATTACATCCTTCCATTTACATTAATAAAGAGCCTAATATAGAGATATTTTGGAAAATTTTTAAATAAAGATTAAAAGTTTAGAAAACTGCAATGTCGATAACTATGTATAAATCATATACCCTTTTACATCCCCTTAAATAAATTAAACATTTCAATTTAAAAATTTATTTCATTTAACATTTTTCACGATTTTATTTTATTAAAAATAGATTTCGTATACTTAATTTTTAGTGATTGATACACTAATTTTCAAAATACGTCACACTGTTCAATAGTCCCCTAATCCTTTTCGACACAGTACCATCACTACTTTCTAAACCCCCTCTCTCCTAAAATGTGTACGTATTTATTATTGATGTTGCCTTACACTATATATGGGTAATTCTTTCATACTTTTAAAAATCATGTTACTGCGTCATTTCTCCTAAATATGAGATAGCACATCTTGTTAGCAAATGTTCACTGATTTATTGAGTTATTAGAAACTAATTTTGTTATATTTTTAATGATAATTAGACGTGTCATTTTATGGCGGATGGGGAAAAGGGGTTTTTTTTTTTGAAATTTAAATGTTACCAGGCCATGTAAAATGATAAATTACCGCTATAAAAAAAATGACTACTGCTTTTTTTATTTGAAATTCACACCAAAGCTTTATCTATACACATACTTTTGGAAAATCAAGAGCATGGGTGTGTGCCTGTTAACAAAAGTACTTTCTGAAAGGTTATTAAAATGTTACCAAAAATTTATATATTTTACTTTTTTCTGGAAAATACGATGCTGTAAAAAAGACTATTCAGCGGTGACATTTTAAACTACATCAAAAGGTAATATTTAGAATCACAAAGAGAAATTTTTTTATTAGGAACGTGTGCCTAGTGTAGATAAAGTTCTTTGTTCGTTTGAAATTATACTTAAAAAACGTGACTCACTTTTGAAAATAGGTTTTTATCCACTAATATGAAAACCTAAGCTTTGATTCATCTTTTCTCTGTTGTGAACTTTGTAATTTACTATTTTATAATACTCAATGTAATCTTTAAGTTGCTTTTGAAGTATTATTTCGAGTATTCTGGAAATCATTGAATTTTTCCCGGCTATTAAATTTTCCAAATTTACATCGATTACCTAGTTTCTATCAATGTTTTAATTCTAAAGAGTTTAAACTTCAAAAAGCTCAGTTTTAGTATGTATTTAATAGCTTACACCTAGAACGTTGAGTTGAATCATCACTGAAATTTCTAGATTTTAAATTTAAAATTTTTAGATTTAATGTTTATTAAATAAACTAAAATATTTGGTTAAAAGGAATATAAGTATTTTTATTCGAAAACATAAACTACACAAATCTATGTCAAATTTCATACCCTAAGATTGACAATTTTAGCAAAAATAAATTGATATTCCACTCACTTATGATTTGTAATCAGGAATCCCAAAAGCCATTGGGTAACTAATATCACTCAATTTTAATACCCGAATCGCCAAAAATGAATTTTCCAAAAAAATTGCCATTTCTGGCATATTTTATTTATTACAAAAAATTTTGTAATTATTAATGTAAATTGCGTATTTAAATATTTTCTGTAACATATTAAACATGTAAAAATGAAAAAGCTCAATGGAAAATGATCTATTATAGCCCAAAATACTTAAAAAACTGATCTGAGATAGGTAAAATATTATACCTGGGTGTGATAATAATGAATATATTTAAATGTCTTATATTAAAAAAAGCTATCTTCAAAAGTGAATAATGCGATTTTTTTTTTTTATTATCATTTTAATATATCAACATTTAAAAAAATTAATTTGATACATGTGTCTTCAATTTTTTTTAATTTATTGAAAGTAAATTTTAACACTATGAAAAATTTACTCGAAAATCTGTCTTTTGATGTTTGTTAAAAAGACTACCCTTAAAAGTGAGTAACACGATTTTTTTCTTTCATTATAATACGTCAACATTCAGAGAAAATTAGTTTTACACGTGTGCCTGTATTTTTTTTTTTTTAATTTGTTGCAGGTGAAATTTTAACATTATGAAAGATTTACCCATATATATATATATATATATATATATATATATATATATATATATTATTAAATAGATTTACATTGAATACTATTATCTTGCAGGATTTTTTGCCTGAACCGAATTCTGATGAAGACTCATATGATGCATTAAGTGACAATACGATTTAATTCGAACTTCTTGAAGCTAATGATAGTTTTTCGTTTGAAAATACAAGTTTACTAAATTTACTAGAAGATATTAATTATAATCAGATTATCTACGTACCTTTAAATGTAACTAAAATTGAAATGTTTTTAGCGCTTTTAAAATATGCAACAGTGTTTCGTCTTCCTAATGATGCTTCAGCGTATTTATTTAAGATGATTAATTCATTTTTCATCAGAAAAGTAATACCAGATACGCATTATTTTTTAGACAAGTATTTATATCCTAAAAAGGGCATAGAATATCATGCAGTTTGTCCAACTTGTGCAACATATTTATCACGTTTCTCTGATAAACAGTGACAAATATTTTGTGATATTTGTCAAGAAGATGTTAATTTGAAAAATCCTTCATATCGAGACTATTTTGCAGTCTTGGATATAAAAAGCGAGGTACAAGGTTTGATAGAAGAAAATGCTGAATATTATACTAACATTGTTTCAGGTAGAGATAGAGCAGAAAATAATACTTTCAAAGATATTCACAGTGGACAATGTTACAAAAAGTATGTAAGATCATTGCTAAACAACGATAAAAACAATTATGTGACTGCTATATTCAATAGCGATGGTTGCCCCGTCTTCCAAAGTTCGAAATGTGCCGTATGGTCCATACAAATTATTTTAAATGAAATTCCAGTCATTAGCAGACAGAATCCAATAACATTTGCTTTGTGGTTTGGTCGAAACAAAGCAATCATGACATCGTTTCTTAGGCCTTTTGTTAAACATATGAACGAATATTCTAGAAAAGGAATATAACATAGAAAATGAAATAAAATATATTAAATTATACCCCATATGTTGCTGTGTTGATACAGTCACTAGGGCTCCAATACAGGGTTAAGTACAATTCAATGGATTTTTTGGCTGTAATTGGTGCCTTCACCCAGGTGAATCAGTAAGACATGGCAGAGGACTTGCGAGAAAGTACCCCATTCCAAACGTAGACGGAAATGAACCTGAATTAAGGATGGAAGCTGGGACATTGATGCACTTGCAAGAAGCATTAACCTTACGTACTACTGTCTGTGGTGTAAGATCAGCTTCTCCACTTTTACTTCTACATAAATTTAATATCATAGACAGTTTTGTGCCAGATTCTATGCATTGTGTATCTCTTGAAATTGTTAAACAATTTACGAATTACTGGTTGAATTCAAGTGGTAAAAATTATTCACTATCTAAATATGAGAAAGAAGTTCTAGATAAAAGAATTACTTCTTTTAAAGTACCGACTTATTTTGCTAGATTGTCAAGGTCAATAAAAGATAAGCAATACTGGAAAGCCCGAGAATGGGATAATTGGCTGCTTTTCTATAGTTTGCCATTATTAAAACTAACTGCAATTGAAAATCCTCGCTTTAGACCATATGTTCTACATTGGCAACATCTGGTTAAAAGCTTACATATCTTAATGGAAGATTGCTTAAATGTAGAGGATATTCGCACAGTTGATCGTTACTTAAGACAATTCGTCGCATTGACAGAATTGTATTATACAAAGGATGCAATGAGTTATAACGTGCATCAATTGCTGCACCTTGTACAAAGTGTAGTGAACTGGGGTCCACAAATTGTGGGTACACAATGGATACTTTTTCGAATCAGGCAATGAAGAAATCATAAAAAACATTCATGCGGCAAAAGGCGTCATTGGGCAGATAGTCAGAAATATTTGTATGAAACAAAGCTTAAAAGTATTAGAAAACACGTAGTCACTAATTATGAAGGATCGACAGTTTTAGATTTTTGCACTTGTTTAACAAATACTTATACAGAAAAAAGTATTAAATTAGACAATTTTCGATATTTTGGAGCACCTACTGTATCAGATTATATTGTATTTGAAGAAGTAAACTTATCTTTAGATACTCAGGTGTTTCATAGAATGTTAAACAATTGTTTATATCAAACTACCAAAAAAACGTTATATAGATCAAATAATACATTTGCTTTAATAGATGGAGATTATATTAGATTACTAGAATTTCTTGTTGATCGAGAAAATAATAAAGAAATAATTGTATGTAATAAAGTGATTATTTCTAGCACGTTTTCTAATATTAGTAAAAGTATAAAAAAAGTTGATAAAATTGGAAAAAATTTAACTTTAATAGATACGAATTGTATTAAGAAAATATGTATTCACATGAAAGTTTGTAGCCGAGAGTATATTTGTGATCCACCAACAACTTTAATGTATTCATAAATTCTTAAACTTTTATAAATTTCATACTATTTGTAAATAAATAAACAAACAAAAATTAAGAAAATCATTTTTATCAAAAATACATTTTTAATTACAGTAGACATTCCAATTTTCAGTTAACAATTAGGCATATTGTTGTATTCTCAAACTTGATATTTAGTGTATTTTTATGTGATTTGCAGATGTAACAAAAAAAAACGTTGAAAATATAATTATAATTTTACCATATATTTTAGGATTTTAATTAAAAGAATACAGCTAAAAATTTCAAATTTCAGTTGTTTTTTAGCTGTATATTCAAATAATTAATTAATATTATAGCTGTAAAAAATAGCTTTAAAAATTGATTTTTAGCTATTAAATACAGCTGAGCATCCATTAGTTTGATATAAACCTGAGAAAAATAGTATACTTGTCATCTATGGAGGGAAAAAAAAATTCTTAAATCGCATGTTTACATTTATGTTTAAGGCATTCTTTATTTCCTCCCGTGGTGAAAATACAATTTTTTTGTCTAGCGAGGCCTAAAATGCAACCTTTGTGATTGAGCTCAATGAGCAAAGGTTACACTTTCGGCCCTCTAGGCAAAAAAAGCTGTAAACTTGTAATAACATAACTTCTTAGTTATTTCTTAATACAGCTGTAAACTCCTTAGAATCTAGCTAAAAAATGAACACGTATACAGCTAAATATTCATGCATTATAAAAATTTTTTTAAAATACACTTAAAAATATAGTTGTGAATTGCTAAAAAATACATTTATATATACTAAAGCTGAAGATCCACGCATTAATTATAATAAATTTTCTTAAATACACCTAAATAGCTAAAAATTCAGATAATTCAACTGTATTCATCCATATTCCAGCTGTATTAATCTGTTTTTTATCTGTATTTTTTAGCTGTATTTTTAAATAAATTGGAAAAAATTAATTTTCATTAATCCATGGATACATACATATGTAATGCAAATGTACTTATTTATGTATTCCCTACTGAAAAATATATATGAGATCTCATTTATATTTTACATTTTCAACCCCACTAAAAAATATATATGAGATCTCATATGAGATCTCACATGAGTAGTATATGGGGGAATATAGGGAAGTCTGCCAGTGTCTGAAAAATTATAGGGAAATGACGTCTTCAAGTCTACCTTACCGCGACGTTGACAATTAGGGCTATCCGCCATTAAGTCTACCGCACCGCGTCGGTTTGTGTTACGTATACACGGTACGGTCAAGCGTTCAGGTAGTTTAAGTACATTAGCTATAGGTATGTGTAAAAAATATATTTAAGTAAATGAATATTTCAATGAATGACTCCGTAATTATTTAATATTAGTTAATGTGTTTACGTGTTAAAAGTTAATTTTAAAACAGGTATAACTTAAAGATTATGTGTTAATCCTATGACGTTAGCTATAACATCTACATGAATGTTGGGGTGGTTTTCTCCGAAATTATTAAATATTGGTTAATGTGTTTACGTGTTAAAGTTAATTTAAAAAAAGAACAGATATAGTTTAAAGATTATGCGCTAAATACGTGAATTTGACTCTAGCATTTACTTAAGTATTAGGATTAATTAAAATATATTAACTATGTGGGTGGAGTTACATAATCCTTATATTATATATAGAAATATACAATTTAATATTTATACTCTTTAATATATTAGAAGGATTAGGAATAAAGGATTAAAAGGATGAATAAAACGAATTATTTTATAAATGTATTATGTTATATTTGCATAAATTTTACATTTTTATAAATTTAACGAAGTACAATATTTCATTAATATAAAATATTTATTACGCTAAAATTTTAAATAAAACACTCGAAGATATGGAGTTAAAGTGCAAAACAATTAATTCATTATAAATAATATTGAAATAATTTTCAATAAAATCATTTTTCAATACAGGTAATATTTTACTTTTCAATTGTTCAGATTCAGAGTTTATGTAATGTTTGATGAAAATATCAGTTTTAGGAAAAACATAATTTTCATCAAAAACACTGCACAATTCTTTGACAATAGTTTGGTTACACACTGATACTGCACCTTTAATATTTTCATTTATGCGTATACACTCGTCAATGCAGGTTGTCAAACGAAGAATGCCTTCAAAAGAAGTCTTTTGCATAACTATCGCTGGAGTATAGAGTTTCTTCTTTTTTACAGTTCCTGTTTCATGTTGATGATTTTCTGAAGAGTTCGGTATATTTTCTGTATCTTCCTTATCCAAAATTATAGCCCTGGAGTTATACGCTGTGGTAAATGATAGAGTTATTCCATTGAAAGAAATTTTTTTGTTTTGAGTTGTAAAATCTTCGTTACTCAAATAAGAATTTATATTTTCAAAATACGATTTAAATTTTTCCCAAGCTTCCAAAGAAAATGTAATACCAAAAAATGTTTGGTTAATTATTTTAATTACACACTCAAAACTTTCATTTTTTTGTGGTGCGAGACCGATAACAATTTTTTTAGTATACGAAGCGTTCAAGGGGTAAACACTTGAATGTAATAGATGATTTGTAGCTTCTTCTCTTGAATTATAAGATGCCATTTTAATGCGCTTATTAAGTTGTGAACTATGATTTTCACTAGTCATTTAAAACAATTCTTTAAATAAAAATTCGATACTGAAAAATCACAATATGACAGAAAAATAGTATGTTTCTTAAATGAAATCTTTTGACTTTATGACACAAGTAAACGAAATACACGAGTTTAAATACTTTAGTTATATACAGTTATGTGTGTAGTAGAAGGGTTAGTGAATAGGATGAGTGAAAGTTTGTTAGTAATTAGTGAAAACTATAGAAGAAAACTATTAGTAAAATCTATTAATTTCCACAAATGAAATCATATGCTATTTGTGAGTATAAGTTAATGACATTTTTATCAGACTGAGTCACAGTTTGAGTAAATACTTCACAAATGTAAAATAAAAAGGGTAATTAAGGCACTTGAAAGGATTGAAACATTTTATCTTTCGTTATTATTATCTAAGAACGTTTTCGTTATGTGTTCAAAAATTCCTAAACATATATTAATACTTTGAATGCATAAGTAAAATTTCTACTCATAACAAAAGATTTTGTTATACAGCTTAATGTAGTGATAAACTTAATACCTTTGAGTGTACTGAAAAAGGTCGCAGGTAGTTACAAAGCGTTTCGGTAATTTCTTTTCGAAAGACCCTCCCCCCTTATTTGTTAATTCTTTAATTTTATTAGTCTCCAGGTAATTCTATAGGAGGAAAACTAAGTGAAAAATCGTAATATAAGAGAAACTAAATGAGAAATCATTAGACACTTTGAGTTTAGACTTCTTTCAAGTGCATCATATAGCTACTTTTGTACGGTGTACTTATTTTGAGTTTTCTAAAACTATACAAATATAAATTTTAAATACAGATATATTTTACTCGATTAAAAATAAAATAATATTGTTTTAATTATTATTGTTTAGTATTTTTCTTTTTTTTAAAGATACTTTTGTACGGTGTACTTATTTTGAGTTTTCTAAAAGTATACAACTAAAAATTTAAACGTCGATATATTTTTACTTAACTAAAAATAAAATAATTTTGTTTTAATTATTATCGTTGTTTAGTGTTTTTCTTTTTAAATTGAGTAAAAAATGGCATTTGTAGATTCCTGTATTTACGTAGTTTATAAATCTGCATTGAGCAAAGCAAAATTTGAAGACCGTAAGCATAAGGAAAGGGTAGCTTATGTAGAAAATGAAGCGGCTCGTTTGGATAGATTTGCTGAACAAATTGAGCTTTTCGCCAATGCAAAAAAAGAAGAAGAAAAATTGTCTTTTAATAAACGTAAACGTAATTTAATAAACATAGCTACACAACGGTTTGCTGAATTTCTAAAAACTAGGAATTTACGATTTTTAACAAAATTATATTACACACACAAATCAAATTTTGAACGAAATTTAAGATTATTAAGAGTTTTGGTTAGTGAAATAAAGAGAAGAAATGCACAACACGATGAAAGTGCTCGAGCTATCATGGAGATGTATGAAAAAATAATCGACGGTAAGTTTTTATACACAACTAAAAAATAGTTCCTAGTATTTTTAATTTATTTTTCTTACTTTGAATTTCTAAAAATATTAAAAGAAAAAAGTTTAACGTGATAAATATTTTCAGAAAATCTATTACCGAAGACACCTCATCCTCAAGAAGCCAATGCATCTTCTAATATAGATGACAGTATTTCGTTTTACGGTGAGTTTTAAATTATGAACAGCTTTTATTTACATAAATAATTTTTCCTTTCATTCATACGTATATATATATATATATAAACGTATGTACGCGGCATTATGCTGACTCATACAGTACAGCCTTTGTTTAGTGTCCTGCACACGTCGCGGGTGTGTGGCAGTCTCCTATGTTATCCCTTCCTTTGTTACTTACGCATATGTTAAATACGAATTTATTAAAACTTTGATTGGTGGGCACATTTGTTCTCGAAATTTGATTGGTGGGCGCGTTTTTGTTTTGTAGAATTTTTTCGTAACTCAACTCAAGAAAAATCTACTGTATGGAATTGTCAGGACAAGTATCAATAAATAAATGAAAAACGGGTGGCATTATGCGGACGTCAGCATAAGTACGCTAATGTCTGCATAAGTCACGATTCATCTATGATTTTGTCTGCATAATACCTCATTCATAAAAATATATATATATATATATATATATATATATATATATATATATATATATATATATGGACATGTGTGTATACATATATATTTGCGTACACCAATACATTTATTCATATATGTATTTTGTAGCGTATTTATGTGTAAAATTATGAATTTGAAATCATATTTCCTTACTTCTATTTAGTAACAATTTCTGTACATTTTTAGATCGTTAACAAACAGATGATGACGCACTACTAGCAGACATGATTATCGAAGGAGACGAAACACATCAGACAAATCGTAAGATTAATTTTGTTTTTCTAAAATACAAATATTATGAATTTTATAATAAACTTAATATATTTTCCTATATATGTATTTTGTAGCGTATTTAGGTGTAAAATTATGAATTTGAAATCATATTTCCTTACTTCTATTTAGTAACAATTTTCTGTATATTTTTAGATCCCGAACAAACAGATGATGACGCACTACTCGCAGACATGATTATCGAAGGAGACGAAACACACCAGACAAATCGTAAGATTAATTTTGTTTTTCTAAAATACAAATATTATGAATTTTATAATAAACTTAATATATTTTCCTACATATATTTAATAATAATTTTTAAACTTTTAGAAAACCAACAACCATTTGATCATGCACCATCTGAAAATATGATGATCGTCGAAAATGAAACGCATCTCGCCAACAGTAAGTTTTTCTTTATTTTTAGTAATAATATTATATATATATATATATATATATATATATATATATATATATATATATATATATATATACGAACACGTATTTATTTTCCTAAATTTTTCTTTTTTATATTAATATATTTCTTTTAGTAATAATATTATAATATATATATATATATATATATATATATATATATACGAACACGTATTTATTTTCCTAAATTTTTCTTTTTTATATTAATATATTTCTGTTCATACGTTTGCAGATATTCAAGTTATAATAGCTGAAGTACATAATCCTGATACTCATGATCCTGAAATGCTGGTTCAAAATTTATCGCAAATCAGCATAAATGAACAAAATTCAACCGATGAGCCTGCTAATATTCAAAATGGGTTTGGAAACTTAGAGCAGATTGATGATGCGGGTGACGATGACGGTCTCGTCGTTCTAAACGAAAGCGTTCCTGATCCTTCTAGACAAAATGACGTAGAGAATTCAACACCTCGTACTCTGAATGGTGAGTGTTTCATAAAATTATGGGAAAATGAATCAGTTTACGCGAGGTTTAATACCAGCATCCGTGAAGTATGTTTGAAATTTCGTACCGATAACGAAATTAACGTTATAGCTTTGGAAACGGGTATTAGAAATTTATTTGAATACATAACACGCAAATACGAGAGAAATGATTATGTTATTATTTCAATATCCAGCGATTCCCTACCAAATGGCGCGATTAATGTTTTCAAGCGCATGCATGATTATACTTTTGAAAATCTATGGGAAATTATTAGCAGAATTGCTCAGAGCGCGCGCGAGTTCCGTATAGACGGTACCTTTCTTATACAGATCAAAAATTATCGCGAACCTACCGGTAGAGGACGCACTAAAACACTTCAATTTGACTCTTTTAAATCTCGCTCAGTTATTAGAATAATCAATGAAGATTCCAAATGTTTACCGCGAGCGTTAGTAGTAGGTCTTGTTCACGCGGAAAAAATGGCAAGTGGTGAAGCCTGTACGGAAGAAGTTAAAAAGCTTTGGGAAAACGTGAGAAAACCCAATAGTAAATCACAATTAGATTTAGCCGACAAATTAATTAAAAACGCTAAAGTACAAATAAATCCGGAAATTGGTTGCGGTATCAACGAAATTACACCATTTCAAAATTATCTTGGTCAAAAAGATGGTACAGCCGTTGTTGTTTACGAACAAGATCGCGTCGGTACCGGTGAAAAGCCAATTTTTAACGGTTATAAAATATTAATAGAGAAGAAAATTAAAATTTCACGTACGTTAAATATTTTGTATAACCCGGAAGAAAGTCATTTTGACACGATAACTAACATAACAGGTGTAGCAATGTGCGATTATTTTTGTGTACCGTGTAACAAAGGTACCAAACGTTTGGGACTCCACAAATGTCCGTCAAAATGCGAAAAATGTAAAGTTATTGGTATTTGTGATAAAAATGTCGATTTAGTTAAGTGTTCTCAATGTTTATTTACTTTTTATGGACAAACATGCTTTGAGAACCATAAGAAAAAAGATTCATATAAAAAGAATTTAGCCGTTTGTGACGCTGTAAAAAAATGCAGTTCGTGCGAAAAAATTATTTCTGTAGAATATGGGAAGCATACATGTGGTAATTATTACTGTGCTACTTGTGTATGTACGCGTCCTTATAACCATAATTGTTTTATGTCGGTTGTTAAAAAAAAAAAAAATTCAGAGTCTAACGAAAATCCTAATTACGCATTTTTATTTTACGATTTTGAGGCCACACAAAATAAACAAGTAGGTAGTAAGAATGATACATTCATGCATGAAGTCAATTTGTGTGTTGCACAATTGTGTTGTGAAAGATGTATTGATTCGTCAATGGATACACCGTGTTTATTTTGTGGTGGTGGGGAGACATTCATTTTTAAAAATAACGTTGTGAAAGATTTTGTAGATTTTATATTAAAACATGACCGGACGAGACCTAAAAGTATTAAAACGCTAATTTGTATCGCACATAATAGCAAGAGTTATGATGGTCAATTTATTTTAAAATATTTAGTAGAGAATACAAAGATAACGCCGCAAGTTGTCATGAGTGGTACAAGCATAATGCTTATGAACCTCAATAATCGCGTAAAGTTTATAGATAGTTTAAATTATTTTCATATGCGGCTCTCGGATTTGCCAAATGTTTTCGGTTTCGCGGCTAGTGTAATAAAAGGTACTTTTCCTCATTTATTCAATACGAAAGAAAATGAAAAGTACATAGGTCCCATGCCAGCCGTAGAATTTTATATGCCCGAAATAATGAGTGTTTCTGATAAGAAAAAATTTTACGAATGGCATGAGTCTATGACTTTACAGAATTACGTATTCAATTTTGAGGAGGAAATTTTAAAATATTGTAAGAGCGATGTTGACATTTTAAGAATGGCTTGCTCCTTATTTAGAAAAACTTTTTTGGAAGTTGGGGATATATGTCCTTTTAATGAAGCTACCACGATTGCTAGTGCTTGTTCGCGTATTTTTAGGAAAAATTTCTTAAAACCTGATGTAATCGGTATAATACCACCCGGTGGGTATCGTAAAAAAAATACACACTCACGTGAAGCGTTAGAATGGCTGATTTCTAAAGAAATAGAAACAGGTCATGATATAATTCACGTTGGTAAAGGCGCGGAATTTAGATTACCGGAAAATATTTTAGTTGACGGTTATTTTGAAGATGTTGAAAATAGAGTTAAATATGTTTACCAGTATCACGGGTGTTTTTGGCATGGTTGCTTAATGTGCTATCAGGGCGAGAAACGGGTTAAAAATTAGAAGCTTACGGTGATACTCATGAGGAACGTTACCAAAATACTGTTAAAGTATCGGAACTTATAAGAGAACGAGGTTATGTTTTGACTGAAATTTGGGGCTGTCAATTTCTAAAATTAAAACGTGATAATATAGAATTAAATCAAAGTATAATTAATAACCCTTTGTTATTAAATGACGTTTTGAACCCTCGAGATGCTTTTTACGGTGGACGGACAGAAAACACTGTTTTTTTTGTAGAAATTAAAGAGGGAGAAACGATAGATTATGTAGATATTTGTTCATTATACCCCTACGTTTGTAAAATTGGAAAATTTCCGGTTGGGCATCCTGAAATTTATGTCGGTGAAAAATGTCATATGCTGACTGGGAAATTATTTAATATTGATAATGTAGAGGGTCTTATCAAATGTCGGGTTCTCCCTCCTCGGTCATTATATTTACCAGTGTTACCTGTCCGTATGCATAAAAGGTTAATGTTTCCTCTATGTCGAGCATGCTGCGAAGAATTAAACAGTAACGACTGTCAACATGAAAATATCGCGGATGGAGAGTTCACGGGTACTTGGGTATCGGACGAAGTTAAAAAAGCCGTTGAATTAGGTTATCGAATAACTGCTATTTACGAAATATGGCAGTATAAAACGGTTCAATATAATTCGAAAGATAAACAAGGGGGTCTTTTCGCGGAGTATATTAATACTTTTTTGAAAATAAAACAACAGGCTAGCGGTTGGCCTTCCAATTGCGAAAACGAACAAGCACGTGCCGCGTATATTGAAGAATATAAAGAAAAAGAAAACATAGTGCTGGATAAGGATAAAATTAAAAAAAATCCAGGGTTACGTTTTCTCGCGAAACTTTGCTTAAATTCATTTTGGGATAAATTTGGGCAGCGAGATAACTTAGGTACTACGGAAATTATTAATAACGGTCGAAAATTAAGCGAAATCGTTGGTAGCTCTGATAAAGAATTGACAAATATATTGCCAATTAACCAAGAAGCTTTTTACATTACTTGGCGTTTCAAAGAAAACGAATACAAACCAAACACCATGACAAACGTAACTATAGCCGCATATACTACAGCTCAAGCGCGCTTAAAATTGTACACGTACTTGCAAAAATTAGGGGAGCGGGTTTTGTATTACGACACCGACTCGTGTATATATATTAACAGAAATACACCTAACGAGTACAAAGTTCCCACTGGAAGACTCTTAGGTGATATGACAAACGAGCTGGAGGGTTACGGTAAAAATAGTTACATAACATCTTTTTGTTCGGCGGGGCCAAAATTTTATTCTTATATCGTAAAAAGGGATGACGGCACAATACATGAGATTTGCAAGGTTAAAGGGATAACCCTCAACAGTTCTACAGAAAAACTCATAAATCATAAACAAATAAAATCTTTGGTTTTAAAAAATAAGAATGAAATAGTTCATTCTTTTACAGCTATTCGACGAACTGCATTACACGACGTCGTCACAAAAACAGTTTCTAAAACTTGCCGCGTTAATAGTATTAAAAGAAAAAACGTAAATGAATGTACATCCTATCCGTATGGATACAAAAAAATATGTAAAGAAAATTATGTTGATAATAAATAATAATAATAAATACAATGTTTTAATTTTATTTTAATTTTTATTTCCAGTATGTTTAGCACGGAGCGTTGAACATCAGCGGTTTTTAAAATGCAAAAATTGCAAAAATTGTAATATTCCCTGTTGTAAGTTTTTCCCCGATTATAAAAAATCTTTAGAAGGATTAGCGTTACACCGAGTGTTTCACGATTTACTAGTTTTAAAAAAAGACAAAAATAGTGAAAAAGAATTTAATAAAATGAAAAAGGTTTTAGAAAGATATGTAAGAGTATGTAGAGTGCAATTATCTGTACAGATTCTTTTTTTGTATAAGAGGGAAAATTGTGCAGTTTGCGATGATTTTAAATGTGAAGATAAGGGTAAAATTATTAAAGAAGTAAATTACGAGGAAGTTTACACAGCCACGAACATTAGCGCAGAGAAACTTTTAGATTTTCTTTTGCATAAAGAAATACTATCTTTACGTTTCACAATTTCAAATCTAAGAAAAGTCCAGGATTACACAGAGAATCCAGTTTGTCCTGTTCACGTTAACGACGATTGTTATATATTCTTACCCACTAACGATTTCAAAGTGAGGAAGCGATATTATTAAAACAAGGGCTTTAAAATCAACTAGTATTAAGTTGTAATGTGTATTTGTATGATAGGCGTTTAACATTAATATTAAATTGTATTTGATTTTTAAAATAAATAAATTTTTTCAAATAATATATATATATATATATATATGTATATGTACCGAAGATAATAATTTGAATCATTATTAACCTTCCCCACCCCCCCCCCTATTCCTTTACTTTGAAACATTTACAGAAAATAAATGAATAATAATAATAATTACGGTATCGTTAAACAGTAAATTTTGTAAATTAAAATTATAATAATTCATATTGAAATTACACTAGCACGAATAAGCTGACATGAACTATTTAGCTAACAACGGACCGCGTGCTGTATATTAGCTTATATATATGTTGTAACGTTTTTACTTTCCTTTTTGTTTATTACTGTATAAATTTATTACTACGTATATATATAATGAGTAAAGAGAGTGGGAAAGAAAACGTTGCCTCCTGTTGCCAGATGCTTCAGAGAGTAACCAGGATTCGGAGCAGGAGGCGGTCTGGGATGGACGGCGGAAGAATAGGAAAATAAAAGGTTTAAACACGGTTGATTTTATGCTTGGGAGTACCTTAGCTTTATTGCTGCCACAAGACAGTAAAAGAAAAGGTACAACGACGATTACAATTCCAACATAAATGAATAAGAAAATAATGACTCTATATAAACCAAAGAAATAAAAATATTTGACGCGTCAAAGAAAGAAAAGAATAAGTTTTATTTTCTTAGTAATAAAGTTTTGCCACTTATCGGCCGATGATAACAAAAATGTAATATCAAAAGAGAGACGTTATTCGTCTGTAATAACGGCCCGGGCGGTCAGTTATCCGGTGGCGTCCTCTACCTGAAACATAGGTCGTGGAAGAGAAACTTGTTAATACTAAATTATCAATTAACGAGAGAGTTTGAGTGGCCGGCACTCTTAGAACTTAAATTTACTAATACTATTATCTTATGGACTAATAAAGAAAACGTTGGATGGACGACACCCTTAACGTACTACTATTACAATAAGAAATAATTATTTACAAGTGGGTATACGAAACCCTTACGGTAATAGAGCGAGAAGCGCTCTGCTTTATCGGCGGTTTATAAAGGTATTATCAGATTTTGGGTGGACGGCACCCTTAATTTTAATGCGGCGGAGGCGGCAGGATGAAGCGTGTATGCGGTTTCCTCGATTGCATTTAATCTAGGCCAGCGAGCACACTCGGCGAAGATTGTCTGCAATTCGACTTACTACTAATGATTTAATGCATTAGAGTAAGCGAGAGAGCAAGCTTTTCTTATACAGAGTGGGAGCTCCATGTAAGAGAAGCCAGTACTGTATCTACTCTCTCTCTCTAGGCCAGCGAGCGCACTCGGCTAAGAGAGGGGGAGAGCACAGTCCACAGTGCTTGCCTTATGGCTGAGCCGTTGGTCTTATATGTACTCGAGCTCGCTGTTCCTCTTGCGGGAGCAGCAAAAACTTACGCCACCTGGCGACTGATCCTGCTACTACCCAGCCTCGCGGGAGATTTGAACCGTGCTTACTGCACGATTATAGATAATCGTTGCAATGTAAATCTAGATTTCCAAACTCATTATTCTAGAATCTTCCGGGGTGTACGTACGAATATTAGCTATTCTCGTACGTACCGCGAGCGCGCGCCGGGGCCCCGACCGCTAAAATTGATTACTTAATTTGAAAAATAATAATAATAATAATAATAATAATAATAAAAATGACATTAGCTTGGAAACACCCATGGACCTCTATGATTTGTGGTCCAACAGGTTGTGGTAAGACGCATTTCGTAAAAAAATTTTTTCGGTTTATTGACAGTATGTCCGACACGACTTTTGCTCGAAAAATGCTATATTATTCCGAATGGCAAGATGGTTATTTAGAATACGGTAAAGATGTTGAATTCCATGAAGGTTTACCTCAAAATGAAGATTTTGCGTCTGACCCTCGGCCAAAATTAGTTGTCATCGACGATTTGATGCGGGAATCTTCTAATAACGTAGTTGCTGATTTATTTACAAAAGGCAGTCACCATAAAAATATAAGCGTGATTTTTATTACACAAAATTTGTTTCATCAAGGACCTAAACAACGAGATATTTCATTAAATTCAAACTATATTGTAATTTTTAAAAATCCTAGAGACCGTGCGCAAATACAACATTTAGCGCGTCAAGTTTATCCAGAAAATTCAAAATTTTTACAAGAGTCTTATTACGATGCTACAAATGTAGCACATGGTTATTTGTTGTTAGATTTAAAACAAAGCACAGCAGAAACATGTAGAGTACGGACTAACATATTTCCTGACGATACACACCACTACGTGTACGTTCCACGAGATATAAAGAAAGGTGTCACGGGTGATAATTTTTCAGTGTTACGTGTATAATGGCTGTGGTAAGATCAAAAAAATCGCTCGATCCCAAAATAGCACATGCTTTACACGCCCTTTATCATTTAAATAAAGAACAACGCAGAGCTATTTTAAAACTTGCTGATCGTAAAATAGTTAAAGGTATTTGTGAGTGTGCTTTGAATACTTTAAAAGGTACTGTACATTTAACACCTTCTCAAAAACAAAAGTTAGTTAAACATAAAAAAGTTCTGAGAAATTTAAGCAATCGGGAGTCTAAATCGTGGAAAAGCAAGAAACGTCTAATCGTACAGAAAGGTGATGGTTTCTTAACAGCTTTACTTGCACCTGTATTAGGAACTATAATATCCGCTCTTATCCCCACTCGTTCTTAATATAAAAATGCAGCATGCACGTAAAATGGTTCTAGTACCTCAAGACAGTATACAAAAACTTCTTCATACAAACGTTCCCGAGGTCTCGTCGCAAAATGTTGAGCCTGATAAAAAAAATACTGTTCAAACACCAGGCAGTCATCTTACAAGATTAGACATAGAAATGAGTGATATCTTAAACTCGCAAGAAACTGATGAGCGTACAAAATGGTCAAAATATCAACAAGTTTTACAACGATATTTATATTTTTTAGATGATTTAAAAAAAAGTTTAAATAATGTTAGTAAAAATGAACAAGAATTGGAAAATGGAATAGATTTTGAAATAATAATATCATCTGTGCCTGTAACATATAGACGTAAGGCTGAATTGATGGTTCAATTTTTAAAAAGTCCTAATATTTCTTCAAGAATTACATGGAATGACCGTGGTATAGTTTCGATAGATGGAGCTGTTCTCGAAGGTTCTAATATAGTAGATTTAATTAACGATGCTGTCCGTAGTAGAAAAGGTGTAAAAGCTACAGGTCGTGAGCATTTTGCGTGGTTTTTACGAGATGTAGGTATACCATTAGAATGTATTGGTAATTTAGCTTTTTACAAAGAAGGACAAAAATTTGAACAAGCAGTAAATTATAGTAATAGGTCTTTAGGAACACCACAAACAAGTTTTAATAATTCGTTATTACATAATCCAAAAAGACATACTTCTACACCTATGCCTAAAAATAAAAATAAAAATTTGTCAATAGAAAATGATACATATGACGATGCTACAGTAATTAATAAAGAAATGATCAGTGGGGACGATGATTCGTGGACTACTCTGAACAGAAAGAAACGTGTTAAAAGAAATACAGAAACAGAGCAAAAGGGCGGTGGCTGGTTGAGTTTTTCATTTTAAATAAATGAATAAATAAATAAAAATCATGGATCTTAATAAGCAATTACTTAACAAAATTTATTATAATGTTAATGAACCCGCTGGTTATGCTGGAGAACGCCGCCTTGTAAATAAGGCTAAAAATTCAGTTGGTAAAAAAATATACACAAGTGGTTGCAAGCACAAGATGCTTATACTTTACACAAGCCTGTTCATAGAAAATTTCCTCGTCTTCATTACAATTTTGCTGAAATGGATTCTGTATGGGAAGGTGATTTAATTGACTTAGAATCATTAAAATCTTATAATGATGGATTTTCATACTTACTAGTAGTCATCGATGTTCTCAGCAAATACGTATGGGTAGTACCCTTGAAGGATAAATCATGTTCACAAGTCACTGACGCTTTTAAAAAAATTATTTTAAATAAAAATGAACGAATTCCTAAAATGTTTCAAACTGACAAGGGAAAAGAATTCGTCGGTCAAAAAATGCAAAAATTTCTAAAATAAATAATATTATACATCGTGTTGCACGTAATCCCGATGTAAAAGCAGCTATTGTCGAAAGATTTAACCGTACCTTAAAGGAAAAAATGTGGCGATATTTCACACATCAAAATTCTAAACGTTACATAGATATTTTACCTCAGCTTGTAAATAGCTACAATAACGCATATCATTCTACAATAAAGATGGCGCCTGCAGCAGTTACAATATTTAATGCAGATATTGCAAAGAAAAATATGGATTCAAGATATAAAACAGTTGATAGAGAAGCTAAATACTCAGAAGGTGACTTTGTTCGAATTAGTCGAACCAAAGGTACCTTCGAGAAAGGTTATTTAGCAAATTGGTCGGAAGAAATTTTTAAAATAACTAGAGTCTTAAAACATAGAAAACCACCTGTGTATGAAATAGAAGATCTCGATGGTGAATCTATAGACGGTATTTTTTACGAAGAAGAACTTAACGTTATTCTAAAAGATATCAGAAATTCCGAATATAAAATTGATAAAATAATAAAAACAAGTGGTTCAGCTCGTAGAAAATAATATTTTGTAAGTTGGGTCGGATATCCTAGTAAATTTAATTCTTGGGTGTTAGCTAAAGATATAAAAAATATATAAACATGAAAACACAATTTTATATGATACTACCTAGTAATAGTAGTATGAGTGTTTTTCCTAACAACACTACATCTTGTTATACTACAAAATTACCTCAAGAAATTAATTTACGAGGATCTTGGGAAGTTGGTGTCACAGAAATTCATTTTCCACGCTCATTCTTACATTTAAGAGAAAAAGAAAGAGAAATTGAAGTTTCATCTATTTCACCACCTCTCTTAAAGGATAACTCAGTAAACCAACTTGTCGATATAGAATATAAAACAGTTACAATTCCTTATGGTGTATATTCCGGTATATCGGAATTTTTAGAAAAAATAAATAATGCATTAAGCGAAACACATATATCATTTAAATTTTCAGTAGAACATAACAACACCTACGTATACGTTGAAAAGACATGTGATTCAGAAAAATGTATGAATGAGCATGCTATAAAAATGAACCGTGCAGTTTGGGATATTTTAGGCTTTGCTGAAATAAAAGGATATTTAAACATTGATTTACACAATCCCCTTGCTACTCGACCAGCAAATATTTTTAATGCATTGCCTAGACAATTATTTATTTACTCAGATATATGTGAACCTTGTATCGTAGGTGACGTACAAACAACTTTATTACGTATTGTACCTGTAAACTACAAGGATTATGTATTTGCTTCTAATCAATATCAAATTTTTACACCTATAAATTATATACCCCTCATAAGAAATAGTTTCAGAACAATCACTATAGATATAAGAGATCATCTCGGTCGTATCATACCATTCGAGTGTGGTACGTCGACTGTAACACTACATTTTAGACAAGTTGCATAACAAAAATAAAATAAAAATGAATCATTATATTGAACATTATGATAGTCAAGTTGGTCAAGGGGTATTCAACATGTTTACGTTGGATCACCATATCAAAAAGGACATGGAGGTATAGGTCGATTTCTTGGAGGACTTTTTTCGTAAAGCACTTCCTTTTTTAAAACGTGGTGCTCGCGTTGTTGGAAAAGAAGCCCTTAAAGCAGGTATTAACATTATCGATGATGTTGGTAGTCATAATATTCCTTTTAGAGAAGCACTACGCAATAGAGCACGTGAATCAGGCAAGAATTTAAAAAGAAAGGCAGAAGAGAAAATAGAAAGTTTAATGGAAGGTTCTGGTTATAAAAAACGTGTAAGAAGGCGTAAGAATCAGTCGGGAGCTAAACGTCGGGTGAAACGTATCTCGTCATCAGCTTTGAAAAGAAAAAGGAAAACAAGAAAAAATAATAAAAATAAACAGACTAAAAAAAGAAAAATTAACAAGAAACATAAGAAACGTTCAGTAACCGATATTTTTGGACCTGCATAATTTCAAAATGGCATTTTCACATACACATTCTTGGGAATGTACTAAATCAGAATTAGATTTATTTACTCTTCCACCCACTCAAACGGCTATAGAATCAACACAATGGGTCGAATACAAACCTGTGACCACCATTTCTGAAGATTCGTATTTAGAATTTGTTGTACCAGGAAATTCAGATGATTACATTGATTTAGCTCACACTATGCTTAGTCTTAGCGTACGTCTTGAAAAAGGAAAAGATGTTATAGGTGATGATACGTTAGTTACATCTGTAAATAACTTTTTACATAGTATGTTCAATCAAGTCGATATATTCTTTAACCAAAAGGCTGTATCACCACCTAGCAATGCTTACGCTTATCGAGCATATATTGAAACACTGCTTAATTATTCCGAAGAAGCTAAAAAATCACATTTAACTACAGCATTATGGTATGGTGATACCCCTGGTGAAATGGATGACGCATTGGTAAAAAGAAAAGATAATAACAGTGTACTTTCGAAAAATATTGGAGCTGATAAACGTAATCTTTTTGTCAAAGGTGGAAAAATTTTAGATTTGTTAGGCCACTTACATTGCGATGTTTTTAATCAAGAAAAATTTCTCCTTAATGGTGTAGAAATGAGAGTACGACTCATCCGCTCAAAAGACGCTTTTTGCCTGATAGATCATGACGCGCAAAATGTGAAAGTACGTATAATGGATACATCATTACGTGTACGCAGAGCTAAAATTAATCCAGGAATTTTACTTGCACATTCAAAAGCATTATCTAAAGGAACAGCTAAATACCCATTAACACGTGTAGAGGTTAAGTCATTTACTTTACATACAGAGGGGCGATTCAACCTATGCTACATATGTATGTATCACGGTGATATGTATGTACGTTCGAACGTAAGTTGGTAGCACTGCTAAGACAAGTCGTCGCGCGCATTGAATCGTCTGTCGAACCGTCAAGACCTCAGTCTCCGTTTCCATGTAGATACAATTTTTGCGCGCGACGACTTGTCTTAGCAGTGCTACCAACTTACGTTCGAACGTACATACATATCACCGTGATACATACATATGTAGCATAGGTTGAATCGCCCCTCAGGAGTCACAGGAGAAACTTTAGATAATATTATTCTTGGACAATTACCTAAACGTATAATAATTGGTTTAGTGTCAAATAGTGCGTTTAATGGTAGTAGAAAAGAAAACCCATTTAATTTTCAACATTTCAATCTTAATTATCTTGCTTTAAATGTCGATGGAATACAAATTCCTAGTAAGCCTATTCAGCCCAATTATCCCGACACATTCATTGATGGATATCATACTTTATTTAGTGGGACAGGAATTCACTTTATGAATGAAGGAAACTCTATTTCAAGAGATGCTTACCCAAATGGTTATTGTCTATATGCTTTTGACTTAACCCCAGATCTTTCGGCTAATTGTAACACCCATTGGAATTTAGTTAAAACAGGTGCAGTCCGTTTAGAATTACGCTTCGATCAAGTTCTGGAAAATTCCGTGAATTGCATAGTTTACACAGAATACGATAACGTGCTTGAAATAGACGCGTCGTGACAAGTTATTATTGATTTTAATGGGTAAATAATGATACTTGAAATAGACATGTCACGACAAGTTTTCCGATTTAATGGGTGAATAATACTTTCACTAAATTTCAAAATGAACTTTCTATTTTCTTTTTGGTTATTACATCACTGAAAAGTATCACTAATTAGGAGGAAGGGTAAAATATAACACAAAATAAAGTAGGGCGCTCTATATAAATTCAGCTGAAGACACGGTTAAGCAGTTAAAAGTTATTCAATTTTCAAACAGTCAACATACGTACAGACCTCGAGAACTATGGACTATATTATTGACGTTCAAGGTTTTCGCGACATTAATAATAAATTAATTATAAAAGAAATAGCTGTAGCATCTCTAGACAAAGATTACGTTTCACATTGGATAACATCTCCACCTTATTCATTTACCGATTTACCTATCAGAACTCAAGTTTTCAATAACTGGCTCACCAATAACTACCATGGAATCGAATGGTTTGAAGGAGATGTTCCTCATCGACAACTTTATTCAAATTTACGCGCATTAACACGCACTGCAAGGCGGATTTTTGTACGAGGATCTCAAGAAACGCAAGTAATTCAAAGTATTATATCGCGACGTGTTATAAATTTAGAAAACCACGGCTGCCCCTCCGTACACAATTTACAAGACTGTAAAACTTATTGTTGTTTTCACGGTTCTCAGAACCATGAATTTTTCATTTGTGCTTTAAACTGTGTAATTAAATATAAAAAGTGGTTAAACAGAAGTAATAGGTTTATTTCTGCATTATTCGACTCTGACAGCGATGACGCTACATACTCTTCTCCTTCGGATTCAACTAACCGTACAACGCAAACCACACCTATTAAACCAAAAAGACTTGTAAAAAAAAGTGAACCAAAAAGATCACCAACACCTGGACCTACCAAAGAAAACGTATACGACAGCATTGAAGAATCAGGATATTATACTTCTGAATCGACCACACCTGTAAACGCGAAACATCGCAATGAATACTCTGCAGATACGGGATGCGCTTCACTCATTAAAAATACCATCGTTCGGTGTATTTCCAGCAGACAGGATTCCCAAGGTATTGACGAGACCGATAGCGTGTGTGTTTAATACAGATATTCACACACAACCAGGAACTCATTGGGTAGCAGTTTTTATTAACAACCGTGGAAGAGCTGTTTTTTCGACAGTTATGGTTTACCTCCTTTAATATTACAACATAGAAAATGTCTTCAAAGGAATTCCATTCATTATACATGGAACACTAAACAGTTACAAAGTTTAAATTCAAAAGTTTGTGGACAATTTTGCTTAATGTTTTTAGATTACATGAATCGAGGTTATTCTCTCGACAAATTTTGTAATTTATTTTCAAACAATTATTTAAAAAATGATAATATTGCTGCACGTTTCTACAACCGTATTCGAGGTATACCACACAAACGCCATCATTTTGAAAATAAATTTTTCGTAGGTAATGGACATAGAAAAAATACGAAATATTATATTCAATCATGTAAGGCAAAATCCTGCTATACTTAAAATTATATTTTTCATACTCTTTGTTTATTATAATATTTTACCAAAATGTATTAAATTAAGAAAATCATAATAAATACTCATGTATGATACTTGAATATCTTGTTATTTTTATTTTATTTACCACAACCTACTCCAATACCATTCCTAAATACAAAAAAGTAAATAAGAAATCTTTAAAGTAAATTTATTTATACGAAAATAAAAAATTTTTAACCATAAAAAGAAATTATTTTTATTTATAATAATATAACCTATACTATATAATCTTTTTCAGTTACACAAAAATTCTTAAAATTTCTAAGCATTCGTAATAAAACTCTCTTAATTAAATAATTACGGAGTCACTCATTGAAACATTCATTTACTTAAATATATTTTTACACGTACCTATAGCTAATGTACTTAAACTATACCTGAACGCTTGACCGTACCGTGTATACGTAACACAAATCGACGCGGCGCGGTAGACTTAATAACGGATAGCCCTAATTGTCAACGTCGCGGTAAGACAGACTTGAAGACGTCATTTCCCTATAATTTTTCAGACACTGGCAGACTTCCCTATATTCCCCCATATACTACTCACATGCGATCTCAAATGAGATTCCACATGAGATCTCATATGCAATCTCATATCAGATCTCATATGAGATCCCGTATGAGATCTCATATATATTTTCTATTTTCAACCCTACTAAGAAATATAAATGAGATCTCATATGAGATCTCATATATATTTCTTTGTAGGGTTGAAAATAGAAAATATATATGAGATCTCATATGAGATCTCATATGAGTTCTCGTGCCAAAATCTCATATAAGATCACATGTGAGATCTCATATGAGATCTCATATATATTTTTCAGTAGGGTTTATTTATGTATTTTCATATGTATTTATTTATATATTATATTTTTTAGCAGTTTGCAGCTGTATTTTTAGGTGTATTCAAAAGAATTTGCAGCTTATTATTTATGATAAATTCACTTAAATACACATGAAAATACAGATGCAAACTGCTAAAAATAAAGTTAAAAAATATAAGAGTAAACACCTTGAAATACAGCTGTATTATTAGCAGTTTTTTACCAACAAAATACAGTCGGATTTTTTTGACAGGATTAAATATACCTATAAATACAGCCGTAAACTGATAAAAAAACAGCTAAAACAAGCTCAATATACACATAAATACAGATAAATATACATTGATTAATAACTATTAATTTTTAAGAATTCAGTTAAAAATACAGCTGTAAACACCTGCAAATACAGCTTGAATAAAGGTGAATACATTTATACTTTTAGCTGTATTTTACCTATAAAATAGAGCTGAATTTAGGGATCGAATATTCCTAAAAATACAGCTGTGAACTGTTGAAAATACAACTTTAAAAAACAGCTAAATATACAATTTAATACAGCTGAAGATTCCATCGAATTTGGGTTTATTGCTTTTTTTTATAGGAAATTTACTGTAGAATAAGCTCCAACAAGTCTTTTTACTCTATCTCATTTAGTTTCGTTTTTATGAAGAAATTAGTAGAATAAACTTTTAATTGATTTTTTTGTTAATTTTGCTATTTTGAGATTTTTCTCAAATTTTTAGCCAATCTTATTAAAACACTATGAGAACTTATTTTTTTATTACTTGATTCAATAATTCATAAATCATTAATTGATCTCCAAAAAGTTTTTTTAAGAGATTTAATTTTGTTTTTATTTATTAAGTCTATAATGATATAATTTTTACAAATTAAAAAAATGTTAAGAATTATTTTAAATTGAATTTTTAAAATTTTTATTGATTTTTTTTAGGTTTAATTAAAAAAAAGAGTTTATTTTTTTAATTTTAACAAAATATTTATCTTTATTTAAGTTCTGAAAAGTTTTACATCCATATTTTATTCTGTTTTGATTTTGTAAGGAAACGAGTGGCACATAGTTATTCGTGTAATTTTTTATCAATTTGAATTTCGCGCGTTCGCACTTTCTGCTCGTATCATTTCGCTACATGACAATCAGTCTCAGCTATTTGTTTGGTCAGTTTGCAGTGAGTTTGTTTACTTAAAGTGCATTTAAAAAATTATTAGTAGGTTTTGTGGTTTAATTTACGTAAAATTATTAATTTTTAATAAATTACACGTTCGCGAGTTATTTCATATTTTTTTTTATGTGCGCCTGAAATTCTACTTTTATCTAAATAGAAAGTGTATTTGAAGTTTAAAAAGCTTAAATTGACATTAAGAATACGAACCTCAAAAATGTGAAATAATGAAAGAGATACCAGAGGCAGATTTCATAACCAACATCAAGATAGAAAACGATCTACAGGAAGATCTAAAAAGAGGCCAAGGAAATTTCTTAGTAAAAGTGAAAAAAATTCTTCTGAAGCTAAAAGAAGTAGACCCTCTACTTCTTTTCCTAAACTGAAAAGAATAGAATTTTCAAGTTCCAGGGCAAATGATAGAAATGTTGATACCAACGTTCTATCTTTTATGTTGGAAAAATTGTGTTGCAGTGTGTGCCATCATAAGATGAAATTTATTGAAACCTCTTTTGGAGGATAAGGATTCAAAATTAATATGATTTGTGATTTCTGTGATGAATAAGCAATTGTAAACTCTAACAAGAGAGAAAGTGCTATGGACAATACGTATAAAGTTAACAGATATAATGTTCTTGCTGTTCGTGTACTTGGCCATGGACTTGCAAGTTTATCTAGTTTTTGTAGTTTAATAGATTTATCAAAGCCAGTTGCCCAGTCAGAGTTCAGTGATATAAGTTGTTAAATAACAAAGGTATACGAACAAGTGGCAAAAGGTTCTACATCTGAAGCTGTTAAAAAATAACTTGAATCGACTTTTCCAAATAGTGCTGATCTTGATATAACTTTCTCAAGATGTTGGAGAAATTGAACATCGAACTTGGAAATGTATCTGTCGAGTGGATCAGGACTTTAAATGATAGAAAATAATTCAATGTAGAATGATCAAGTTAGTCTCATTCGAAAGAAGCACATACTCTGAAAAGAAAAGTACGAATAGGAGTAGTATATAGCCCACTATAGCGAGACGGTTACGTCACCGCTATAGAGGGCTAAGGTGTAGATATTATTGTTTATGAAATATGATCTCTCCTAAAAGAGAGCGAAACGAATTGTTTACATAAATAAACAATTAAATGAGTATTTTATTTGTATAAACAAACAATTAAGTTAATTACTTATTTATAAAAATAAACAATTAAGATAACAATAAAATATTATTTTAATTATTCGTCTGATATAAATGAACTATTAATTTAATTTTTAAGTCCACTATACCGAGACGGTTACGTCATCGCTATAGCGGGTTAAGGTGTAGATATTATTGTTTTTTTTAAATTAAAATACGTTATGGAAATATTATAAACAAATGTATATATATATATATATATATATATATATATATATATATATATATATATATATATATATATATATATATATATTGAAATTATTTTAAAATTGAAAAAAAATGAGAAAAAAGAATAAATCGAATTTATTTTTTTTTCAAAAAATAAGTGAATAAGATAACATCAAGTTTACACAAACAAAGAATATATTCAAGGAAAAAAAAATAGAAGCTTCTACGTTTTTTTTTATTAGTGGTCCTGAAAAGGACCAATTATGGTGAGTATATATATTATTTATATTTTTTTATATCCCTGAGTTTTTGGGAATGAATATGTATTTGTTGAGTAATTAGTATGAAATTGTATTTTTTTAGCTTTTTCATCTTTGAGCAAAGGTTTTCTCTCCTCCATGGTTTCATCTGTATCTCGGTAAGATGGTTGTTTCTGTGTTCCTTGCACCTGACCCATTGTTCATCTCAACTATACTCTATGAGTAATGAAATGAAAATAAAAGTCTTTACGTAGTGTAAGAGTATTTATACTATATATGTTATGTTTGGAAATGGAAAAGTGGAGGGGATGAAATAAAAAAATCATTTTATCAAGTATTTTGTAGCCTTAATAATGTATAATTTTTTGTAATACAAATATAATAAAATAATAATCGCGCATTAATTATTTATTGATTAAGTATTCATTATATTTTTTTAATAATACAGGTTGGATAATGGATTTCATTCTTTCAATTCTCATTCCAAATCTTTCTCTGTCACGACCTATTTGTTCCCATTCACCACGTCGCGCACTTTGACTTGCATAAGGCCACACATACATAATTTTAATAGTTGGTTTACCTTCCTTAAAATGTACACGCTTCATTTTTATTATATTTAAATTTAAATTTAGATTAAGGATCATACATGAAAGCATACAAGTCGTTGTAAATGTATGGTAAAGTATAAGCACTAATTTCTAAAATTACAATATTCAATGTAGATTTATCTAAATCTTTATCGTCAAGCATTTTTGTTAAAACAAAAGTTGTTACAGCGTGAATTTTTACACTATAATATTGATTAAAATTAGTAAAGTTTTTCAATATAGATGACCTTACATCTCCCTCGCTATCTTCCTTGAACTGTTCCTTAAGGTATTCTTGGATGTAGTCGATAATTCTGTTGACTTTTCCTGCAAAACGTTCCAATTGTACCAGATGTTCATCTATACAAGACACTGCGAGCTTAAGACCATCAAAAGAGACTTTTTGCAAACAGGTTGAAGGCGTTTGGTACATAGATTTCCTTTTTTTATTAGGTGATTCACTTTGCTCTTCAACGTCTACTGGTTGAGCCTGTACTGATGGTTGAAATACTGCTCTTTCCTCGAGCACAATGGTTTTTGTATGGTATGATGTCGTAAATAAAAGATCGTGGTTCTCTAAATAAAGTTTCGATGGATTTCCGTATTCAGTTTTAAATACATAACTCTCTTGAAAATAAGTGTTGATCAAGTCAAAATGATTTTTCAATAGTCTCCAGGCATTGATATCAAAATTAATCCATTTGGATGAAGTATTTTTCGATATCTTTACGCAAGGTTTGTAATATCCACCTTCATATTGTAAACCAACAGCTGCACGTTTGGTCTGCGACTTGTTGAGAGAATATGTTGTCGACAAGAGCATACTATCTAAAGGTATACTATGCTCTTTTAAGCGGTTATTGTCACGGCAATTGTCATTCGTTGATTGTGCCATATTTGATTATTGTGTATAACTTGAGAGAGAAATAAAATTGTCGACTTACGTATAACCGAGTATTACTTGATTTGTGTCTGAACTGGAACTGATCTGCCTTGAGGTTTTGCTTGTTCTTTATATTCCTAATCCCTACCACATTAAAAACCATGTGGGGGGAAAGAATGTATCGTTCTATATTCTTTTTCCAAGAATATCATGTTTATCTTGAAAGATAATATGTAAAAGATCCAACGATTCGGCATTGTTTTCGAAGAATGAAATATTATGATTTCTCGAAAATCAAGTTATAACGCTTATATTTTATCATCTCCTGTTGAGACATGTATTTAATCACATCCTGTCCGAAATAAAAAGATTCAAATGTCACAAGTTATTCCGTAGTATGTAATATTATATTTCATTGATAAGTAAAATATAACGGTCACATTATATCATTTCCTGTTAAACCGTATTCTGGCATAACCTGACAAAAATTTTAGTACCCTTTGTCAATAGTGATATCACGGTATACAATATTATATTTCACCGATAAGAGAAATAAGAGGTTTACATTTCATCATCTTTTTACTTGAGATTTATATTTCATCATAAACCGCTAAAAGATTCTATTCTCAACTTTGATGTCATATAATATTTAAATAATATGTAACGTATATCAAATATATTTTATTTCCTTTGTTATTAAAATATTATATTTTTGCATTAAATAAGTTTAAATAAATAGGATTATATTATAAAAAATTGTATAACGGAAATCCATAGAATAAATATATTTTCTCTGTGAAATGATAAGTTAAATATTTTTAAATAATAACAATATGGAAAGGATAAGGTGTAGGTAAATAATTATTGCGACGAAAAATGTACATTTGATTAATATTTATTGTATATAAATTTCATGTTACAACGATGATAAATTTAATATTATATTCTCGAAGTACATGTTTGATTACAAAAGCCAAAACCTAGTGAACGTTCGTTACTAAAAGCTTTTACAGATTTTTTACGTTTAATTTTGTTCTTAATTAGTTTATTATAAAATTTTATAACTAAATTATCGTTCTTTTTGGAATCTCTTGAAAACTTACTGCAAAACGTACGTAAATTATGAAAATGAGACATACGATATAAAAACATAATACGATATTGACCGCGAACTTGCGAATCGTAGCTTTGCATTCGTTGCTTATTCCATTCGTATCGCACACAATTTCTTTTGAGTCTATCGAGATGATGTGATGAGAATAGTGGCAATCCGTAGCTGTCAAAGTAGGTTCCAATGCCATTTTTATTTATGTATATAGCAATCCAATGAGATCCACCTTTTGTATGATCGTCAACGTTTGCTACTATAGCTGCTGGAAGTTCGAGAATGTTCGGAATCCGATCTGCAGCATATACACCTACAGTTCTAGCGTTGACTGTACTAAGAGCTTTGATTATTTGACGAGTATTCATTGTTCGTCATCTTCATAATCTTCATATACTTCCGAATTGTTATCTTTCATTGCCTTGATGGAATCTCTTGGTGATGACGGACGATCAACTTCATCCTCACCTCCATCGGCAACTGCGCGAGCTAACCTACGTGCTTTTAAACGTTCAAGAAGTGCATCGCTTAACCTCAATGGACTGTCGTTGAGGTTGTCAGATGTCATACACAATGATAGTTTCGTATGCAACCACTTCCTCAGAATATATGCCTGATTGAGGGCACATACAGCTCTTTTATACTTATCTTTTGTACTATGAGTGACACATGAAAATCCAGTCTTATGATATCTTGTAAAGAGTTCATTGAATGATGGTGAGTATATTTCTAGATTGATGATTTCTCGTGACATGGCTGCTTCTAGATACTTTGCTTTTTCGTAACCTCTAATATAGATTTTTACAGCTATTTTTGCAATGATGTATAAATTGAGTAGCAGTTCATCAATAGAAACATCGCCTTCTATCCATTGAATACCATGATGATGATTTATGACGAATTCGTTGCTCCGTTTTACTCCCGATGGTAATTCAGAGAAATTATGTGGTGATTTCACAATCCAGTGGGAGAAAACTCTAGTTTTTAAACTAAGTACCGCCACTTCCTTTGGAAAAAATTTATTGTCCCGATCTTTTAGACCTTGAATATCAATGACGAAATCCATGACTTTACTTTTTTGACCTCTTTCACTGTGCAGATTAAGACTTCGGAAAGAGACTGATGATCGGGGTAGTTCATCAATGATCTTTTATACTAATTACCCCCACTGTGATTTTACTTCCACTCTTTTAGCTTAAGCATTAAAATCCGTTATAATATTACGACTTGAATCTATTTCCAGAACGTTATCGTATTCTGCGTAAATGATACAATTTATTGTTTGTTCCAAGGCCTGATCAAATTTCACTTCTACTCTAATACTACCTCGTTTGATAAGATTCCAGTGTAAAGCAGAATTTGCAGAAAGATCGGGTGTCAGATCAAATGCAAACAAACAAAAACCTCTAGAATAATCTATTCGACTGAGACAAAGGGACTCATTAGAAAAATGTATTCCTGTCCCTGAAAATAAGGTGTGATAAGCTTCAACGAACTGAGGATTATCGCCTGTAAATTTTGGCTGTAGAGGTTTACTCGGTATTTGTACACCGTCAATGTAAAGCGAAAGATAATTAATTGAAAAATGTTGAAAGTTAAACGGATTGAATTGTCTATTTCCATTAAACGCCCTGTTATCGACGAAGCCTATTATAATTCTTTTTGGTAACTGTCCTAAAATAACGTTATCCAGAGTATCACCATGTATACCCCTGTGCATGGTGAATGATTTCACTTCAACTCGTGTAATAGGATATTTTGCGGTTGCTTTTGTTAAAGCATCGGCATGGGCGAGTAATATTCCTGGACTAATTTTTACACGCCGTATCATCAAAGAAGCTTCTTTTATACTAACACTAAAAGTATCATTTTCTGAAGCATCCATAAGGTTAAAAGCATCTTTACTTCGAACAAGTCGTACTCTTACTTCAACACCATTTGATAAAAATTTATTTTGATTGAAAACGTCACAATGTAGATGACCTATTAGATCTACTGTTTTTGAATTTTCTGTATAATATGATCGGTTTAATAGACCATGATTAGCTTCAGCACTAGCACGCGTTACGTTTGGTAGAGCTTCCATTTTTCCAACAGAATCGAGATACCAAAGAGACGTTGTTAGGTGTGAATTCATTGTAGAGCTTGAGTAATTCAATAATGTTTCGATATAGGCTCTGTATGGGTAAGCATTGTTTGGTGGTGAGACGAGTTTTTGATTGAAGAATATATCAACCTGATTAAACAGTGAGTGAAGAAAATTATTAACAGGTCCTACTTTACCATTCTCAGCGGGAATATTTGGTATAATTTGTACACGCATATTTAGCATCGTGTGTGCTAGATCTATATAATCCTCACCTCCAGGTATTACAAATTCAATCGGTCCATCGTCGGTAAGCGATGACACTGGTTTATATTGAATAAATTGTGAAGATTCTAAAGATGTTTGTGTTGGCGGAAGTGTAAATGAGTCTAATTCTAATTTCATGCACTCGCATGAGTTTGCATGTAAGAACGCCATCTTGCTTTTTTTACTTAGGTCCAAAAATATCTGTCACACTACGTAAACCTTGTATTTTCTTTTTGCTAACTCTTTTACGTTTTCTAATACCACCTTTCTTCTTTTTTATAACGCTTTGTTTTCTTTTTACTTTAATACGAGCTGTTGAGCGTCTTTTAGGAGACTGACGCTTCCGCTTAGCAACACGATGTTTATATTCCGACCCCTTCATCATTTCAGAGATTTTATTAACTGCTTTCCTCTTGAGATTCCGACCTGATTCATGCATTCTCGTATTTACAGACTGTTTGAAATTTGTACCGTTGTTGGTAACATCGTCTAGTACATGCATTCCCGCGCGAACAGCTTCTTTACCGACTGCTTTTGCTCCACTGGTAAGATAAGGTAAGACTCTTCGAAAAAGTCTTCCTAGAAAACTTCCTATACCATGACCACGTTGGTAATGTGAACCGCTGAATACCCGGTGGATTCCGCCGCCGCCAATCTGCTCGGAATAATAAGCTGCGTAATGAGACATTTTTTAAATTAATGATTACGTTTAAAGTGAAGCGTAACCGTCAACGTCCCATACTCAAATGGTATACGACGACCATGCTGATCCCTTATATCTAAAATGATATTCTGAAAAGTGTTATTAAGTAAAGGGATGTAATTTATAGGTGAAAACTGTTTTACTATGTTAGATCCAAATGTGTATTTTGTATTATTAAATGTGACTATACGCAACAGTGAAGCTTGAGTATCTCCCACTGTGTAAGGCACACATAAATCTGTGTAAATGTAGAATTGATCGGCTATTGCTCTTGCTAAACATGCTGGTCTATTACCGGTAATCGTCACTCCCTTTGTGCTCTCCTTATTTTTCTTTGCTTTCAAATTAATAATCGCCTCTTTACCATAAAATTCATTTTCAAATCCGAAAACTTTTCTAAGCTTTTCATTCATTTACATATAATGTATTTCTTCACATTCGCATACTCGTTGTATCGCGTAAAATCCTTTTCTTTTCTTCGAGGCGTCAAATACTATATGCTTATTAATATCACCAGCATGGTTATTGATTGCTCGGGCCAATTCACCAATATTTTCATATACTCCAGAGGGAAATGAACATTCAAATTCTTTTATGTTGCTCACATCGAAAATATTTTGAGGAAGTTCTTTACTATCTATGAAGAAGGCAAACTTAGCTTCAGATTCTTGAATGTGTAAAATAGTACTGGGTAAATGAATTTCAGTCAATCCGTCACTCCAATCACCGTGTAAACGTATCTCATGCGATAAATGGGTGGTAAAGCAAGATGTTGTGTTATCCGGAAAGTATTTCATACTACTATTACTAGGAAGAACCAAGTAAAAAGATTCATCTTCCATTTTTTAAAGGTTAGTTAATTCACTTGCGTTTATCCAAGAATTGAATTTTTTAGGATACCCTTACCATTTAACGAGTACTTGTTTATTACGACCAGGACCTCGGCTATGTATTACACGATCAATCTTAAACTTTTCTGTTTCGGCTAAACGTTTTTGTCCAACTTTAACCAACTCTTCGGGATAGAAAAACCCATCTATTTTTTCACCATTTAAATCTGTCGATTCGTACGTGTAAAGCTGCTGCCGTCTTGATATACGCGAAATTTTAAAAATTTCTTCGCTATAATTTTTCTCGTATCCTTTCTCGAAGGTACCTTTTGTACGACTGATGCGGACATAAGAACCCACCGAATATATAGGTGCGTGAGATGGTTTTCTTTGGCTAAGAGTTCCTTTTTCTAAATTCATTCTCGCTTTGGAAGCATTATAAATTGTCACTTCTGCAGGTATCATTCTAATTCCACTGTGTAAAGCATGATTGTATGCTTTCACTATGTTTTGTATGACATCTATGTATCTGTGAGTATTTTTATGCGTAAAATATCGAAACATACGTTCTTTGAGTGTACGATTTAAACGCTCTACTACAGCTGCCTTGACTTCTGGGTTTCGTACAGTACGAAACTTTATATCCCGCTTTTTTAAGTAATCTTGAAAGTTTGTTCCTGTAAATTCTTTTCCCTTCTCTGATTGAACAGAGATAGAAACTCGACCGTTCGATCTCTTGAGAATTTTTTCAAAAGCGTCGGCGACGCTGCTTGCACTTTTATCGCGAAGAATTTCTACCCAAGCATACTTGCTAAGCACATCTATAACAACAAGTAAGTAGGATGATAAATATTTCCATCGGTCTTACAGTCAATTTAAAATCTATATAATAAAATAATTAAATAAAAATGGACAGTCAGACTGCCCTTGTTTATAATCACCCCCGTAGAATAACCTGAAATAAAAACTTAAAAATTAACTGGAAAGAAACCTGAAAATAAATAAAATTAGTAAAGCACAATCTGACTGTCCCCCACCACCAAAAAACCTTTCTTCGATTGTGATCCTGTATAATGTCCAACGTTTCGAGCACGCTACTGCTCATACTCAAGGACTGAACTCCTCTCGCCGCATGACTCCCAATTTATACCTAAAAAATTATTTGAATATCCCCTTCACCATCAAAAACACCAATATAAGTTACTATACCTCCACCACTTTAATTCTATATTATGTTAGAAAAGGATGATAAATACTAATTAATTTACTTGATTCTAACATTAAATTTACATTATTTTTATTCTGAAAAATGTGAATATTCTCAAAACTCTCCCTTTTAAATTTATTTTTAATATTATTTTCTAAAATTTCAACATTCACAAAATCAAAAGAATGAACGGAATTCAAACAATGTTGCTTCAAACCCAACACAACATTTGGACTTCTCAAACTATATTTATGTTCATAAATTCGTTTCTTTAAATATCTACTTGTCTGTCCAATATAATATTTATCACAATCATTACAATTGATCTTGTAAACGACTCCCGATTTTTCATCCTTTTCATCCTTATCTTTACAATTATTAAAAAATCTACCTAAATTATTATTATTTCTAAAGAAAACTTGAATTTCATGTTTTTTGAATTCATTTCTAATTCTTTCTGACAAACCTCCAACATACGGCAAAACAAAATACAAGCTTCTAGTTTCTACATCAATTTTCTTTTTTAAATTACTATTATAAATTTCATTCACCCTCTCCTCAATCATTCTATTAACAAATTCGATTGGATAACTATTACTAACAAAAGCCTTTCTAACAATGTTCAAATTTGCTTTTCTGAAATCTATATGTGATAACTTAATCGCGCGATCAATCACACCCTTCAAAGTACCAATTTTGTTTCCGAACTGGTGATGTGAATTAAAATTTAAAAATCTACCAGACCAAGTTGGCTTTCTATACCAATTTAGTTTACCTTTATTATTACTGTCTCTAATTACTTTAATATCCAAAAAACTCAACTGATTATCTGACTCTATTTCTTTAGTAAATTTAATTCTATCATGAACAGAATTAAAAACATCAACCATTTCATCCACAAAACAATCTGGCGCCACAGCAAAGATGTCATCAACATATCTTTTATAAATTATTGGCTCAAAACTCAATTTCGACAAAGCAACACCCTCCAATTTTTCCATCACCAAATTAGCTATCACAGGTGACAATGGTGATCCCATCGGACAACCATACCTCTGCTCATAAAAAATTTTATCAAAAGATAAAACTGTATTATTAAAAACTAATTGAAGTGCTTTAATCATTTCACTCTGAGTTAAACTAGTATATTAACTGATATTAGACCCCCTCTCGCAAATGATCTCATTGACCATCTCCAGAGGTACATTCGTAAACAGAGATACAACGTCCAACGAAATCATTTTATGATCATTCGGAATAATAATATCTTTTATAATATCATAAAAACTCCAACTATCTTCAACAAAAGAATTAGTTTTTCCAACTACATTAATTAAAATATCAGACAAAAACCGTGCAAGTTTATACGTAGGAAAATTAATTGACGATATTATTATTCTATATGTCAGCTGTTCTTTATGAATCTTAGGAAGCCCATAACACTTTGCAACTGTACCATTTTCACATTTTAGAAATTTAAAAACTTTATCATCTATAAAATCCTTCTTTTTCCAATATAACAATAAATCCTTTAAACTATCTTGCAACTTATTTATATGTGGATTCCTAATTTTCTTATAAGTGGTGTCATCATCCAAAAGAAGCTTTAAATGATTCATGTATTCCCCCTTAAATGAAGCTGCTGTTACATTACCCTTATCAGCCCTTTGAAAAATTATGTCTACATTATCCCTCAAAAATTTTTTTGTTACCTTTAAATCATGGCACAAGTTCCCATAAATAAAATTATTAAATCGATTCTTCCTTTTAAAATTCCCTATAATCTTAACCAATGATCCCCTACAATCTTTCTTCAATTCATCATTAAAACCAACAACACTACTTTCCACATCTGCAATAATTTCTATAATCGGAAGATAATTGTTTAAGTATGGTAAAGCAAACCCTGCTCCCCTTGACATAACATTCACCACTTCATTGGCACTAACATTAACAAGATATTCAAATTTTCTTTTTAAATTTTTCCTTTTCATATATTTTACTTTATTAAAGTGCCTCTCCTGATTATGAAAAAATTCATGTAAAACATTATAATTCATAACTCTATATAAATATGATTCAAGATCCAACAAATATCTATTTAAACCATTAATATCAAAATTAACATTTTTAATCTCTAAATTTAATAATTTATTTTTAAAAAAGAAAATGCTTTTTTCTAAATCATGAGAAACTCTTTTGTTGCTATATTGATAAAAGTATCCACCATCAAACCTATTATCAATATGCTTTGGAAAGTTATTTGATTTCCTACATCTTAAAAGAAAAGTTAATTATTCCCTCAAAATTAAAATTCTAACAACACCCTTAACCCATTTTGAACAATAATCTTTTACTACCCTCCCATATTTTAAATTTATATGTCTGAAATAAAACACAATAACCACCCAATAGACCTTTAATTCAAAATAAAAACAATACTTATGTCGACTGAATAATAAATAGGATGATAAATATTTCCATCGGTCTTACAGTCAATTTAAAATCTATATAATAAAATAATTAAATAAATATGGACAGTCAGACTGCCCTTGTTTATAATCACCCCCGTAGAATAACCTGAAATAAAAACTTAAAAATTATCTGGAAAGAAACCTGAAAATAAATAAATTTAGTAAAGCACAATCTGACTGTCCCCCACCACCAAAAATTCACCGTAATTTGCCGTATGTTAGAGGTTTGTCAGAAAGAATTAGAAATTAATTCAAAAAACATAAAATTCAAGTTTTCTTTAGAAATAATAATAATTTAGGTAGATTTTTTAATAATTGTAAAGATAAGAATGAAAAGGATGCAAAATCGGGAGTCGTTTACAAGATCAATTGTAATGATTGTGATATATATTATATTGGACAGACAAGTAGATATTTAAAGAAACGAATTTATGAACATAAATATAGTTTGAGAAGTCCAAATGTTGTGTTGGGTTTGAAGCAACATTGTTTGAATTCCGTTCATTCTTTTGATTTTGTGAATGTTGAAATTTTAGAAAATAATATTAAAAATAAATTTAAAAGGGAGAGTTTTGAGGCTATTCACATTTTTCAGAATAAAAATAATGTAAATTTAATGTTAGAATCAAGTAAATTAAATAGTATTTATCATCCTTTTCTAACATAATATAGAATTAAAGTGGTGGAGGTATATTAACTTATATTGGTGTTTTTGATGGTGAAGGGGATATTCAAATAATTTTTTAGGTATAAATTGGGAGTCATGCGGCGAGAGGAGTTCAGTCCTTGAGTATGAGCAGTAGCGTGCTCGAAACGTTGGACATTATACAGGATCACAATCGAAGAAAGGTTTTTTGGTGGTGGGGGACAGTCAGATTGTGCTTTACTAATTTTATTTATTTTCAGGTTTCTTTCCAGTTAAGAAGGGGCCGAACTATCTGTCTTTGTCTAATAGCGTTTTTCATCATTTATGTAAACACTATCCGGTATAACAAGAAAAAAATAGCAGCCCCCGCTAGATATTAGTATAGTTAGTAAATTTTGTAATAACAACCAAATTTTTTCACTGCGTAGTTTTTGACTAATTAGAGACCTACTAGCAATCTAGAATATAATCTATCTTTTTTTGGTAGGTCTCTAATTATTCAAAAACTACGCAGTGAAAAAATTTGGTTGTTATTACAAAATTTACTTATTATACTAATATCTAGCGGGGGCTGCTATTTTTTTCTTGTTATACCGGATAATGTTTACATAAATGATGAAAAACGCTATTAGACAAAGACAGATAGTTCGGCCCCTTCTTAATTTTTAAGTTTTTATTTCAGGTTATTCTACGGGGGTGATTATAAACAAGGGCAGTCTGACTGTCTTAATATATATGGATCAAAATTTATTTAATTATTTTATTATATAGATTTTAAATTGACTGTAAGACCGATGGAAATATTTATCATCCTATTTATTATTCAGTCGACATAAGTATTGTTTTTATTTTGAATCAAAGGTCTATTGGGTGGTTATTATGTTTTATTTTAGACATATAAATTTAAAATATCGGAGGGTAGTGAAAGATTATTGTTCAAAATGGGTTAAGGGTGTTGTTAGAATTTTAATTTTGAGGGAACAATTAACTTTTCTTTTAAGATGTAGGAAATCAAATAACTTTCCAAAGCATATTGATAATAGGTTTGATGGTGGATACTTTTATCAATATAGCAACAAAAGAGTTTCTCATGATTTAGAAAAAAGCATTTTCTTTTTTAAAAATAAATTATTAAATTTAGAGATTAAAAATGTTAATTTTGATATTAATGGTTTAAATAGATATTTGTTGGGTCTTGAATCATATTTATATAGAGTTATGAATTATAATGATTTACATGAATTTTTTCATAATCAGGAGAGGCACTTTAATAAAGTAAAAAATATGAAAAGGAAAAATTTAAAAAGAAAATTTGAATATCTTGTTCGGAAAAAACACTCTCAAATCAATCATTATAATGGTAATGATGGTTGGTTCAGAAATCTGACTGATAGAGTAATACCTGATGAAGTGGTGAATGTTATGTCAAGGAGAGCAGGGTTTGCTTTACCATACTTAAACAATGATCTTCCGATTATAGAAATTATTGCAGATGTGGAAAGTAGTGTTGTTGGTTTTAATGATGAATTGAAGAAAGATTGTAGGGGATCATTGGTTAAGATTATAGGGAATTTTAAAAGGAAGAATCGATTTAATAATTTTATTTATGGGAACTTGTGCCATGATTTAAAGGTAACAAAAAAATTTTTGAGGGATAATGTAGACATAATTTTTCAAAGGGCTGATAAGGGTAATGTAACAGTAGCTTCATTTAAGGGGGAATACATGAATCATTTAAAGCTTCTTTTGGATGATGACACCACTTATAAGAAAATTAGGAATCCACATATAAATAAGTTACAAGATAGTTTAAAGGATTTATTGTTATATTGGAAAAAGAAGGATTTTATAGATGATAAAGTTTTTAAATTTCTAAAATGTGAAAATGGTACAGTTGCAAAGTGTTATGGGCTTCCTAAGATTCATAAAGAACAGCTGACATATAGAATAATAATATCGTCAATTAATTTTCCTACGTATAAACTTGCACGGTTTTTGTCTGATATTTTAATTAATGTAGTTGGAAAAACTAATTCTTTTGTTGAAGATAGTTGGAGTTTTTATGATATTATAAAAGATATTATTATTCCGAATGATCATAAAATGATTTCGTTGAACGTTGTATCTCTGTTTACGAATGTACCTCTGGAGATGGTCAATGAGATCATTTGCGAGAGGGGGTCTAATATCAGTTTATATACTAGTTTAACTCAGAGTGAAATGATTAAAGCACTTCAATTAGTTTTTAATAATACAGTTTTTTCTTTTGATAAAATTTTTTATGAGCAAAGGTATGGTTGTCCGATGGGATCACCATTGTCACCTGTGATAGCTAATTTGGTGATGGAAAAATTGGAGGGTGTTGCTTTGTCGAAATTGAGTTTTGAGCCAATAATTTATAAAAGATATGTTGATGACATCTTTGCTGTGGTGCCAGATTGTTTTGTGGATGAAATGGTTGATGTTTTTAATTCTGTTCATGATAGAATTAAATTTACTAAAGAAATAGAGTCAGATAATCAGTTGAGTTTTTTGGATATTAAAGTAATTAGAGACAGTAATAATAAAGTTAAACTAAATTGGTATAGAAAGCCAACTTGGTCTGGTAGATTTTTAAATTTTAATTCACATCATCAGTTCGGAAACAAAATTGGTACTTTGAAGGGTGTGATTGATCGCGCGATTAAGTTATCACATATAGATTTCAGAAAAGAAAATTTGAACATTGTTAGAAAGGCTTTTGTTAGTAATAGTTATCCAATCGAATTTGTTAATAGAGTGATTGAGGAGAGGGTGAATGAAATTTATAATAGTAATTTAAAAAAGAAAATTGATGTAGAAACTAGAAGCTTGTATTTTGTTTTGCCGTATGTTAGAGGTTTGTCAGAAAGAATTAGAAATGAATTCAAAAAACATAAAATTCAAGTTTTCTTTAGAAATAATAATAATTTAGGTAGATTTTTTAATAATTGTAAAGATAAGGATGAAAAGGATGAAAAATCGGGAGTCGTTTACAAGATCAATTGTAATGATTGTGATAAATATTATATTGGACAGACAAGTAGATATTTAAAGAAACGAATTTATGAACATAAATATAGTTTGAGAAGTCCAAATGTTGTGTTGGGTTTGAAGCAACATTGTTTGAATTCCGTTCATTCTTTTGATTTTGTGAATGTTGAAATTTTAGAAAATAATATTAAAAATAAATTTAAAAGGGAGAGTTTTGAGAATATTCACATTTTTCAGAATAAAAATAATGTAAATTTAATGTTAGAATCAAGTAAATTAAATAGTATTTATCATCCTTTTCTAACATAATATAGAATTAAAGTGGTGGAGGTATATTAACTTATATTGGTGTTTTTGATGGTGAAGGGGATATTCAAATAATTTTTTAGGTATAAATTGGGAGTCATGCGGCGAGAGGAGTTCAGTCCTTGAGGATGAGCAGTAGCGTGCTCGAAACGTTGGACATTATACAGGATCACAATCGAAGAAAGGTTTTTTGGTGGTGGGGGACAGTCAGATTGTGCTTTACTAATTTTATTTATTTTCAGGTTTCTTTCCAGTTAATTCTTAAGTTTTTATTTCAGGTTATTCTACGGGGGTGATTATAAACAAGGGCAGTCTGACTGTCCTCATTTATTTAATTATTTTATTATATAGATTTTAAATTGACTGTAAGACCGATGGAAATATTTATTATCCTATTTATTATTCAGTCGACATAAGTATTGTTTTTATTTTAACAAGTAAGTAACAATATCCATCCTTATATTCTTTAAAAGATTGCATATCGCATAAATCTATTTCCCAACAATCATCAATGTTTGTTACATTATATCTTAATCTTGGAAATCTTCGACGAATAGGTTTGTGCAATGTATAAACGTCTTGATTACTCCACCAATTCTAAATTCTAGCCTTTTCGCGTTTATTTCTCGCAATATTTACACGAATTAAATTACGCGCACCTGCATACCCGACCTCGTGTGAAGTATCGTAATATATGTTTTTTAAAGACATTTTTTAGAAACTAAAACTTTTCTACTTTTCCTTAGTTGAAGCTTTTGTATTTCTAGTAGTATGGTATTCGTGTCGAGAGTGTAATTCTTTTTCCAAATCTTCCAACTCGGTTGAATTTTTCCGTTTGCGATTTCTATTATATGGTTTATTAGGTTGATTTATTTTATACAAATGTATTACATCAGTATTACCAATGAGTTTTGCTGGTGTTTTCGATAATGACAAAAATCTTGTAATTTGTGCTCTACCAGGAGGAGGAATGGAATCTGTCTTTTTTCTTCGTACAGCGTCGTTAACTAATTCTATAATATTCGAATTTGGAATAACACTGCCCTCTAGTGTGACTTGTCCTGTATTATCCCATTTCAAGAGGTTTTCTACACCGTTTTTTTTTTCAATGGTTAAGTAACAGACGTGCATTCCTCTTATAACTCTTTGGAATATTTTCGAGAATATTTTCATCCGTGAGCGGCGCTGCTAGCGTTGCCTCCGCCTCTTCGATTTCATGTTCTGTTTCGATTGCATTTTTCTGTCGTTCTACATTTTTGAAATGAAGATATTTCTGGAGAATTTGCATGTATTTTTGATACTTTTCGCGTTCATCCGTAATACTTTTGGAAAAAAGGATATCGTGCATCTCGGCGTCTAAACGTGACAACTTGTCTCCTTTGGTTTGCACAGTGTGCTCTATTTCAGGATTCTCGTGCTTTTGCCTCGTTGAACGTAAACCTCTTTCGTATTCATCTTCGGGTATTATAATCATTTTTCGCGTGCGCTCCATCACGTTTAGAAGTTAATTTAACCAAATATTTTTGATACTAAGGTACCTATAATCGGTGCCAGTAATAGAGGTAAAATACTTCCACCGTTTTGAACGATGACGCGTTTTTTCTGATGCCAATTACTACTAGTCTTACAGCTCTCGTTGTTCTTTCTATCTTTTTTCGTTACTAGTTTTCGTAATACGTGTTTGTATTTTTTCAGTCGTTTTTTTGTGATTTTTTTAAATTTTACAGTACCATGTAACACGTTCAGGGCACATTCACATATACATCTGATTAAATTTTTATCAGACGTTCGAAGTAAGGCCACTCGTTGATGACTGTCTGAATGACAAAGTGCGTTCAAAATTGCGATACACTTTTTACTGAAGTTTGGCGGTAAACAGCTGCATTGACCTCCGATCTGATCAATTTTCTTCTTCTTTCCACGTTTCTTCGATGTTATCTTAGCCATAGCTATCCCTATACTGATGGTGATTCTTTTCAGAGTTTCTTTTTATATTTGTGATCTTAGCGAAATTTCGAATGATACTTTGGTAAGTATGCGTATTGTGTTTTATCATCCGGAAATATACATGTGCGAAATCGGAATTCCTCCTTTGTACTCTGTTTCAAGTCCAAGAAAAGATAACCGTGTGGTGCACGTGTACTGTCTAAATAGGCTTCTTGCAAAAATTTTGGATCCTCGGGATAAACTTGTCGGGCAAGATATTGAATTTGAGCTCGATCTCGTGGATTTTTAAAAATAACGATATAATTAGCATTTAATGAAATATCTCTTTGTCCACTACCTTTGTGAAGAAGATTTTGAGTGATGAAAATAACGCTGATATTTTTATGATGACTACCTTTTGTAAACAAATCCAGAATAATATTGTTGGAAGATTCTCGCATTAAGTCGTCGATAATTATTAATTTTTTCTTTTCATTATCGTTAGAATAGTCCGAAGGTTGTGGCATTCCTTCTCGAAATTCTATAGGTTGATGAGACGATGTTTTTAATTCGTTTTGGTATGTTTCCTGCCACTCTGCGTAATAAAATAAAATTTTATCAAATACTACATTGCAAACATTCGGTAGGTTCGCGAGAAATCGTTTAACGAATACTGTTTTACCGCATCTTGTAGGTCCACTGACGATACATGTAAATGGATGTCTAAGTCGTGTATCCATCTTGCAAGTTAATGTAATACTGTCTACTTCACACCCAATATCCATGTATTTAACGCGGGAGGGCGGCGGCGGCGCGGCGCGGTCGAGACACGCGCGAATATTAGCTAACTTAGCACACGCGCGTCTCGTAATTAGCTTATTACCGCGGACGAGACACGTGCGGGTATTAGCTGATTTCGCACATGTCTCCTGATTAGCTTATTGTTATCACGAGGGAAAGTTTCAAGACCATAATCTATACTGCGCTGAAGAGGATTAAAAATACATTAATTAAGTTTTTATTTTTACCAAGGTTAAAAAGTTGACTAACAAAGAATACCAGATGAATGGAAGGTAAGTAAAAAATTAAGATATTTTTTCTGTATGTATCTTTATTCGAAATATACTTTTATTAAACATATTATCGCACATAAAAATTTTCTAAGGTTTTTTGTATCCAAACGGTAGAGAAATCTGAGAAGTTACATATCGTCTCTTCTTCAAAACAACGCTACAAGTTTTAAATTCTTTGCGTGTTACAACTTCACGCAGTTTTGTACGACGAATAGCCTTAAAGTCTAATTTTATCTTTTTACATTCTTGATTAATACGCTCACATTCATCCATTTCATCGCCTTCCTCATTATCTTTTACATTTTCGTCAAATGTAGTATATCGCATATTTCGAAAAGCATCGGAAATCAATTCATTAATACTATCGAAATTTATTTTAATTCCGTTTGAAAAATTTAATGTTATTCCTTTCACCTTACAACATTCGAATTTTTCACCATTATCATTAACAGCTCGAAATCCGTAAAATTTTGGACCTCCGGAAATAAAATGTTCTATATACGCATTCTCCCCGTAAACTTTTAATTCATCCGTCATATCTCCAAGTTTCGTACCTACATTTGGGTTATATTCATTGAAATCATCAATATGAGATTTAAATATGCAAGAGTCTGTATCGCAATATAAAACACGGTTATCTAATTTTTCCAAATCTTCGTATAGTTTCAATCGTGCTTGTGCTGTTGTGTATGCCGCAATCACGACATTTGTGTACGGTGTAGACATTACAGCATCATTCATATATTGCCAATTAACATATAACACCTCGTCGTTAAGAATCAATACATCATAAACTTCTTTTTCCGGACATGTAACTAATTTTAAAAGAGTTTCACGCGTTTTTATAATTTCAGTTTGTTTTAAATTACTTCTTTGAGCAAATTTACCCCAAAACGAGTTGAGACAAAGTTTTGCTACAGCTCTTAACCCAGCATTTTTTTCAATCTTTTCTCTGTCCAAACGTATACCTTCATCTATTTCATATTGTTCGATATACTGATTTTTAGTATTATCATCAATGCACCATGAAGGCCAGCCGCTCTTCTCTTGTTTTATCTTCAAAAATGTATTAACATATTCCGCAAAGAGTCCACCTTTTCCCGTAGCCTGATTATATCGTGTCATTTTGTACTGCCAAATTATATAAATTTCAGTTATGCGATAACCAAGCTGAATAGCTTTGCGTAATTCATCGGCAACCCAAGTTCCTGAGAATTCACGTTTTTCTATAGACTCATGATCACAGTCGCCTTGTCTTAATTCCTCACAGCAAGTACGACAGAGTGCAAAAAGTAATCGCCCGTGCATTTTAATGGGTAGTAATGGTATATATAGATTTCGCGGTGGTAAAATTTTACATTTCATTAAACCTTCAACCCGCGATAAATCGTTGTTGTTTTCAAGGGTCAATTGATTACATTCTTTACCAACAAAAATACGAGGATGACCTAGCGGAAATTGTCCTCGCTTACAAATATAAGGATAAAGAGAACATATTATATCGGTGTATTTTATTTTTTCTCCTTTATTAATCTTATATTGCGTAACGAAATTTTCTGTTCTCCCGCCGAAAAACGCATCTCGAGGATTTAAAGTTATTTGACTTATGATAGGATGATTATTTACGTAACTATTAATTTCTGGATTTTTAGCCTTGATTTGATCGAATGCGCATTCCCACATTTCACGAACTTCGTAGCCGAAAGATTTAAGTTTTTCAATCTTTTTTTGCGTAGATTCAAATGCTTCATTCAAAGTACGAGCATAACTCATTGATTTTTCGCGATTCATAGGGAAACATTTAGGACAACCGTGAGGGTAACATCCCTGATATTCAAATACGATACCTTTTTCACTAGGTAATGTCGGAGGTAAGAATCCGTCAACGCGAAAATTACCGGGTAACGTGATCTCTCGAGCTCTGCCTGCATGTATTATTTCCTTTCCCAATTCGCGCTCACACTGAAGTAACCATTGCAATGATTTTTGCGAATGTTTATCTGCACGACGATACCCAGTAGGTGGTATAATACCAATACTGTTTTCTTTTAAATAATTTTTCCTATATACAGTCGAACACGCAGATGCTATTGTCGTAGCCTCGGTAAAAGGACAAGTTTTTCCACATTCTATGAATATTTTTCTAAAAGCCATACATGAAAGTCTTAAAATTTCAACATCCATACGGCAATAATCAACTATTTCACGTTTAAAATCAAACTCAGAGTTCTTATTTTCGTTATACCAGGAAAAAAAATCTTCTCTCTCGTTAACGGTCATTGAATCTGGAGCGTAAAATCCAGCATCGGGTAACGCACCTTTGTAATTCTGATTTTCTAATGTATTAAATAGGTGGGGAAAAAGCCTTTTTTATTTGACGGTGGTAGACCAAAGGCTTTCGGAAGCGCGCTTAATTTCATGTGAAAATAATTTAAGCTATCTATAAATTTTGTTCGACCACACTGCAGCATGATGATGTTTTGTCCGTTTAAAATTATATTAGGTATTAATGATGTATTTTCAACTATTTCTTTTAGAATAAATTGTCCATCAAATCCGCCTGAATTATGAGCTATACAGATTATTTGATCAAATACAGATTTTTCGCGAATACTTATTTCAAGTAAACGTTTCACAGGTTCATCTCTAAAAACATATTCATGTACGCCGCATGTGGAACAAAGTGTATTCATATTTTCCGTCTCGTAGCAATCATCGCAAAGCTGTTGAACTACACAGAGATTCGGTATGTGAATTTTTACAGCTGGATTATTCCGATATGTACAATCTTGTCGTGTTTCGAAATCGTAAAATATAAATAAATTTTTTTTCGGTAGATTCTCATTTCTAGACGTTTCTCTTCTGGATGGTGGCAAGATTGGTTGAATATAACATAATTTGTTTATACTATGATTTTTATGACAGACGTTACACCAGTTAACCCCATACTCATGCTTGAACTTATTAATGTTAATTCGTTTAAAACAGCCATGACATACTTTAACAACGTCGCATAATTTTTTGTGGTTTTTTTTGTAAGATCCATCTGTTTTATGATTATTAAAACAATTAACACCGAAAAAATCGCGATTGCAATCTCTACAGTATATTTTTTCAACATTTTCAGAATCACATGCTGGCTTTACGAAACACATGGGGCAAGTAACCGTACATTTATGCTCATCTACATAACGATATCGTTTATTACAGTATTCACAATAAAATTTACTTCTAGCGAGCCCTGTCAAATTTAAAATAGTATCAAAATGTTTTCTACGATCGTTGTACAGAAGATTAATTACGGAATTTCTCTCGTGATTCACGTAAGGTCGACCATCGAAAAATGGAGATTCACCATTTCCAAAAGTTGATTCATCATAAATCACGATAGCTATACCGCGTTCCGCGTAATATCTTTGAAACGCCTCAACTTCTTGTACACTACAGCCGTTATTCGGTATTTCAATATTAGCACCAATTATAATAGCGTTTGCACGTTGAATTTGTAAATTTCGCCTACCATCGTGTATCTTTTTCCAAGTTTCACGCGCTTCTACCGTGTCAAATTTTTTCAATTTAATATGAGCTTCACCAACTACCAAAGCCCTGGGTAAACACTTTTTATCATCGTTTCTTATAGATACAACGGATCTCTGTCCAATTACATTGATGGATAATTTTTTTTTATTCCATCCACCTCCTTCACCTCGCGGTACATTTACAATTGTTACTGATAAAATAAAACTATTATCTATTTGAAAATCTTCATTACTTTGAACTAAATTACTAATTAACGAATATGATTTCAAACAGGAGATTTATATTCTGATGAATAAAATTAATTTTACGGTCATCTTATATGATAAAAATAATTTCTTAGAATACTTTGGGGGGTTTCTTTCTTAAAATCATTTTTGTTTTTTTTTCACTTTCGTCTTCTCCAGAAGAAATTTATAAATTGATGATATGCAAATTATTTAACCATGTTCTTCTTAATCTTAATGTTGATTCTTTAATATAGTCAGATATTTTTTGAGTGTTTAGATGTAGGACGGAAAAAGGGTATCATTTTACTTTACTCGTAGTACAACGGTCATGCATATGTTCCACTATCTTATTTTTTTCGACAAATGTAAACAGGTTAAATTTATTTCGGTATTTTTTACACGTCTGATAAATACAAAACATTTTTTTCTTATGTTCGAAGAGCTTTGATACGTGTAGAAAAATGTTTACACCTTCTGATTATCAAAGAGATCTTCTTACTTTTGGCTGGTATTGAACATATTGTTTAATTTTTTTCGCCAACATCCTGTGTTAATATTAAAATTAAATGTAAAAAGTTCTCGTCAAAGGTTCAGTTCTGATTTTGACTTGGTGTTGAATCCGTCAATGACTTAAGCTTGCAACCGCTTATACTCGAGTAACGCTGTGATTTAACACTGTCGTCATATTCATCATCATCGAGTGAAAGTGTTGTGTTGGTGATGTATCGTAATAAAGAAGACATTATTGATGTTGATAGCGTCGCGAACATTGAAGTTATCAACATCGACTGTGATGAAACGGTAGAAAGTGTTACCATTGAGCCGCAGTTTATCGATATCAATAACATCTCAGATATCGAGAGTGAAAACTCAGAAGAAACTGATCATCTCATTGATACAGTAGAGCAGAGTGATAGTATCGAGGTGAGTAGCAATGCTACAACAATTTTCACCGGAAGAAATATTTTTCTTGGGTTTTCCAAAAAACACCAAGAGGATGCCAAACAAAAATTGAATGATTTCACATCATTCCTTGATGGTATCAATAGAAAACAGACTGCACTCCCGACACTCGTACTGTACGGCTATGAACGTGAGCCGATTCGTGCTGAAGACGTGTGCGGTTATTGCAACACCATTTTTTATCGTCAGGCTCAAAATCAGCGGATAAAATGGTTTTATTGCTTACACTACGTAACAGCTGGGTATGTCCCAGATGTAGAACAGAATTCGGTTGCAATTGCAAGCGAATGAAATAAGCTTTTTTTAAAAAAAATAATAAAAATTATATATAATTAGTGTAAGGACTTAGTGTAAGGACTTAGTGTAAGAACTTAGTGTAAGGACTTAGTGAAAAGAATGTTCATTTTTTTCAAAAAAAAGAGGAGCGAAGCTGAGATCGGTATAAAAAAAAAGGTAAGTTTTTTTATTTTATGTTATTATTATTTTGATAAATTTTGATATTTTTACGTAAACAAACAAATAAAATAATTATTTATTTTATATAAATGAAAAATTAAATTAATAGTTTATTTATATCAAGCAAAGAATTAAAATAATATTTTATTGTTATCTTAATTGTTTATTTATATAAATATGTCATTAACTTAATTGTTTATTTATACAAATAAAATACTCATTTAATTGTTTATTTATGTAAGCAAATCGTTTCGCTCTCTTTGAGAAGAGATCATATTTCATAAACAATAATATCTACACCTTAGCCCTCTATAGCGGTGACGTAACCGTCTAGCTATAGTGGGCTATATACTACTAATAGGTGTGATGGATTTCTATACACCAAGTGCATGTTAAATTCGTGTAAGTGTATAATTCTAATTATTATTACATATTTAGATATAAATTCTATTTATAAATATTAATATTAATCAAAATATAAATTTTAAATCTAGATTTTATTTCTTAATTTTGAATTTGAATTATAAAATATAAAATGACTACTCCATATTAAATATTATTTCTTAGTTTCTAGCTGATTCAAGGTTAGTACGAGTGATTCTTACAACCATCAGAGTAACAAGTAACTATGTATTTGTTGATTCTTACAACAAATACATAGTTTCATTGGTGAATAAGGGTGAGTACTGACAAAATATCTTATAATAAGAAAGATTATTTTTATTGATTATTTTGATAACATATCTTTTTGCATTTCAGCTTTATCCAGTCGATAACAAGGTACTCTTGTCTGGTATCTCTTTTTTATATTGTTAGCTAATATAAATAAGAAATACCAGAAAAGAATTATTTTATGAAAGATAAGTATAGCATTGAAAATTTTAAGATATAATAATTAAAAACTTAAAAGCTGTTTTTCTCAAATATTGAATTTTTTAAATTTTAGGTGCTGTCCCGTAAGATTTGAGCTTAACCGCTGGATGGATTTGACTTTTCCAAACTGATTTAACTTCAGTATTAGCATCATTCTCGCGTGAATGGAGGGTTTTGAAATCGAATGACAAGAAGTTGTTAAAAAATCCAAAAATAAGGTAAAAAAATTAAAATTTATTTAATAAATTAATATTTTTTGTTGAAAAGTAATAAATTTTTTGCGTTTCGGAAATTCCCTCATTCATGCGAGGATGGTGCTAATACTGAAGTTAAATCAGTTTGGAAAAGTCAGATCCATCCAGCGGTTCAGCTCAAATCTTACGGTAGAGCCATTATAAGAACAAGAATTCATCGAATGATTATGGGACTACAGCTAAAGCAAAATGAGCTTATAAAAGCTTAAAATAAAGGTATTTTAGTCTACTTTCAAATATTATTTCCATTTACAAAAAATTTAATTAAATCTTATTAATACATATCTCTTTTTACTAGCAGGGGAAAAAGGTGATTTGTGCCCTTAATAACAATACATTTTTTAAAATTCAGTTAAACATACAGCTGTAAATTGCTAAAAACACAGTTGAAAATACAACTAAATACACACTTAAATACAGCTAAATATCCATGGAATAGTAACAATAAATTTTCTTTGATTCAGTTAAAAATACAGCGGTAAACTGCAGAAAATACAGTTGGAAAATCCAGTAATACAGCTGAATATTCATGGAATAATAAAAATAAATTTTTTTCAATTTGGTTAAAAACACTGCTGCTATCTACTAAAAATACAACTGAAAAATATTGCTGTAAGCACCTGGAAATATAGTTAAAAAAAATATATAAATACAGCTGGAATCCAGATGAATACAGCTGTATTTTTAGCTGTTTTTTTTACTTAAAAAATACAGCTGAATTTTTTTGGCAGGGTAGTCTGTGATGGCTCAAACGGAGAGTTTGCTTACTTAGGTATAAGAGAAACATTACAGTCAATTGTAAATCCATGTTATATTGAAAGAACTGATTTCTTAGGAAGTTTATGAGTACCTGATGCTATCCTGTGTTGCTTGTCTACAATTATATCAGAAGAATCCATCAAACATAAATATTGAGTTAGCTAGAGAGTATCTACAAAGATTTGTCGAGCAAGCTTCGTTTATATATGGAATCACTTTTATGTCATTAGATATTCATAATTTAATACATCTTTGTGATGATGTAGAGAATATGGGTTGTAATTTAAATGAACTCAGTGCATTCCCTTTCGAGTGTTACTTAGGAGAAATGGGAAGTGTTTTAAGATCTCCTAATCTTGTCGTTTCTCACACAGCATGCAAGCTTCCTGGAAGTTTCCTGGAAGCTTCCCGGTAGATGGATATGTCCTCGATCAGGAGTATTCCGTAAGTCTTTCATGGAATATTTCAGTGTAAGCTCACTGGAAGCCTCCGTAAGTCCTTCATGGAATATTTCAGTGGAAGCTTACTGGAAGCTTCCGTAAATTATTTATGGAATGTTTCAATGGAAGCTTACCGACAGCTTCCGTAAATTATTCATGAAACATTTCAGTAAAAACTTACTGGAAGCCTCCGTTAATCTTTCATGGAATATTTCAGTGAAAGCTTACTCGAAGCTTCCGTACATCATTTCTCAAATATTTTAGTGGAAGCTTCCAGGAAGCTTTAGTAAGTTTTTCGTTGAATCTTTCAGTGGAATATTACCGGAAGCTTCCTAGAAGGAAACGTGAAAGATTTAATTCACTGCAGAAGAAACATTGGAAGCTTCCAGGAAGATTCCAGTGAAAAGTTCCCGGAAGATGGATATGTCCTCGATCAGGAGTCTTCCGCAAGTCGTTCATGAAATATTTCAGCGGAAGTTTACCAGAAGCTTCTGTAAACTTTTTATGGAATATTTCAGTGGAAGCTTACTGGAAACCCCCGAAAATTATTAATGAAATATTTCAGTAGAAGCTTACTGGAAGTCTCCGTAAATTATTAATGAAATATTTAAGTGGAAGCTTACTGGAAGCCTCCGTAAGTTTTTTATGAAATACCTCATTGCCAGGTTACCGAAGCTTCCGTAAATTTTTCATGAAATATTCCAGTGGAAACATACTATAAGCTTCCGTGAATTATTCATGAAATATTTCAGTGAAAGCTTACTGGAAACTTCTGTAAATTTTTCATAAAATACTTCATTGGGAGCTCACTGAAAGCTTCCATAAATTATTCATGAAATATTTCAGTGAAATATTAAATAAGTGATGAACTAATATTTCTTTGAAATATTTCAGTTTGTAAATATTAAATAATTCATTGAAATATTTCTGTAATATTGCTGGAACATTTCATGTTTTATTTAAAAAAATTTTTGAATCCGACACTGAAATATTCAAGTAAGTTGTTACATTATTTCTTAAAATGTTAGAAATTAATATTTCTCAAATCTTTTAAGAAACATGTCATGAAATATTCCTGTTATATTTAAAAAATATTTCATGAAGTGTTTGAAAAAATGTTTGAACATAACACTGAAATATTGAAGAAATATTACTGCACCATTTCTTAAAATATTTTAAATCAATAATGCGCAAATTTTTCAAGAAATATTTCTGTAATATTCCAGAGATATTTCATGAAGTATTTCAAAAAATTTATAAATATGACAGTAAAATATTAGAGAAATATTGTTTAAATATTTGTAGTTATCTTGCGTGCGCAGCAATTCTTTCATCTTGCCAGCAGGTGGCTACTTGATTATATTTTCATGTGATCGTAAATGCGGTTGACAAACTCTCGCAATGTTTCAATGACAATTTCCAATATTTCGCTGAAAGGTAAACGAAGTCTTCCATTTAAGCTTCCATGAAATCTTTCGGTGCAATGATTCATCAATCTTCCAACGGAATCTTCCTTGGAAGGTTTACGAAACCTTTCAGGAGCCTTCCACTGGAATGTTTTAATGACAATGTTTGATATTTCGCTGAAAGGTAAACGGAGTCTTCTATTCAAGCTTCCATGAAATCTTTCGGTGCAATGATTCATCAATCTTCCAACGGAATCTTTGTTGGAAGGTTTACGGAAGCTTTCAGGAGACTTATGTCGGAATATTTCAGTCAAAATTCCCAACATTTCCCCGAAAGGAAAACGGAGTCTTCTATAAAGCTTCCATGAAATCTTTCGGTGCAATGATTCATCAATCTTCCAACGGAATCTTCGTTGGAAGGTTTACGGAATCTTCTAGGAGACTTAAGTCGGAATATTCTATTGAAACTTGCCAACATTTCCCCGAAAAGAAAACGAACTCTTCTATAAAATTTCCATGAAATCTTTCGGTGCAACGATTCATCAATCTTTCAACGGAATCTCCCTTGGAAGGTTTACGGAGGCTTCCAGGGGTTCTTCGTAGAAAGTTTTCTTTGCAATATTCCAGAAATATTTCTGTTTTCTTCCATAAAGCTTCCATACATATTTCAATGAAATATTCCATTAGAATATTTCGGAATATTCCAATGATATCTTTCATGCTGTGTGGGTTCTCAGTATTGCAGAAGACTATATGAAAAAGAAAATGTTCAACGTGTTTGTCCAAGTATTTTACCAAAATTAAAAACTAAAAGAATAACACACAATAAAGTACAATTATTTACAAAAAATCCAAACAACACTGTATTATTAAAGGATGGTTCCATCGCAGGTATAACAGAGTTCCAGAGATACATGAATGAAAAAATTTATATAATTGTCAAAAATTATTCAAGAAAAGAATCGATATTTGAACATTCTTGTGACTCTGGTACTTTAAATATATTTAAAGTGAAAAAACTATTATCATCATAGTTTAGAACAGTTTTAATAGACGATATAAAAAAAAACTCATTAAGTTTGAACTGAACTTCTCTACTACAGAAAATGACAATAAAACATTTTTGATAAACAAAATTATGTAAAGTTTATATCCAAAGTTTAAAAAACAAGTTGTTTAATTTAATTATATAATATTTTTGCACTAAAATTTACTTGGTTCTAATAAAATTTTAAATAATCATAGTATATGTATTATTATAAGTAATTTATGTAAAATCAATGTATTTTCTATGAATTCTGTTAATTTTTCCAATAATTCCTTTTCTGATATCATTAGTAGAATAAAGAAAATTTACAATAAATAATATTTTAGTTGCAAACCTGTTCAAACTTAACATTAAAAATTAAATTTAAATATTTTTATTATTTTTTTATTAATTTTTATTTAATATTTTATTAAAGTTAAATATTAACAACTAGAAATTAACCAGTTAAAACATTATTTTAATGTCTGAAGTCTAACGATTAATTATAATAATAAAATTCCCATAAATTTAAAATTAACAGGTTTCTAGCTAGGAACCTATTAAAATGGTACCCCTAGTTAGTAGTATTTCAGCTAATTTTAATTTACTTTTTAACGGGTCTCGCTTTCTTCTAGCTGGAAACCCAGTAAAATTTCTACCAGGGACTGTACGAGAAATTTGAAAAAGTAACAAAATAAAAAAGATTAAAAACATGAATTCACTAAGAAAATTAAAAAGTAAATTTAATAAGGTAATTAAAAGAAAATTAATTTTTAAAATTTAATGAAACAAATAAAAGAAAACATAGTGCTCAATAAAAAAGAAAGAAATCATTTAATAAAAGTTTTTATCGAAGAATTGAAGAAAGTGTTAAGTGCAGTACAAGAGATTGATAGAAATATAAAATTAGAAGAAGAAAGAGAATTAGCTAAACAAGTAAAAATTGATGATGTTTATATTCTCATTTTTGATGGATGCAATTATTCTAGCTGGGAATTCAGATTATTAAACATATTAGAATATAAAAGCAAGCAACAAGAGAATTAACTGCAGCAGATAATCAAGATGCTTGGAAAAAGGCAAATTTAAAGGCGAAAAATATACTGATAAGCTCGATATCAGATAAACAATTAGAGGACATTAGAAAATGTACAACAACATTTGAAATGTTAAAAAAGCTAGACAGCATGTACTCTACAAAATCTACATCTCTACAGATAATATGTAGAAGTAAATTAGAAGATGTAAAATTGAAGAATCATGATAAAGTTGATGATCTTTTTGTAGATTTTGAACAAGCCTGTAATAAGTTTAAAGCAGCTGGTGGAACTTTAAATGAACAAGAAAAGATAAGATATATGATAAAAGCACTGCCACCCAGTTATAGCTTTATTGGTGACTTTATAGATATCATACCACAGTGTATCATATCACAGCAAAAGACAGTAGAATATGTAAAGTCCAAAATTCAAGAGAAAAATATGACAAGACCTAAAAGTGAAAGTAAAAGAAATTTCAGCACTTTCAGCATGAACACAAAAGGGCAATGTTTTAACTGAAGCTATTAAGGCCACAACAAGAAAGATTGTTGGAGAGCACCACAATTCAACCAAGGCAGAGGAACGCATACCAATCAAGGTAGAGGAGCCTAATACAACAATGGTCGTGATTAAGGAGGAGTTCAACGAGCATCTCTACGATCAAATTCAAGAGAATATTCACAACAAGGCCTTGGACAGAACAGATCCAGTCAGCCAAGAGAAGAATCTTTTAGTCAACGCAACGATAATGGTACTGCAGAATCATGGATAGCCATGGTAAATCATAATGAGGTAAAAGAAACAAAAATTTATGAAGGTAAAAATAAAAACGAAATAAACTAGCTTTTAGATAGTGGCTGTACTGACCATATAATTAACAATGATAGTTATTTTCAATAATTTATTGTATTAAAAGAACCGGTTAACGTAAAATTGCCAGATGGAAAAATTTTAAAAACTACTAAAATTGGTAATGTTATAACGTATCTTAAAACTTATTATAATAAAAAGAAAGTTGGACTTAAGAATGTTTATTATGTAAAAGAGTTGAGTAGAAATTCGTTAAGTTTTTCTAAAATAACTGTAAACAACACAATTGTATCAAGTAATTAAACAGCAAAAATTTATAATAAAAATAGAGAATTAGTAGCTGTATCAGAAAAAATAAATAATTTGTATTCAATGAAAAATTTTATAGATAAATATAATGAAGATGTTTATGCAAATATGGCAAAATTAACAGACAAAGAAAAATGGCACAGAGCATTAGGCCATGTAAATTTTTAATATTTGAATAAATTAGTTTATGAAAAATTATTAAGTGGTTACCAGATAAATTAGAAAATAATAATATGAAATGTGCAAACTGTATTCAAAGTAAAATGGCTAATGTACCGATTGAAAATAAGAAAATTATATTTACTGAGATTTTAAAATTAATTCATGCAGATTCAAATGGTCTACACAGCACAGCTGATAATAATTGTGACATGGAAAATACCACGCAACAATAAAAAAATTTTCGAAATAAAATTTTTCTCCCGTCGGCACAAACCACCAACCACCCATGGACCCGAACGCATATGAGATTTTTTTATTTTATTAATTCCCTTAATTTCTTTTTGTTACGAGATCACAAGACGAAGATTTGATTTTTAACTGACGCGCGCGGCGGCCATTACACACACATCGATAGCTAATGTATGTGAACATCAGTGCTGCTGTAGCAGCCAGTTGAGCGACTAAGTATACACCAATACTTAGCAACGACCGCGCGTGCGCTAGGGGTCAAGGATTCAAGAAGATGAGGTACAAGAGAGAAGAATAAGAAATAGATAAGGAGGAAGAGAGATGGGGAGATCCGCAAGCTGGCAGAACGAATTGAAAGTGCTGGCGCGTCGATCTCTCGCGCATTAAGCGACGAGAGAGAGAGAGAGAGTATGAGTAAGCAAAGATAGAAAGAGAAGTGGAGAGGGAATCTATGCGTATTCTCCCTTCTATGAGAATACGTTGAGCCGGATATACATATCTAGAGAAGCAGCATATAGGCGCCTGTCAAAGCGGATTCGAACGCAGGGCCCTCTTTATTACAGGAAGCGAGAAGAAGCCAATAAGAATTATTAAAATATAAAGGAAAAATAGTAATTGGTAGAGAAAGAATTAGAAAAGGATAGAAGAGAAGAGAACTAGACGAGACGAAGGAAGTAGCCTTTGGAAGAGAGAGATTCACTGCTGGTCTTTGCGCTGAGTCGCACGTGATTCTGATTGTCGTCCTCGTGTCGCACCGAAGCCTTTCTCCTTTTGTAATTCGCCGCAACTTTCAAGAGTCACTCTTTTTCTTCGCTGTGTATATTCGGGCAGGAGAAAACTTATTGGACCTGAGAGGATCTGCAGCTGAGTCACAGAGGTAGAGAAATAGGAAAGTCCTGGCTCTGGAGACGAGTTTGAAGCAACAATCAACGTCGCCGGTAGCGACCACCAAGACCCGAAAGAAGCTAGCGATCGAGTGGCCATTATCGCCTGCCAGCCATATTCGACTAGCCATCTTAAGTACCATCGTCGACTGTATCGACCTAGACGGCACTTTAAGGACATCACTGGTGAGTGGGCTGCGCCCGATAAGAATTTACATTACTTTTTGTAAATCAACGGCTCTCGCCGGTTGATTTTCGAGTCAGTGAAGTGGTTTTTCTTTTATTTGTGCGCGAGATTGATTATATAATTGAAGTGATTAACGTAAAAGCGTGATAGAAATTGAAAGTTTGTAAAAAGTGATTGAACGCGACCGAAAATAACTAAATAAGAATTCATTAAAAATTGTTAAGCGAAGTGAAATAAAAATAAAATTTTTAATTATTGTATTTGACTTAGATTAGACCGTGAGTGCCGGAAGTGTGTGCCACGTGGCCACGTGTTACCAAAGCGAATCTTGACCGGTTGAACGTGTTTATTCGCTGGTTAAGCGAATAATAATTAAATTAAATTATAGAATAAATATAATTCATTTTCCTTTAATTTATTAGTAATCGCGTATTGGATAATAAAAGAAATCTGTTCATTTGGTAAAACGTGGGCGCGTATTGAGCGCTGTGAGTGAGAGAGAGAGAGAGAGAGAGAGAGAGAGAGAGAGCGAAGCGAGCCTAAACGGCGAAACAATTTCCATAATTAAATTCTAAGATAGTAATTTCATTTTCTCGAATAAATTAAAATAAACATTTTTTCTTGTTTATTAAGAGACGAGTAAATAAAGACATTAAGTAAACTTAAAAATTTTTTTTTAGACTGAAAGTAAATTTATAAAGTTTTTTTTTGTGTGTAAGCTAAATTTTTCTTTGTGTGTGGGATATGAGAGAGCGCGAATAGGTAGAATTCTAAGTAAGGTTTATTATGACCAAATGTAAAATAAGTTTATTTCTTTAATATAAGTGGAAGTTGAAGTTAAATAAAAGTTTTTTTTGTGTGTGTTCCCGCCTCCCATTTCAGGCAAGAATTTTGCTCGAATAGAGCCATCTCCCGATCCGAGGCAGCCTGAGACTCGTGCTTACTGCTAGCTAGTTGGTGGTGTATCTGGCGCCCTTTTCACAAATAAATTCTTTTGATACACCGATTTTGCCTGTGAGAATCGGCTCACGAATAGACTTAATATATTTATGAAAAAAATATAATATATTAAGTTTATTGAAATTCTCGCATCGCATAATGGAAAAAGATATTTTTTAACATTTATAGATGATTATAGAAAATGTAGTAGAGTTTATTGTATTAAAAGTAAATCTGAAACTGCAGAATATTTAATAGAATACGTAAATTTAGTTGAAAATCAATTTAATAAAAGAGTAAAAAAGCTACAATGTGATAATGGTAAAGAGTATTTAAATCAAGAAATTTATATATTTATTAAATATAAAGGCATTGTATTATTACCTTGTCCACCCTACGTCCATGAATTAAATGGAGTAGTGGGAAGATTTAATAGATCAGCCATGGATAAAGGCAGGTGTTTAGTTAGAGAAGCGAAGATACTTATAATATATTGGCCAAAAGTAATGAAGACAGATTCTTATTTAAAAAACCGTACAATAGTTAACACGCATGAAAATAAAACTCCATTCGAAATACTTTTTAAATTAAAACCTAAAGTAAAACATTTAAAAATATATGGAAGCAAAGTTTTTGAAAGGGTCTCAGAAGTATTTAGAAAAAGTAAATGGGACGATAAAGCCAAATTAGGTATACTAGTAGGTTGTACACATAATGGTTATAGAGTTTTTATTGATAATAAAGTTATAAATGCCAGACATGTTAGAGTAATTAAGGAAGATAGAGAATTAATTTGTACTGAACAAAATGATGAAAATTACATTGAATTAAATTTAAAAAATAAAAATAGTCAAAGTGAAACTGATTCTGAAAATGAAAAAGATAGTGAAATGAATAATAATGAAAATTATGATAGTGAAACTTTAAATTCCAATAATAAAATAAATAATGATTCTGGCAAGGTAAATAAAAGATTTAAAAAACGCAAAGATAATTTAAAAGTTGGAAGAATTTCAACGAAAAAGAAAAGTCCTATAGGAAGATATAGTAATCCAATAACGCATTATATTTATGTAAATTATGTAAACGCTAATGTACCGAATACATTCGAGGAGGCGATAAACTCCACAGAAAGTAAAGAATGGCAAAAACCTAATGGATTCTGAAATATATAGTTTAAAGAAAAATAAAACATGGACTATTGTAGATAAACCAAAAGATAAGAAAATAATTGATTTTAAATGGATATTTAAAAGAAAAGGGAATGATTCATATAAAGCTAGATTAGTAGTAAAAGGCTTTCGGCAAAAGGAATATTTAGAAAATGTATACTCTTCGATAGGAAAAATGCAAACTTTAAAGATTCTGTTACGCTATAGTTGTGTAAATAATTTTGATATAAAACAAATGGACGTTGAGACAGCATTTCTCAACGGTACAGTAAAATCAAAAGTTTATATTCATGAACCAAAAAGTTATGAAACTGGAGAATACAAAGTATATAAACTCCAAAAGGCACTCTATGGTCTTAGAGAAAGTCCACGAGCAAGATATGAAAAATTTATTGACTATGTTAAAAATTTTTAGAAGCAATCATGACTATTATTTATATGTAAATAACACAAGCAATGATCCTATATATATTTTGGTGTTTGTTGATGATATATCAATATGCTGTAAAGATGAAAATAAGATAAAATAAAAACTAAATTAATGGAAAGATTTGTAATGAAAGATTTAGGCAAAATTACAGGATATATTGGAATTGATATTAATCATGATAAAGAAAAAGGTGTAATGACTTTAAGTCAATAAAAATATATTGAATCATTGTCTGTGAATTATCATTTAGAAAATGCTAAACTCTACGAAACTTTAATAGAAACAAGTTGAAAACTTGACCAAGCAACTAAAATAGACAAAAAAATAAGTTATTGTAATGGCTAGTTACATATTTTTAATTTATTAATAGCCTAGCGTCGCGCTTTTATATTATTAGAGCTTAAGCTTGCGCTTAAGGGCTCAGGTTCTATAATTTTTTTATCCGCGTAATGGATTACTGGAGGAAATAAGGAATATTTGGAAAAAGGAAAGAAAGAGAACTCCTGTACTTTTGTACTGGTGTCCTTTATTAGGATAGTAGTAAGCGGTTATGAGCCGTCCTCGATCACTGGCCACAAGAGACACCGTTAGCCAACCTATTGTTTAGCAGAATGGCTTTCAGCACTCTCGAGCTGTAGAGCAGTACAGCTCTGCTCACTCAAATTCCTATTAGAGTAAATTCTCATTAGGCTTCTGCACTTAGCCAACCGCTTTTCACCTATGGCTCCGTGCAGGAGCCATATCTAGCTTTGCTCTATCTAGCTTTCGGAGAAGATAATAAAAAAAAACAGTAAAAGGTAAAGAACTATTCCTTAGTTTAACTTACTTTTTTATTACTTTTGGTGCTTGTTACAGCGATCCCAAAAGCCTTGAAAAACTGATTGACATTTTCAAAGACAAGAAAACTTATTTAAGTTTAAGTTTTTTTAAAAACGCGAAGTTCAAAGACTTATAAAAATTTAGAAAGAAAATCGTAAAGTCTCAAAGACTTATATAAAAAAGAAAATATTGGAAATCGTAAAGTCTCAAAGACTTATAAAATTTTGAACTATGAAGTCTCAAGGACTCATAAAAATTTTGAGAAGAAAATTGAAAAAAAAATATTTTAAGTCCGAAAGGCAATTAGAATTTTATAAAAGGACAAGTTAAAAACTCTTGAGTGTAACTCAAGGTCTGTGGTTGATTAGCTGTGAGGCTATCCGACCATGAACTAGTATTGAACTGAGTTGCTCTTTATTATTATTCAGGAGTTTATATACTCTGAATATCTATCAGTTTCCCATGGCTTTTCCTTAAGGATACATAGGTAAGACAGAGAAAGAGAACAGAGATTGGGCCGAGAAAAAAATTCTCATTGGCTCTTCCCTTATCTTTTCTCTGTTCCTTACATTTCCTCTTTTTTTTAAATCTTACGTACTAATTGTATTTTATATTTTGAAAATTTATTCTAAAAATGAAAACAATAAAAGATTAAATTTAGAGTTAAACAAAAAATCAGAAAAATGTTAAAATTTTAAAATATGACATGCAAATATCGAGTAAACTAAAATATTTAAATTAGATTAAAATAATCAAGGGGACGCTGTATCTCTCTATCCTTTTCTAATTGAAAAATTTAAGTTTTTTGAAAATCTAGTGATTATTGATAGAAATTAAAGGTTGTCCGCTACTTGTTTAGTAAAAAGTAATATTTTCTCTGATGAGGACCAATTAATTTTGTTGCTTTTTTTTCAAGTAAAGTTTGACATACTTACAAAATCCTAAGTAAGGCTAGAGAATACGTTATTTAAGTATGTCAAACTTTACTTGAAAAAAAGCAACAAAATTAGTTGGTCTTCATCAGAGAAAATATTAATTTTTACTAAACAAGTAGCGGACAACCCTTAATTTCTATCAATAATAACTAGTTTTCCCAAAAATTTACATTTTTTAATTAGAAAAGGATAGAGAGATACAGCGTCCTCAAAAAGGAAACATAAGAATTATTAAAATTACTAAATATTTCAGAAAGAAGAAAATTATTAAATATTTCAGTTTGTACAAGATGCGCGCAGGTATAAGAAAAAGGTAAAAACGGATACTACGCTTAAAAATCTTAATACAAAAATGTCTAATTTTTAATTATAAGATATGTATAGAAAGGTATGCTATTGCTTGCGATTTTCATAGTTTTTTTTAAATGATCTAAAACAAAAGTGAACATAATATATAAAAAATAATCAAGGTTTAAAATTGACGATAGGGGGTAATGCACAGCAAATTTCCTAAGTATTAAAAATAAGTTGTAAAGTTTATTTTCATCATAGAAAGTAAAATTTGAAATATAAAAATTATTTAAGATATATAAACGCACTTAATATTAAATCTTCCTTAAAATCTATTCTCTTGAATTTATAATAGCGCATAAAAGCAATTAAATCTAAAACATTATTCAAAGGCAAGAGATGGATGCTTATTAGTTAATTTTAAGAAGTGACATTTATTATTATCATTCCATCTTTTGTCCTTTTTTAAAACTATAATTAAATTCTAGGAAAAAATATTTTAATAAATTTTAGTTTAGAGTAATTTTTAATGAAAAAGAAACACGATTTATCGTGTTTTTCGTGTTCTTTTTCTTTATCTTCTACTCACGTCCCTTATCATTAACAAATTTCTAGTTGTTACCCTCTCTTAAGGTATTTTAATCTTAAAGACTAACATACAAATTTATTCGTGTTCTCTAGAGAAAATAAAAACTAGATACAAGGCGAAAACAGATGCGTAAGCGTTATTTTGTAAGAGAGAAAAGGAAAGAAAAAAAAAGATAATAAAACGACCACGCATCGATTTTTACCTGTGAGAAATTTCTGTACGCTTGATACTTAACGGCATGTCGGAGCTGCAGCAATTGAGTTTTGCTTTTTTTATTTTATCAATATCTTTTTAAATTCATAAATTAAACAAATATAATGACTTGTCCGCACTAAAGCTATATTAGTACAATAATTTTTGTTAAAATAAAAAATCATTTGGACTTGTTATTTTTTTATGAGCTATGATTGGAAATTAGATATTAAACTCGACAAACCTAACCTTAAAATACGATACATTGAAAGTATTTATTATAACTTTGCATGTATAATATTTTGGTGGATTTCTTGGGTTGTCCGCACTAGAGTTTAACCTTACAAATTTTTTTTTTTAGTAAAAAAACTCGATTAAACGCATCGTTTATTCATAAGTTAGGATTGGAAATATTATTGGAAGGCGGACAGCTAAGTTAAAGTTAAAGCTAAGTAAAAGGTAAATTATTTTTTTTTAAATTATTAATTGCTGACATTATATCCTACAATGTTAATTATTTAAGTTGATATCAAAGTTGTTACAACAAAACACATTTCAAATATGTTTTGATGGTATTAAAATATTACTACTATTACTACACAGAGAAAAAAAAACCGTTGCGTTTACTGTGCTCAGTTTAGTAACCTTCAGAGGGTGCTTCCTCAGTTACAGCTACTCAAGATTTCAGTTAATTTAACTTAAATAGGTTCTACTGAACTGTCACTTCAGTTGGGACAACGTAATTACTTCGGTTAGATTAACTGAACTCCTTCTTACTGATGTACTTAGGTTAAATTTACGGAAGTCTTCAGTAAGCGCAACTGTTTTTTTTTCTCCGTGTACTATTATATTAAAGCTAAGAATTGAGACTTTTTTTCTCATGTGAATATCTTTTGCATAATTGTCACATACATACATACACATACATACACAATATCCGTCACGTCATCTCTGTTATACTCTCTCCATCTCCGTCATTATCTCTCCGTTTTCGCCATCGTCACTCCGTCCCTGTCATCGTCTCTCCGTCTCCAACATCATCTCTCCGTCTCCGTCATCATCTCTACGTTTCCGTCTCTCCGTCTCCGTGTTTCCGTCTCCGCCTCTCCGTCTCGACATCTTCGTCACAATCTCCGTCTCTCCATCGCCGTCTCTCCATCTCTGTCTCTCCGTCTCTGTCTTTCCGTCTCCGCCTTTCCGTCTCCGTCTCTCCGCCTCCATCTCTCCATCTCCGTCTTCATGTCTCCGTCTCTCCGTCTCTGTTTCTTTGACTCCACCTTTCCGTCACCGTCTCCGTCTCTCCATTACCGTCTCTCTATCACCATTTCTCCGACCCAATCTCTCCGTTGCCGTCTCTCCATCTCCGTCTCTTCATCTCCATCTTTCACGTCTCCGTCTTTCCGTCTCCATCTCTCCATCTACGCCTCTCCGTCTCCATCTCCCTGTCTCTATCTCTCTCTCTCGGTCTCTCCGTCTCTCCATCTTCGTCTACCCGTCTCCGTCTTCCCGTCTCCGTCTTTCCGTCTCCGTTTTTCCAACTCCGTCTCCGTCTCTCAATCTCCGTCTCTCCATTTCCGTCTTCATCTCTCCGTCCCTCCGTCTCTGACTCCGTCTTTCGGTTTCCGTCTTTCCGTGTCCGTCTTTCCGTCTCTGTCTTTCTGTCTCTGCATCTCCGTCTACATCTCTCCGTCTCTCCATCTCCTTTTCTCCAACTTCTTCTTTCCGTCACCGTCTCTCCATCGGTGACTTTACATCTCCCTCTCTCCGTCTCCGTCTTTCCGTCTCTGTCTTTCCGTCTCCGTCTTTCCGTCTCGTCTTTCCGTCCCCGTCTCCGTCTATATCTTTCCGTCTCCGTCTCTCCATCGCCGTCTTCATCTCTTTGTCTCTCCGTCTCCGTTTCTCCAACTTCGTCTTTTCGTCACCGTCTCTCCATCACCGTCTCTTCGTCACCGTCTCTCCATCGCTGTCTCTACATCTCCCTCTCTCCGTCTCCGTGTTTCCGTCTCCATCTTTCCATCTCCATCTTTCCGTCTCCGTCTTTCCGTCCCCGTCTACGTCTTTTCATTTCAGTCTTTCCGTCTTCGTCTACCCGTCTCCGACTTCCCGTCTCCGTCTTTCCGTCTCCGTTTTTCCAACTCCGTCTTAACGTCTTCCTCTTTCAATCTCCGTCTTTCCGACACCGTCTTTTCGCCTCCCTTTTTCCAGCTCCGTCTTCCTGTCTCCGTCTCTCTATCTCCGTCTCTACATCTCCGTCTTTTCGTCTCCATCTCTCCGTCACCGTGCCTCCGTCTCCGTCTCTCCGTCTTTCCGTCTCCGTCTTTCCGTCTCCGTTTCTCTGACTCCGTTTCCCGTCTTCGTCTTTCCGTCACTGTCTCTTTGTCTTTTCATCTCCGTCTCAATCCCTCCGTCCCTCCGTCTCCGTTTCTCCAACTCCGTCTTTCCGTCTCCGTCTTTCTGTCTCCGTCTTACCGTCTCCGTCTCTCCGGCTCCGTCTCTCCATCTTCGTCTCCATCTCTCCGTCTCTCCGTCTCCGTTTCTCCAACTCCGTCTTTCCGTCACCATCTCTCCATCAGCGTCACTCGGTCGCCATCTCTCCGTCTCCGTCTCCCCATCGGCGCTGCTTCATCTCCATCTCTCCATCAGCGTCGCTCCGTCTCCTTCACGGTGTCTCCGTCTCCGTCTCTCTGTCTCCCTGTCTCTCTGTCTCCGTTTTTCCGTCTCCGACTCTCCATCACCGTCTCTTCCTCACCGTCTCTCCGTCTCCGTCTTTCCGTCCCCGTCTACGTCTGTTCGTCTCAGTCTACCCGTCTTCGACTTCCCGTCTCCGTCTTTCCGTCTACGTTTTTCCAACTCCGTCTTAACGTTTTCCTCTTTCAATCTTCGTCTTATTGTCTCCGTCTTTCCGACACCGTCTTTTCGCCTCCCTTTTTCCAGCTCCGTCTTCCTGTCTCCGTCTCTCAATTTCCGTCTCCATCCCTTCGTCTCTTCGTCTCCGTTTCTTCATTTCCGTCTTTCCGTCACCGTCTCTCCATCAGTGTCGCTCGGTCTCCGTCTCTTCGTCTCCGTCTCTCCGTCAATGTCGCTCCGTCTCTATCTCTCCGTCACCATGTCTCTGTCTCCGTCTCTTCGTTCCCATCTCTCCGTCTCCATCTCCCCGTCTCCGTCTCTCTCTCTGTGAGTATATCAACTTGTGTTCTGTGTAGCTCCTATTACTTTTTGGCCTTGTACTCTGCTTATGCTGCCTTCGGGCGTCTTGTTTCAGGTAACTGCAAGCGCATTTTGCAGAGCATCGATTGTCCTAATAGACTGCACTTTTGGTGAGCTCTGCAACATTAAAACATCTAAAATTATCTTGCGGTGCTGACATTTTGAGGTTAGGACCATCCATCAATTTTGAGGTTAGTTTCAATAAGTCTTCAGCTAGTAACTACCTCTGAAACCAGGTGCGCTGTAACCGTTACCATAGGAGCGCTGTTCTCTACATCATCGACTGTTGCTGTACTTCAACGTTACCGATTGTGAGTACTGTCTGTTTAGCATTTATACTTTGAGTTTTAACTGGGAGGTGACTCTCTGTACACGGCCTGTCTCTTTGCTGCGTTTTATCGAGTATGGTAATTTGTTCTCTCTGTGAAGCAGCTATCCTTCGCACCGACTCTTCGCGTCTTTGCATTAATTGTTCAGCAATTTATCACTTGCTTTGCTGTGATAATTCTTGGTTTCGACCTAATAATATTCTTGCTTGTTGCGAAAAGCGCAAAACCACAAGAATTGTCTCCACGAGTGGTGCTTTGGGTGTGGTTTCCCCTAATAAATTACTGTCTGCCTCCCCAGGGCCATTATTAGATTCTTTGCCCAATCAGGGCGCTCAAAAAAGGGGTGCGGTCTCCCCGCTCCACCCACTTGAACCGTTACTAAGGCGACGGTGCCGGTCGGAGTCAAGCTCCTCCCAATCCTCTATTGAGAGTAGTACACCGGTGGGCGTTAAGCCTAAACTTGTTGCTTCCTCTAGTCCTCACTTATTGGCTCCTGAGCCCAGTGCTACTGCATCGAGTCTTCTTGCGATTTCTCAACCAGGGCCCGTTAACATGTCGGACAGTGAGTGGCTTGCTAATTTTAAGTCTGACAATGACTTAAAATTCGCGGCTCAGATGGAGAAAACGGACAAGCTGTTACTATTGACTACTCAACTTGTTGGTGAAGTGGGTTCGCTGCGCAATGACATTCGTGAGATTAAGCAATCTCTATCGGATGTTGAAAAGTGTCAAGATTTGCTTTCTGATCGGCTGGATGAGCACATTGCTACCTGTTCTGCAACAACTTCTGCACCTGCTGACCCGTTAATGTCTGATACGTATGAAGTTTTGTTCTCGGGTATTCCATCAACTCTATCAATAAGTGATAACGAGATAATCAATACTATCTTGAGAGCAATCGGGTTAGAGCAGGCTTGCATGATGCTCATCGATTCTCGTGAATGGCTTCCTGCTGTTCCTATGGAAACGGATGAGCCTGAACCTTCTCAAAAGGATAAATTTCGAGCAATCGTTGGGCGCTTCACATCTGATGCAATTAGAGATACTATAGGATCAAACTCTGCTAAGCTGAGAGATTTTACTGTTTCGTAACTTTTTGGTATAAAAGGTTCTTCGAAGATCTTTGCTCGTCCTATTTGGCCCAAACCGGTCTTCGAGTTATTAGTTAAGGCGAATGCGGTATGCAAGGAGTTAAACTATATGCGTCCTATTGTTCGAAACTTAAGAGTCTGCATGCGTCCCCATAAGGAGGCTGAGCTGATTCCAATTTTGGATGAGGCTCACTTGTCGAGGCTAACACCAAATAAAAACAAAAAATAGGGTTTGCTTGGCTCTTGTGTGACTAATAATCCTTCTTTTATTGCAAACTCATCAAATAGTCTTAATAACGTTTTTTCTCATACTTTATCTAATAACGTAATAAATTCAAACTCTCCTGCTATCTCTGTGCCAATAAGTGGCCTACAATTTTTTCAAAATATACAAATTTCTCATGCTAATGTTAATCGGCTCAAAACTCATTTCTCCCTTATAGAACATCATATTACTTCTAATCAACCGGATATATTTGCTGTTACAGAGACGTTCTTAACCGAGTATGATGATTCTTCTATTATCTCTATTGATCACTATAATTTCTTTAGGTTAGATAGAGTGGGTAAAATTGGCGGTGGAGTTGGCTTCTATGTGCGAGATTTTCTCAAAGTCAGCATACTTTCTCAATCAAATGCCGTTTTCGATAATACAGCTGAGTATATCATAGCTGAAATCTCTCTAGGTGCTGAGAAACTCATTTTTGCGGTAGTATATCTGAGGCCAAAGGGCCTTTTTCCTGAGGATTTCTTTAACTCATTATCTGAGTTATTACCATCGTACAAAAACATTGTCATCACTGGTGATTTCAATATCAATTTGTTGGCTAAAAATTTTAGCGCAGACTCTTTCCGCTCAATGATTGAATCACTTGCCCTTTACTTAGTACCTTCCGAACCTACTCATCATACCCTTACAACTGATCATATTTCTCATACCTGGATTGATCTCTTCATTTTAAATGACGAAAATTCTCTGGTTTCTTACAGTAAAACATCATCTCCTTTCATAGCAGGTCACGATCTGATTACTATCACTTTTAAGGCTTTTAAGCCTCAGGCTGCAATTAAAATAATCAATTCTCGTAATTTTGCTAATATTAACCTTCTAACTTTAAACAGTATGATTTCATCTTCTCTTTCAAATTACTCACACGAGAGCTGTGTTTCATCTTTGGGCACTGCCTCTTCTTCTGTTGATATGTTAGTTCATAAGTTGTCTTCTGTTCTTGTTTCGTCCTTTGATTCTTGTGCACCAATTAAAGCACTTAAATTAGACATTAAGAAAAAACCGTGGGTCACATCTGATATTAGATTTCAGATGAGAGAGCGTGATAGAGCTTATCGTCATGCTGTTCGATCCGGCTCTGCTCAGGCAGTTTTAAGATATAGGAGACTCAGAAGTGAAATTTCAAATGCGCTTGACTCTGCAAAAAACAATTATATAGCTGATCGTCTTAATTCTGTGGGTAACTCTTCTAATCGCTGGAACATTCTTCACAAGATTGGTCTGGCTTCAAGGATATTGCCTTCACCGTTACAGTATTTCTCCTCAAATGTTCTTCTCTCTCACTACACTACAATTTCTTCTGCCACTCCAGCTTTGTCTGAGGGTGAGTTGAGAGAAGTGCTTGCAGTACCACTACGTAATGACTTGCCTGTCTTTAATTTTGCCCCAGTTAATTGTTCTCTTGTCGAGTCTTTTGTGCGCCTTGGTACTTCCAGGACTTTTGGTCCTGATGGTATTATGGCTCAGATGCTTAAAATGACGAGTCAATCCTCTGTTGATCTCATTACTTCCATCATAAATTGCTCGCTCGCATCTGCTGTTTTTCCGACTGATTGGAAGAGGGCCTTTCTGCTTCCATTGGCAAAGACAAATAAGTTAGATTCACCTTCACAAACTCGGCCCATTGCCAAACTTTCCGAAGTTTCCAAAATCCTGGAGAGAGTAGTGCATTCTCAGTTTAGCTCCTTTATTGAATCAAATTCTCTGTTCGATAGTCTACAGACAGGCTTCCGTAAATCTAATAGTACCCAGACTGCGCTCTTGAAGCTTCTTGAAGATGCACGTCTGGCTATTGATAAAAGAATGATTACTACTCTATTGCTCTTTGATTTTTCCAAGGCTTTCGACACAGTGTCACATATTCGTCTGCTGTTCAAACTTCGTCGATTCAATTGCTCAGATACTGTTATACGATGGTTTGCGTCGTATCTCAGCAAGAGATCCTATGCTATTACGGACTTGGAGGGTCATGTCGGTGAGTGGGTCACCTGCACGGCAGGTGTTCCTCAGGAGCGTGTCTTGGGTCCGCTGCTTTTCTCTGTTTTCATCAATGATTTATCTTCTGTTTTAACCAGATCGTCTCATATACTGTTTGCTGATGACTTGCAGGTGTACCACTCATTTCTGCCCGCAAATCTGAATGACGAGATTGACTTTCTAAATCATGAAGTTGCTGCAGTTGTTAAGTGGGCTGTTGACAATGGTCTTGCCTTAAACCCATCCAAAATGCAAGCAATGTTCATTGGTAGCGAGCAATTCATCTCAAGAATTGATCTCTTTTCTTGCCCTAAAATTCTCGTAAATGATAAGGTGGTGCCGTATACTAGTTCGGTCAAAAATTTGGGTATCTGGATAACTAGTACTTTAAACTGGAACAAGCAAGTGGGTTCGGTGGTTGGACGTATCTTTGGTACCCTTCATTCATTAAAGTTCCATAGACATGCTCTGTCTAGGCAGGTCAGGAAAAACCTTGTTGAAGCTCTTATCTTTCCTATAATAGACTACTGTTGTGTAGTCTATGACGACTTACCTCAGACGTTAAACATTAAACTTCATCGGGCACTTAATGCCTGCGTTAGATTTGTCTGTGGAAATATAGGAAGACAAGAAAGGGTTACGCCCTTTCGCCTGCAGTTGGGCTGGTTGTCGGTGAGCCACAGGCGTTTATATTTCAAGTCAGCTCTTGCTCACTCTATTGTTTCGTATCAAAAGCCAAGCTATCTGGCTGCTAAATTCGATAGGGTAAACATTAATACAGTTGTTCGAACTTCGACTAGACTGCCAACTAGACTTCTCATTTGCCCCGTTGTTCGAACTGCTGCTATGCTACATTCTTTCGTCTACACGGTATCTAGCTTTATTAATGTTAATACCTCCTTATTCGCTAGTTTTGAACTTGGACAAACACAGTCTATTAAGGCTAAGCTGTACAACAAATTCTTGCTTGAGGAGCTCACTGAGTGGTTGGGCGAGACAGAGGGTCAATGAGTGTATTTGCATATTATGGTACACTTTACTACACACTTTGTTCTGTAGACCTCCAACGGTTTAATCATTGTGTAACTTGTTGATCAGATGAGTGCAGTTTTAATAAAGTGTAACAAACTTATACTTTTAAAATCATAATTTTTATTTGTACTTTTATCATAGAGAGAGAAATCTCAATTGAATATAATCAAATTTATTACTATTGTTCTTGCTTGATATATTTGCATTTTATGTTATTTTGTAATCAACATTATGTATTACTTTTGGGTCATACGGGGTTGAACCCCATGATCTGTAATAAATATGAATCAATCAATCAATCAATCTCCATCGGCGTAGCTCCGTCTATATCTCTTCATTAGCATCGCTCCGTTTTCATCTCTCTGTCTTCTTGTCTCTCTGTCTCTCCGTCCCTCTGTCTCCGTGTTTTCTTCTCCGACTCTTTATCACCGTCTTTTTATCACCGTCTCTTCGTCTCCGTCTATCCGTCTCTGTCTTTCCGTCACCGTCTTTCTGTCTCCGTCTCTCCATATCCTTCTCTCCGTGTTCGCCTTTCCGTCTCCGTCTCTCCGTCTCCATCTCTCTGTAACCGTCTCTTCGTCTCCGTCTCTCCGTCTCTCCGTCTTCGTCTATCCGCCTCAATCTTTTCGTCTCCGTCTTTTCGTCTCCGTCTTTCTGTCTCCATCTCTCTGGACATTGAAAGGTACAGAACTTTGAGGAACTCTATCTCAAATAAGCTCGATACAGCTATGTTTCTGTACATATCTGATTGCATTGAACGGGCGAATGATTCGAGTGCAAAATGGTCGACTCTTTACAAATTGGGTCTTGCTAACAAGGCGCTTCCCTCTCCTCTTCAATACTTCTCGGCATCGGCTCTTTTATCTCATTACTCTGGCATCTCTCGGTGTGGTTCACCTTTATCTTCATTGAATGTCAAAGATATTCTTAGTATTCCTTTGTCTGGCTCGTTGCCGGTCTTTGAGTTTCGGGAAGTGGGCACCGAGACGGTCAGCAGTCTCATTGCTGCGGCAGAATCTAGGTCTTCTGGTCCGGATGGTATCACGGTGCCAATGTTAAAGTTGGCCGCTCGATCCTTTGCTGAACCATTGGCCCAGTTAGTTAATGCTTCTTTAAGACTCTCAGCCTTTCCATCTAGTTGGAAGAAGGCTTACATACTCCCATTGGCTAAACTAAAGTCCATGGACAATCCGGGCCAAACTAGGCCGATTGCTAGGTTATGTGAACCATCGAAGGTCCTATAGTGGGTGGTTAATCGTGAGTTTCTCAACCACATCAATGCAAATAACTTGCTTAACGAGCATCAGGCGGGCTTTCGAGCAGGCCACAGCACGCAGACAGCACTCCCCCAGAGTACTGACCTGTCCCACTGCTCACACTAGTGCCCTTCAACCATCTTTCATTAATCGGGCTACTAATCTACTTAATGAGGCTAATGTAGACAGTAAAGCACCCTTGGTTTTCGATATGGGCTTAATCCCTCGATTTAAGAAGCACACCTTCGACCACCTAATGAACGCCGATCTTCAGAACTGGGAGGTATCACGGTGACCCCCATCATAATTTTACTTCATTATGTTTTATATTTTTTTTTCTTTTATACTACACATTAATTATAATTGTAAATTTTGCTTTAGTTAATTACATTTTTATTTTTATTTATAGTTATTAATACATATGTATATGCTACATTGAGCCATACGGGGTTTAACCCCATGGCTAAATAAATATTTGTCCATGTCTATGTCTCTATCTCCGTCTTTCCGTCACTGTCTTTCCATCTCCGTCTCTCTGTCTCCATCTCTCCGTAACCGTCTCTCCGTCTTCATCTATCCGTCTACGTCTTTCCACCTCCATCTTTCCGTCTCCGTTTCTCCAACTCCGTCTTTCCGTCTTTCTAGCTCCATCTTTCCGTCTCCATCTTTCCATCTTTCCGTCTCCGTCTCTCCGTCCCTGTCTCTTCATCTCCGTCTCCATCTTTCCGTCTCTGTTTCTTCGACTTTGTCTTTCCGTCACTGTCTCTGTCTTTCCATCACCGTCTCTCCATCTCCGTCTCTCCATCTCTGTCTCTCTATCTCCGTCTTTACGTCTCCATCTCTCAATTTCCGTCTCCATCCCTTCGTCTCTCCGTCTCCGTTTCTTCATTTCCGTCTTTTCGTCACCGTCTCTCCATCAGCGTCGCTCGGTCTCCGTCTCTCCATCGGCGTAGCTCCGTCCATATCTCTTTATCAGCGTCGCTCCGTTTCCTCGTCTCTTTTGTCTCCGTCTTCCTGTCTCCGTCTTTCCGTCTCTATTTCTTCGTCTCTACGTCTCCGTTTCTCCAACTCCGTCTTTCCGTCACCGTCTCCGTCTCTCCATCAGCGTCACTTCGTCTCCGTCTCTTTATCAGCGTTGCTCCGCCTCCGTCTCTCCGTCACCGTCTTTCTGTCTCCGTATTTCCGTCTCCGTCTCTCCGTCTTCGTCTCTCCGTCTCTCCGTCACCGCTTCTGCGTCTTTGTCTCTCCGGCTACGTTCAGGGTTGCGAAAAAAGTAATTAAAAATTATTTGAATCACGAATCATTTTTGAATTTGTAATTAAAGTTTTATTTAATTAACAATTCCTTTTAAATTAATAATTAAAAATATTTTAATTAACAAATCAAAATCTAATCGTGAATTGAAAAGGCTTTAATTCCAAAATCAAAAGAAATCCTTAATTAAATAAATTTCAATTAAGAAATCAAAATGTAATCGTGAATTGAAAGAGCGTCAGTTATGATTATGATTTGTGAATTCGAGGGCTTTAATTAAAAATTCCATAATTCCTTTTTAATTAAACGTTTTAAAGGAATTTTTATCATATATATGTATATAGAAAAACAGATATGGACGCGCACATACATACGCACCTGGGCTCATATATATGCAACATTTCGTGTCGACCCAAACGCACACATACAGACAAGTTGATATATATATATATATATATATATATATATACATGGGACATTTCGGGTCAACTCGTACGTACTCATGATCACAGGCTTCTCTATATATATATATATGGAACATTTCATGACAACTCTCACATACCTATCCAAGTTCCTTCAGGTTCGCATATATGGGACGTTTCATGTCAATTTTCATTCATGCACACACACGTTAATATACATGGGATTTTTTATGTAAATCCAGCTCGCTTAGGTAAAACTAAAGACTTAAAATTAATATATTATAATAATATGAACAAAGAAAAATTAGATTGTATGATCGATTCGGATTACGCAGGTGATCATATTGATAGGAAATCCACAACAGGATTTGTCATTAGAGTATTTGGTAATGTTGTTTTTTGGAAAATTCATAAACACATAATTGTAACAAATAATTCAACTTTCGCCGAATACATTACTATGTATAAAGCAGTGGCAGAAATTCTATTCATAAAAGATTTATTAAATGATGCGTTTAAATTAAACATAGACAGACCAATTAAAATTCATGAAGATAATTCTGGTGCGATTTCTATAGTTAAATTTGGTAATCTAACAAAAAATTCCAAATTATGAAATGGAGTAATAGATATTGTTAAAATTGAAACTGATAAAAATACAGCAGATATATTAACCAAAGGTCTATGTAAAGAAAAATTCGTTAAAAAGAGAAAAGAATTAAGATTAATTTAAAATCATGTTGAAGCGAAATTGAATACAAAAACAAAAGAAATGAAAACCGCAAATTAAAGGAGACTTGTTGTGATATGCAAATGTTACGCCTTTCATTTGTATGCGTATGGCCATCTGTCGGTAAATGCGTACTCGACCATACATACGATACAGCAAATCTGCTGAGAAAGAAAGGCTCTAGTCAAACACAGATAGTCTATTGTACAGAGTCTAGCAAGCACCATGTAACGATAAAGACAAGCTCTTTGCAATCGTCTGTGTAAAGTAAAGCTAAGCCATTTATAACAAAATAGATTAATAATTACTGTATTTAACATCATTTATAATACATATAAACCAATTTCATAATAATATAAAAGTGTTTTCTTTCCGATCCCGGAACGTTAAACCTCTATTCCCAACAGTTATAAAGGAGTTTCATAAGGAGGAGTCCTTAATCCCCTCTATATCTTATTTATGTAAGGACCCACACGACATGAATTAATCTTGAAATAATTTCATGAAATAATACGTTGAAATCATCTAAATAGAACATTAAAAGATAACGAGATTATTTTTAAAAAAATTTATGAAATAATACATAAAAATATCATAGAGTGATTACAAAATAATTTCTTTAAAAAAAATGTCATGATATGAAATGGAACCTTGCTGAAAAGACTTTGAAAGGACTTTTTGTAAGGAAACAAGAAACATTACATAAATCTTCTTACGACTTTAATCATAGAATTATTTAAATATATTTTCGAGATAATTATTTTACAAAATCATTTCAAGGTTCTTTCGGAAATCTTTTATGCAATATTTCATAAAAACTTTTGGTGATAAAAATAAAATTGTTCATTTAAAATTAAAATTGTAATATCAAAACTAAAAATTCAAATCTTGAACTTGGAGACGGAACGATTTACTCATCTAATCCCACAGCATGAATGAATCTTTAAATAATTTTAAGAAATATTTTATAAACTAATGCATTGAAATAATTGGAAAAGAACTGTAAAATAAACCAAACTTATTTCCGAAACAGTTTATAAAATAATGCAAAAAAAAATTAAGAATGACTTCACAAAGATTACGAAAAAAAAACGAAGTCAAAACATGAAACATTACATGGATCCGTGCTGAAAGGACTTTAAAAGGACTTCTTGAAAGAAAACGTGAAATATAACAGAATCATTTCAGAATATTTTCAGGATTAGTCTATAATTTATTCGCTTGATGGCGGTTGTTGAATTTTACGTTCTTTACTTTTCTCTTAACGCTTACTCTCTTACTCTCGCAAGCGGTAAGCGTGCTTCCCGTTTCATATATAAAAAAAATAAGAGTCTAAAATTGCAACTAAATTGTTATGCGTGCGATGTCTCTGTTATAATAACTGCGTTTTTAATAACTGTGTAACCATTATTTGTAATTCTATAAATAATTATATCATTATATCCATTATATATATACATATATTAATTCTAAATTGTTTTTTAAATAATACATGAAAGAATAACGTTTTTACAGAATCCTTTCAACAGAAGATTTATGAAAAGATTAATAAATTATTACCAAAAGAATTCATGAATCCTTTCAAAATTCTTCCATTGAAAGGATTCTGTAATAATTCTATGTTCGGGGTGTATTCTTTTCAGAAATAATACAATGAAATATTTTAGAAATAATTCATATCATTCTTGCAGAATTTTTTCAACGGAAGATGTATGAAAAGATTTATGAATTACTACCAAAAGAATTCATGAATCCTTACAGAATCCCTTCATTGAAAGAATTTTGTAATATTGTGTGAATTCTATATAAAAGATTTTATTGTATTATTTTTAAAAGAATAATACCCTGGACATATAATTATTTCAGAATCCTTACAATGAAACATTTTTGAAAGATTACTATCCTTACATGTATCCTTTCACAATTCTTTCAGAATTAATTCATGCTGTATGGGGAATATCGCAAGGGGCGTTCCAAAAAGCGTTACAGTCTCCCAGTTTGCAGATTACATAAACGCCTATTGTAATTACGGATCGGTACTCAAATCAAAAAATTTGTTTCAAAAAGCAGTTAATAATATTATGAATGCCAACCTTGGATTATTAGGTCTTGATTTAAAACCAGAAAAGAGCGTTTTAATACATTTTAACAATAAGAATATCTTACCCCGTCAGACTGAAATTAATATAGATCAATGTATTATAAAATCAAGTGCTACAATAAAATTTCTGGGAGTCATTTTTGACTATAAATTAGCTTTTGCAGCATATATAAATGAGCTTAAACAAAAATATTCGAATAGAGCAAATATAATAAAATTTCTTTGCGGTGTAAAATAAGAGGCTCATTCCCATACACTTATCACCATCTACAAAAGTTTTGTTTCTTCTGTGATCGACTATGGAAGTTTTATTTTTCTGCTTAAATCAAAGAATCTTGTGAAAGCACTCCAAAAAAATCCAGTTTTTCTGTCTTCGTGCTGCTATGGGTTACCGTAAAACCTCTGCAACAAACATTATACTTGCCGAGTCAAGGCTACAGTCAATTGCAGATTGTGCAGAATTTTTGTGTAAATATTATTTAGTGAAAGTATTATTTAATTCAAGTTTACTGATATATCAAACCATTCACTTTGTAAATAGTAGTATTAACTCAAATAAAGAGTATAATCAACGCTTTCTTAAACGAGACAAACTCTCATGCAGTATATTCTTTTGAATTGAACTTTACATCTGCGTACTCGATGATTTCATCGATACCATAGATTTCAAAGAGTATTTCATCGGTTACCGTGTTCATTATCATTTTAAGAGCTTTTTGCTAGTCGTAGCCTAAAATGCATGGTTTCACAAGTTTAGGAACTACAATAAATATAAGTTCTTTTTCTAAAGTACCGAATTTTACTTTTAATTGAACTTGAAATTTTAAACGCGTGGATTTTGCTCCGGTAGCACCTTTAATGATTTTTCCGCTTATCGGTAGAGTTGGCTTGTCTTTAAATTTATTTAAGTTAGAATAATAATATTCTTTAAAAATGCACGTTATCTCGCTTTCGGTATCTATCAAGAATTTAGTCAGAATGTTTTCTATTTCGATACTTATTTCCGGACAGTGTATGACGTTTACGTTCGATTCTTCCGGATTTATATCATATAACAGATCTTCGCGTGGATCGTTTAAGAGCAGGCCGGATTCGCTGTCCTTGTCTAATTGGCATTTTTGTTATTTACTCAAGTATTAATCAGTGTATCTGCAAATTGAAGGTTAAGCGCAATAGATATTATTATTACAAATATTTATGCACAAGAAAAAAAAAATCTATCGCTTTGTTTTTGAGAAAAGTAAGGAACGCGAAAATATTATAAACATAATCTTTTACTTCGGCGTTCCTTACTTTTCTCAAAAACAAATCGGTAGATTTTTTTTTTCTTGTGCATAGATATTCATAATAATAATATCTATTGCGATCAACCTTTATTTTGAAGATACACCGCTTAATACTTGAGTAAATAACAAACAACTCAATTGTTACTCGGTCGGTATCAGGTTCTACTCCGGCCTACCGTTAAGATCGAAGCAATTATGTTTTAGTCCGATAATTTGTCGTTCAATTTAGTTAAATCATAATGAGGGTTTTTTAATTTATTAAATTTTTTATTGCAATTTAACTTAGTTTTATATTTTTTATTTATTTTAGCTGCACCACGCGATGAATTTAATTTTTCACCCGAGAAACGAGATGCAACTACTTTGCGTTTCCCAAGATAATACATTTACTCGGAATTGGCGTCTCTTTCAGATTAATTTTTAATAAATCTTCAATGAAATCATTATCCTTTTGATTTTTATATAGCGAATCTACGTGAGTTTTTTCTTTATTCGCGGTTGATTCTTTTTTGCTAGAATTTTTTTCCGTTCTCGAAGCTTGCAACGTATTTACGTTCTTGGATTGCCAAGGCTTATTGAATATGCCTGGCTTTTTATCCGTTTTTGATTGAGTGCCGGTTTATTTAAGGAGAGGGTTTTAATCTTTTCTTTTTTATCGTCGTCATCGAAGTCAGCTGAGATTTTAAATAATTCAGCTTTTTCTTTGACATTTCTACCAATAATCGCATGTCTCACTACTCGATCGTGCTCAAGAAACCACCAGCTTTTCGCTGAGTCCTCGAGAGTCTGTGAAATAATACATATTAATTCGTGTAAATTTTGCTTAACGAATTCTATGTATTTATTTAACTCGTGCAAGAATTTCATCGGGCTTTCTGTATCTAGCCCTTTGAATTTAGGTAAATCGATGTTCATTTTACGCGTCGCTTTATTAATTGGCATACTAGTACCGTCAGGGGTCATATGAGTGATATTCTCAATTCTAGTTTCGAGTTTTTTAACGTCTTTATCACTTTTAGACGCGGCATCATCAATTTGCTCTAAGCAATATTTTTTTAATGCGGTTAAATCGGCGTTATCGTCTAAACGTTTAATTATTCCGTTTAAGGTATCTTTTAACTTATCGTTTTCTTTAATTATTCCTTTGTTTTTATTTTTGAGCGAATTAATTTTATTGTTCAATTTTTCAATATCATCTTGAACCTTTTTTAACGTATTAGTTAAAGAATTGAATTTTTCATCGCATCTATACGCAGATTTTTCGGGCAATTCATCTACAGTTTTATTCAGATCGATTACCTTTTTGTCTAAAGCATGTTGGCGTTCTTCTAAGGTTTTAAATTCCTCAGAAACCGCTGCTTGCCATTCGAGATGCTTTTCTATTGTTCTCAGATATACTATTATCTCGCAAGGACGTTTGAATGTCCTGGTGACGTGCACGAAGAAATTTCTTTGCGCGCGACATCGTGAAAGGATTTTTTTTCAATTTTATTAATTTATATCAATTTTTATGGTATCGATTTATTTAAGACCCGAGCTTTTTTAATTTAACATAAAAAAGAAGATTTTTAATTTTCATTTTATGTTATGAGTTAATTAAAAGTTAATTTTGCAATTTGAGCACTTAACTCATTTAATTTATTATCAAGCTCTTCATTTTTTATTGTATAAGTAGCAAAGTTTTTAATCGTGACACTCGTAAAAATGCCTAAACGAACACAAATATTTTCTTTCTTATTTGCTAGACGTCTTACGGCTTCGCATAAATCTTTATTCGTATTTTTTAAATTCTCGATTTCTCGTGCTTGTTTATCCACGGTATCGATAAATTTAATATTTAATTCGCGTTAAAATTCTACGTTATCAGTTGGTACAGACACCGTATCCCAACGATCGGCATCAAGAGCTTCAACGCGTCCGATACGTGCAAATAGTTCGGCAATTTGCGACTGCACGAAACTATCCATCGCGAGGTCTTGTATCATTTTAATTATTATTATAATAAAAAGTATATATTTTTTGCGTTTAAATTTTACGTAAATAATCCTATCAAGATCGCCAGTTGTAACGTACCCAAGTGGGTAATAGTTACTTTTCAAAAAAAAATAAATTATGGTCCAAGTTCGATGCTGGATTAATTACGGTGTAATATAAACGCGATGCTAATCTTACGTTGATTTTTAATTTTATGTACGCGATTTATATATTTTTCTTTAATGTATTTAATAAACTACGCAAGCTCCATTCGGGCAGTAGGCCGGATTTGAGTGTAGTTGCTAGGTCCCTTTTTTAACAAACTACACAAGCTCCGTTTGGACAATAGGCCAGATTGGAGGGTAGTTGTTAAATATTTTATTAGTGAAACGCCAGCTTATTAATAAAGCTAGGCGTTTCCATCGTTAGTATTTAATGTATTATTATTATTAATAATGAAAGGAAATATATATAAGTTATCTTAAATGATCTTTCATTTAAATAAAAATATACATAATTACAAAAAAAAAATGAAAACTCTCCGGTGAGAGAAAAAGAGAAGCTCTTTAGAGACGTAAGCTCGAAGAAATTTATTTTATTTTATATGATAGTTCTTGATATTAACCTGGGAGATTAAGCCTAGAGTGCTTGTATGTCTCCAGAGTCAATAAAGCTCAATTTAAATTTCTTTTTTTCAATATAAAACCTTAAATAACAAAGGGCGTTAAGCTTAGGCGCTTATATGTCCCAATTGTTATTGGTTTAAAAATTAAGTTTTATTTTTAATTTTGGCTCTAAGAAACAAAGGACGTTAAGCTTAAGCGCTTGTATGTCCCAATCGTTTCTCTAAGGCCAAAAAAGAAATTAAATCAAATTTTTAATTTAATATCAACTCAGGTAAACAAAGGGCGTTAAGCCTAAGCGCTTGTATGTCCCGATGTGTTACCCGTCAGAGTTGATTCAAGAATAAGGCGCGCGAGTCAGTGAAACTCGTGCTTTTATACGCGCAGAGTTTCTCTCCATCTCTCTTACAATGGTGGGGAGCTTTTAAAGTTGCGCGCGCTTACAGGCTTTACGAAGTTTCGGAGTTTTATTTCTCCGTCTTTCTTGCTCTTATATGCTTAAATATTAAGACATAGTAAGCGCGCTGTGAGGTTGCCTCGCGCGCTATGAGCCAGCTGTGCGTTGACCTATATACAACCTTGTATATAGGTCACGCGCTTACTATGTCTTAATGCGTTTAAGAGTAAAAATTCATTAACGTTAATTGAATAAAATTAGAATAAAAGATATTTTTAAAAGAAAAATGAACAAATAATTAATTTTAAAACAAATAATTAATTAAATAAATAAATAATTTGAAAATAATAAACAATAAATTAAAATTCAAATGCAATCAATGAAAAAATCTAATAGTAAAATTTTTAAATAATTAAATAATAAAAAATATAACAATTAATAATGAAAAATAAGAAAATAAAATTAAATAAGAATAAAAATTATAATAACATACAAAAAAAAATAAAAAGAAGAAAAGAAACAGGGCGCTTTGGAGCGTCAGATGTAATATTTTGTGGAAGGCTGTATAAAGTTTTGATAGAATTTTTCACAAAAAATTACTAAAAACTCCTTGCAAGATGATACAAAGTAATTTTTCAAAAATATTTTCTGTAATTAGTCCAGGGGAAAGCTACATAAGTCATGGCCGATCGAGGTCCTCGATTCTACCTAGGCGTTTTTTATGTATTTTTACCTGCTAAATCCGAATATTTTGGGTAAAAAGTCTGAAAATGGCGCATTTAATCATTATTAACAATCTTTATAAACAAATTATAAAAATTCGATTTAAAAAAATTCTATTGTAATTTTAGGTCATTTTTAGCAAAAAAAGTTCTTATGAACATATTGCTAAAATGTACTGAACCAGTAGAAAAAATTCGCAAAGTTTGAAAGAACGCGATTCTTCAAAACTTTGACAGCCTATAGCTCAGCTTCTGCTATTTTAATTTTAACTCACAATAGCTTAAATTATTAATTAAAATGATTAAGATTATGGTGGTTGCCCGCGTAAAAAAAATTAAGTATATCATAACTTCATATGAAGTTCATGTCTCCTCAAGTTCATATTAACGTGTCCAACGAGACTTTCTGAACTTGTAATTTTTTAGGTTTAATTAATAAATGTTTATCGAGAGTTTCTCTTAAGTTCATCTGAAATTTATCTGAAATTTATCTGAAGTTCATGAGGAGTTTATCATAGGTTGATCGAAAGTTGATCCGAACTTTATTAAAAGTTGATCCAAAGGTGATCACAAGTTGATACAAAGTTGATCTAAAATTTATCGAAAGCTTCTTAAAGTTTATCAAAGGTTAATCTTAAATAAAAGTCAAGTATATAATTATTTCATATGAAGTTGATATGAACATCTGCAAAGAGACTTTCTAAACTAGTAAATTTTAAGTTTAAATAAAAAGATGTTTATAAAAATGTAATTAATTTTTTTATAAAAAAATTAACGGAGATGTTAAATATTCTTCAGATTCACCTCTCTTTTTTATTTTCAGTTTGCGCAAATTTTATTTATTTGAATTTTAATAGTACATTACGCAACGAATGTGTAAAATATATGATTATCGCACGAGTCGGGTTTATCGCCCGAGCACGGCTCGGGCGACAAATAAGACGAGTGCGATGATCACTTTACGCATTAGTTGCATATATTATTTTTTGACACTCCGTGCGCGAAGCACAATTTCGCGCACGCTGTACAATGGACACGTACGAAAATGGAGCTTCTTACACGTCGTGTCAAAAAATATTGTTCGATACTCGTGCGAGAAAGTGATTTCTTCCTCGTGTGACCTTTTCACCCTCGCTTCCCTCGGGCGCAAACCGCCACACGAGTAAAAAATCAGTCTCACGCACTAGTATCGAAATAGTACATTTCATACCAGTTGCAAACCGTATTTTTTGCCATGAGAGCCAAGAAAGAGCAACGAAGTTGCGATTTTGGGGTTAGAATGGAAAAAAATACTTTTTTCTAACAAGTGCGCAAAATTCTAAGAATGACAAACTTGCGTCTGTGATAGCATGTACAATCTTGTTCAAAGGCTATGAAGATTGTAAGAGGTAGCCGAGGTTGGGGCGCAGGACGGGGTCCAGGGGCGGAGCACCGGTGAAGGGGCAAAGCCCCTGCCGGGGGGTTCGTGGGCGTGGCAGCGCCCCCTGCCTCCAAAATAATAAATAATATTTCTGATACAAAAATACAATTATTAAAACAATTAAATTAAAATTCCATGAAAATATATTATTAAAATAATAATTGAGAATCCCCCCTCCCTGTTTAAAACAATAAATAGGAAATTATTTAAATAATTAATTCTACATAAATATTTAGATTAATTAATAAAAGAGTTCACGTATTGAAAAAAAAATTGTACATAGCACTTTAAAAGAGCACCACAAGAGCTTTCAAATGAGATGTATAAATGTCTGTTATGATGTATAGTTCCTGAAATATAACACTTTAAAAAATAAAAAAATTTTTTTTAGATGAAATCATTTTACGCACGTTCAAATCATTTTACGCACGCTGTTAGAAAAAATAATTTATTAAATTGTTCATTTTTTTATTTTTTCTCCCCTCTCCTTTACCTCTGGTTCCATTTTTACCCTGGTTTTATTTTTTAACTCGTCATGGTTTATATGAAAGAATTAAAAAGATTGTATCCAATAGTGGCATTTTAAGGTTATTATACCCCAGATTCAATTTTAAATTTAAATTTATTATTTATTTAAATCATAATTTGTTATATTTTTTATATATTCTGAAGTTTGACGACCTAAGTTTTAATATTTATGCAATTTTTTTAACATTGTACGATCTGAACCTTTATTTCTAGAACCTGGAGGACGTTTAACACACAAAAATTAATTTTATTGCTTCCTTGAAACTTATTGTAGAAATTAAGATAAACAGTTTCGATCGTCGAAGTTCTCTTGAAAACCAAGCAATGAAATTATATTTTCCTTATCTAAGAAAAAATTGCTTCTTATGATAGAAGATGCGTCTTTCTCTTAATTTTCTAACACAATCTATTCTTTATTATGATCTATTCTTCTATATTTTTTTCTAAAATTTTGGAAAGTTCCGCGACTTTTTTTTACATTTTTTTCTATATCGAATTTTTTTTCCATACTTTTGAGATGTGTCCATCGATGTAAGTTCTAGAATTACCTTAAAGCTTGTTCGAAAATTTTTGTAGTTCTGAAAAACAAATTCAATTCTGTCAATATTGAGTTTGTATATTTTAAAAATCTTTTATCAACATTAAGGAGATGTAAAACGGACACTACACCTGTACTTATAGATATTAGCTTCCTTTCTATTTTATTGCTGAATTTCCAGAAAAGAAATGCATTAGCTTGCAGTATGTACCATGATGATTATTTTGATAAGTTTTCAAATAAATTTATTCATTAGCTTTTAAGATATTTGGATTCCTGTACAAAATTGAAAAATTTTAATAAATAATTTTGGAACCCAAAATCCTCAATAACTAATGAATGAATTCATTTAAAAATTTAACTGAATAATCTTCATGGTACATACTACAACTTAAGTTGTAGTATGTACCATGAAGATTATTCAGTTAAATTTTTAAATGAATTCATTCATTAGTTAATGCATTTTTTCATGCATTAATTAATGCATTTTTTTATTGAAAATTTTGCAATAAAATGTAAAGATAGTGAATATTTATGAGTACAGGTGTAGTGTCCATTTTACATCCCCTTAACTATTTTTTATACAGATAGAAAATTTTTAAATGACTATCTTTTTAGTTTTCCATTTTAATTTTGAAAGAAATGCTAAAGCTAAGATATTATTTTTAACATAATCTATTGAAAATACATTTCTGAATAATCATAAAAGTAATCAAACAAATTTTATAAAACTAACTTAAATTAAAACCAATTAAATAATTTATGTGTAATTTCTTACTTAGTGAATATTGATTATCTTTTCATTATATTGCAATATTTCAGAAAAAAGAAATGCTTTGGTTTATAGTATGTACCATAGAGATTATGCAGTTAAATTTCTAATTAAATTTATTTATTAGTTATTAAGAATTTCAGGTTTCAATATTATAGGTTAAAACTTTTCAATATAATAGTGGAATTCCAAAATTCTTAAAAATTAATAAATGAATTTACTCAAAAGTTTAATTGAATAATCTTCATGGTACGTACAATAAGCTAAAGAATTTTTTTCAGAAATTTCACAATAAAATTAAAAGATACTTATATTTAAGAGTATTTAATATAGTAGTTAATATTTATGAGTACAGGTACAGTGTCGGTTTTACATCGCTTAAATAATTTCATGTACTTACATGCCTTTATCCAGAAGTATTGGCTTCTCAAAATTCCTCATATCTCCAGCCTTATTATTTCATCAAGAGAACCTGACAAATAAATAAATTCACACAAAGTAATTATTCTTATAGATTAGACGTAGAAACAATTTTCTGTTCTCGCAGCTTTTTAAAACCATGTTATATTTTAAGGTTTTTTATTTATAAGAAACATAATAATGATTACAATTATTATTAAATTTTTTAGTCTAAATTAAACTTTAATATATATTTTTAATGTTATACTTTAAGGTTATTTATTTCTAAAAAAAAAAAAAAAATTTAAGCCCAAGCGGAAATAATCTGCCGTTAATAACTAATAATAATTATATACAACGAAAAATAATTTTAAAAAAAAGTTATTATTTTTTATTATTTGTTATAAAAGTGTAGATTTTGGACTGTAATAACTGTTTATAATAGTTATTAATAATTATTTTACATTTATAACAGTTGATAAAAGTTATTATCAGTTATTATTTTTTATTATCTTTTTCAGCATGGTAAGTATATGCATAAAGTAAACCGTAAGTAAAAATTATTATCGGTTATTATTTTTTTTTTTTTTTCAATTTAAGAGTTACTAATAATTATTTTCTATTTATAAAAGTTAATAGAAGTTATTATTAGTTATTATTTTTTATCATCTTTTTCGGTATGGAAGGTATACATATAAAGCAAACGTTGAATAAAAGTTATTATCAGTTATTATTTTTTTTTATCTTTTTTGGTATGGAAGGTATATATACATATAAAGCCAACGTTAAATAAAAGTTATTAATATTATTTTTTAGTAATTTTTATTAATTTTTTTATTAATTTTTTGAATTTTAAAGGTGTTCACTTGAAGGAAACGATAAAAAAAGTTATAATTATTTTTTCATTAGATTTTAAAAATTGTTAAAAATTGTTTTTGATTATTGAAAGTAAGTAGATAGGTAGGGATATAATTGATTCAAAAAGAATTTTTATTTTTATTTTTACATAAAAACTTTTATATAAAAATATAAGTCTTATTTTACAATTATAAAAGAAGTTTTATTTTGTATTTACAATGTCAACGCTAAAATATAATACGATTTACTTATCAAATCTTAATTAATGCAGCGACCAAGAGCACCTTTAAAAATTGAGCTTAAATAATAATCATCATTACATTTTGTTATTATACAAGGCCGGTGTAGCATGGTATACTTAAGACATTGAATTTCGCCATGAAAGAGTGAACATTTTTTTAAATTTATGATTTCTTTCACATCAGTGTCATTAACAAATGAAACCGGTACAAGTTTTACCCTACTAGAAAAGTTTGTGTTGATTCAGTACTGATTTTACACTGATATCAGTATGTGATTTGTATTTCATCAACGTAAAATCCACATGGTACTTACACGAAATTCGTACTGAGCGAGCTCTGAAAGTAGTCTCAAAACGCAATGCGAATAAAGTACGAAATTCATACTAATGAAACACAAATACTGAAAAAAATACGTATAAAATCAATACTGAATCTGCGAATGCATGTTTAGGTAAATATGAAGTGAACTCACTCAGAGCATAATCAGTATAAAATCAGTATGCCATTTATACGATTGTTATGCAACGTATGCACCAAATATTATTGAAAAAAATAGTAGATTCGTATTAAATCTCCGTAAAATATGTAAAATTATTAAATCACTGTAAAAAATTGAAAATAATAAAATAAACTCAGTATGATTTAAGTACGAAAACCTTACGAAATTAATACCAATTGAAAACCAAATGTTTACGTAATCTTTCAACAATACATAGATGATAAATACTAAAATTACATAGATTTTGTGTGAATTTTAAAATGGAGCTCCAGGCGAAATACTAATATCATCCCAGTACGGATTCAGTACAAAATCTGTACAGATAAAGAACATTATCAATGCGCAATGTTCAACGAATAAGTGCTGAATCAGTACTGAATTTGAATAAAATATGTGCGAGATTTAAAATCCCGATAAAAAAAGTTGAATAATGAAATAAGTTCAGTACGCATTCAGCACGAAAAACGTACGGAATTATTACAAACTAAAAACTAAATGCATACGCAATCTTTCAACAATACATAGATGATAAATACTAAAATTACATAGATTTTGTGTGAATTTTAAAACTGGGGCTCCAGGCGGAATAATAATAGCATCCCAGCACAGATTCAGTACAAAATCTCGTACAGAAAAAAGAACATAATCAATGCGAAATGTTCTTAGAATAAGTGCTGAATCAGTTCTGAATTTGAATAAAATATGTGCGAGATTTAAAATCCCAATGAAAAAAGTTGTATAATGAAATAAGCTCAGTACGCATTCAGCACAAAAATCGTACGGAATCATTACAAACTGAAAACTAAATGTATACGCAATCTATTAACAATACGTAGATGATAAATACTAAAATTACATAGATTTTGTGTAAATTTTAAAACTGGGGCTCCAGGCGGATTAATAATAGCATCCCAGTACGGATTCAGTAAAAAATCTGTACGGAAACAAAACAAAATCAATGCGAAATGTTTTCAAAATAAGTGCTGAATCAGTACTGAATTTTAATAAAATATGTACGAGATTTAAGATTTAAATGAAAAAAAGTTGACTAATGAAATAAGCTCAGTACGCATTCAGCACGAAAAACGTACGGAATTATTACAAACTAAAAACTAAATGTATATGCAATCTATTAACAATACATAGATGACAAATACTAAAATTACATAGATTTTGTGCGAATTTTAAAACTGGAACTCCAGGCGGAATACTAATATCATTCCAGTACGGATTCAGTACAAAATCTGTACAGAAAAAGAACATAATCAATGCGAAATGTTCTTAGAATAAGTGCTGAATCAGTACTGAATTTGAATAAAATATGTACAAGATTTAAAATCCCAATGAAAAAAGTTGTATAATGAAATAAGCTCAGTACGCATTCAGCACGAAAACCGTACGGAATTATTACAAACTGAAAACTAAATGTATACGCAATCTATTAACAATACGTAGATGATAAATACTAAAATTACATAAATTTTGTGTGAATTTTAAAACTGGCACTCCAGGCAGAATACTAATATCATCCCAGTACGGATTCAGTACAAAATCTGTACAGATAAAGAATATAATCAATGCGGAATGTTTAACGAATAAGTGCTGAATCAGTACTGAATTTGAATAAAATGTGTACGAGATTTAAGATTCTGATGAAAAATGTTAAATAATGAAATAAGCTCAGTACGCATTCAGCACGAAAACCGTACGGAATTATTACAAACTGAAAACTAAATGTATACGCAATCTATTAACAATACGTAGATGACGAATACTAAAATTACATAGATTTTGTGCGAATTTTAAAACTGGCACTCCAGGCGGAATACTAATATCATCCCAGTACGGAGTCAGTACAAAATCTGTACAGTAAAAGAACATAATCAATGCGAAATGTTCTTAGAATAAGTGCTGAATCAGTACTGAATTTGAATAAAATTTGTGCGAGATTTAAAATCCCGATGAAAAAAGTTGTATAATGAAATAAGCTTAGTACGCATTCAGCACGAAAACCGTACGGAATTATTACAAACTGAAAACTAAATGTATACGCAATCTATTAACAATACGTAGATGATAAATACTAAAATTACATAGATTTTGTGTAAATTTTAAAACTGGTGCTCCAGGCGGAATAATAATAGCAACCCAGTACCGATTCAGTACAAAATCTGTACAGAAAAAGAACATAATCAATGCGAAATATTCTTAGAATAAGTGTTGAATCAGCACCGAATCTTCATAAAATATGTACAAGATTTAAAATCCCGATGAAAAAAGTTGTATAATGAAATAAGCTCAGTACGCATTCAGCACGAAAACCGTACGGAATTATTACAAACTGAAAACTAAATGTATACGCAATCTATTAACAATACGTAGATGATAAATACTAAAATTACATAGATTTTGTGTGAATTTTAAAACTGGGGCTTCAATTAAAATTAAAATAAAATTCGTACAAAATCTTTTATGTATTGTTAATAGATTGCGTTTATATTTGGTTTCCAGTTTGTAATAATTCCAAACGGTTTTCATGCTGTATGCGTACTGAGCTTATTTCATTAGTCAACTTTTTTCATTTAAATCTTAAATATCGTACATATTTTATTAAGATTCAGTACTGATTCAGCATTTATTTTGAGAACATTTCGCATTGATTTTGTTCTGTTTCCGTATAGATTTTGTACTAAATCCGTGTTAGGATGCCATTATTATTCCGTCTGTAGGCCCAGTTTTAAAATTCGTATAAAATTTATGTAATATTAGTATATATCTACTATGTATTGTTAATAGATTGCGTATATATTTGGTTTTTAATTTGTAATAATTCCGTACGGTTTTCATGCTGTATGCGTACTGAGCTTATTTCATTAGTCAACTTTTTTTATTTAAATCTTAAAACTCGTACATATTTTATTAAAATTCAGTACTGATTCTGTACTTATTTTGAGAACATTTCGTATTGATTTTGTACTGTTTCCATGCAGATTTTGTACTGAATCCGTATTAGGATGCTATTATTATTTCGTCTGTAGCCCCAGTTTTAAAATTCGTACAAATTTTATGTAATATTAGTATATATCTACTATGTATTGTTAATAGATTGCGTATATATTTGGTTTCAAGTTTGTAATAATTCCGTACGGTTTCTGTGCTGTATGCGTACTGAGCTTATTTCATTGTCAACTTTTTTTCATTTAAATCTTAAAACTCGTACATATTTTATTAAAATTCAGTACTGATTCAGCATTTATTTTGAGAACATTTCGCATTGATTTTGTTCTGTTTCCGTATAGATTTTGTACTGAATCCGTGTTAGGATGCCATTATTATTCCGTCTGTAGCCCCAGTTTTAAAATTCGTACAAATTTTATGTAATATTAGTATATATCTTTTACGTATTGTTAATAAATTGCGTATATATTTGGTTTTTAATTTGTAATAATTCCGTACATGGTTTTCATGCTGTATGCGTACTGAGCTTATTTCATTAGTCAACTTTTTTTATTTAAATCTTAAATATCGTACATATTTTATTGAAATTCAGTACTGATTCAGCACTTATTTTGAGAACATTTCGCATTGATTTTGTACTTTTTCCATACGGATTTTGTACTAAATCCGTATTAGGATGCTATTATTATTCCGTCTGTAGCCCCAGTTTTAAAATTTTCACAAAATTTATGTAATATTAGTATATATCTGTTATGTATTGTTAATAGATTGCGTATATATTTGGTTTTCAGTTTGTAATAATTCCGTACGGTTTTCATGCTGTATGCGTACTCAGCTTATTTTATTAGTCAACTTTTTTCATTTAAATCTTAAATATCGTACATATTTTATTAAAATTCAGTACTGATTCAGCACTTATTTTGAGAACATTTCGCATTGATTTTGTTCTGTTTCCGTATAGATTTTGTACTGAATCCGTGTTAGGATGCTATTATTATTCCGTCTGTAGCCCCAGTTTTAAAATTCGTACAAATTTTATGTAATATTAGTATATATTTTTTACGTATTGTTAATAAATTGCGTATATATTTGGTTTTTAATTTGTAATAATTCCGTACGGTTTTCATGCTGTATGCGTACTGAGCTTATTTCATTAGTCAACTTTTTTCATTTAAATCTTAAATATCGTACATATTTTATTGAAATTCAGTACTGATTCAGCACTTATTTTGAGAACATTTCGCATTGATTTTGTTCTGTTTCCATACAGATTTTGTACTAAATCCGTATTAAGATGCTATTATTATTCCGTCTGTAGCCCCAGTTTTAAAATTTTTACAAAATTTATGTAATATTAGTATATATCTGTTATGTATTGTTAATAGATTGCGTATATATTTGGTTTTCAGTTTGTAATAATTCCGTACGGTTTTCATGCTGCATGCGTACTGAGCTTATTTCATTAGTCAACTTTTTTCATTTAAATCTTAAATATCGTACATATTTTATTGAAATTCAGTACTGATTCAGCACTTATTTTGAGAACATTTCGCATTGATTTTGTACTTTTTCCATACAGATTTTGTACTAAATCCGTGTTAGAATGCTATTATTATTCCGTCTGTAGCCCCAGTTTTAAAATTTTTACAAAATTTATGTAATATTAGTATATATCTGTTATGTATTGTTAATAGATTGCGTATATATTTGGTTTTCAGTTTGTAATAATTCCGTACGGTTTTCATGCTGTATGCGTACTGAGCTTATTTCATTAGTCAACTTTTTTCATTTAAATCTCAAATATCGTACATATTTTATTGAAAGTCAGTAATGATTCAGCACTTATTTTGAGAACATTTCGCATTGATTTTGTTTTGTTTTCGTACAGATTTTGTACTGAATCCGTATTAGGATGCTATTATTATTCCGTCTGTAGGCCCAGTTTTAAAATTCGTATAAAATTTATGTAATATTAGTATATATCTTTTATGTATAGTTGAAAGATTCCGTAAACATTTGGTTTTCAATGGGTATTAATTTCGTTTGGTTTTTGTACTCAATCCATACTGAGTTTATTTTATTATTCTCAATTTTTTACAGTGATTTAATAATTTGTACATATTTTACGGAGATTTAATACGAATCCACTATTTATTTCAATAATATTTGGTGCATACGTTGCATAACAATTGTATAAATGGCATACTGATTTTATACTGATTATGCTCTGAGTGAGTTCACTTCATATTTACCTAAATATGCATTCGCAGATTCAGTACTGATTTTATACGTATTTTATTTAGTATTTGTGCTTGATTAATATGAATTTTGTACTTTATTCGCATTGCGTTTTGAGACTACTTTCAGAGTTCGCTCAGTACGAATTTCGTGTAAGTACCATGTGGATTTTACGTTGATGAAATACAAATCACATACTGATATCAGTGTAAAATCAGTACTGAATCAACACAAACTTTTCTAGTAGGGTAATAATTTAAAGAAAATATAAACATCACAGTTATCGTCCTATTTAATCAAATATATACACGGAGCGAACAAATCGGGAATACTTCCTTGCGCCCTCTACTGCTACACATCCGTACGCACGTTTTTGGATAGGCCTTGCGTACAAGCAACGATTCCATAAGGCATCGGGAAAAAGTCCGAACGCTCTATAAGCGTACGGACTTTTTCCTATAAGCGTTCGGACTTTTTCCCGATGGGTTATGGAATCGTTGCTTATACACAAGGTCTATTTCCAAAAACATGTGTACGGAACAATTGCAGTAGAGGGCGCAAGGAAGTATTCCCGATTTGTTCGCTCCGTGTAGAACTAATGATTCCGAATCTACTATCTTTCGTTTGAAAAATAGAATCATTAGTTTTTTTCCCTTTTGAATAATAACAAGATGTGTATCTACAACTTTGTAATATAATTTTATTGTATTTTTTACATTCAGTAATTTTATTAATATTTATAAAGAAACGAAGGCACGAAATTTCTTTTTTGGTTAGAATGTGACGTTTTGCACATCCTACTAGTGTACAATCACCTATTTTTACTACATTCTTTAATCTTTTACTGTTCAGTTGATCAACAAAATCTTTCGTTTCTTCAGAAATAAAGCTTTCCGTTTCTAATTGTGGAATTTGTTGATAAGTTAATAGTCTAATAACTATTTCTTTAGCGATGTGGTAATTACTTTTCTTCATTTCAAGTAAATTTTTATTATGGCTTTCGAAGGGAAAAGTATTGATTGCCCATAGTGGTCCCCAATTCTCGACAGTATCAGTTAAATGTAACAGTAAATGTACATTGTAGTACATATACTTATCTCCGAAAAATATACCAAAATAAAAAACAAATTCTATTAATAAAATTTTTGAAATCTTTAGTTCATGTGGTGATATGCTATCTTGTAGAAGAGTATTTAAAGCTGAGATAAATATTGCAAGATGATTTAGATATTTTCTAAGTAGAAGCCCTTTTAAGCTTGGTAAAGTACCGAATAAAATCCAAATGAGCCAATCAGAAGCTGATAGAAAATAATAAAAAATAAAAACTAATAATAACTTTTATTCTAGGTTTGGTTTAGCGTATGGTTTTCAAATTGAAAAAGCTAATAAAAAATAATAAAAAATAAAAACTAATAATAACTATTGTTTCATAAGAAAGTAATAAAAAATAATAACTAATAATAACTTTTATTTTAGGTTTGGTTTATGCGTATGATTTCCAAATTGAAAAAGCTAATAAAAAATAATAAAAAATAATAAGAAATTAAAACAAAAAATAAAAAATAATAACTATTTCAAACTTTTATTACAGTCCAAAATCTAGACGTTTTAAATTGTTAATATCAGTTATTATTTTTTATCATTTTTTATTTCAGAATGTGATTTCCGCCTGGGAGGTTATTGAATTTCTATTAAAAGTAAAGTTTTTACTTATCTGAATAAAAATTGATGGTTCGTTCATTGTCTTTTTAATTCCAAATAAAACTTTATCAACAATTGAGAATTAACATTGCCACTTTTTAATAAAAATAATTTGCATTTTCATAATATGGAAACAACTTGAAATTGTTTGTTTATATACGTCATCAATAAATAGCATGGTTAGAGAAAATCAATGACAGCTGTTCGGGAGTAACCGAATTCAAGTTGTTTCCATATTCTGAAGACGCAAATAATTTTTGTTGAAAATTGGTAATGTTAATTCTTAATTATTGATTAAGTTTCATTTAGAAAAAGGGAAAACAACTAAAACTATCAATTTTCATTCAGATAAGTAAAAAGTTTACTTTAAATTTAAATATAACTTTAATAACTAAATTTATTACCTAAATTTTTAACCTTTTTTTAAGTAATAAATAACTTTTTTGTATAAGATTAATAAATATTCATTACAGTTTTATTTAAATGAAAAAAAAAATAATTTTAAATTCTTTATTATATTTCTTCTAATCAAATAACCCTAAAATGTCATTATATAATTTTAAAAAACTATGAGAATAAAAACAAAATTCCTTCTACGTTCTCTGAATCCATAAGAATAATTACTTTGTGTAAATTTATTTATTTTTCAGATTGTTTTGATGAGATGATATATAACTGGAGATATTTTGAGAAAATTCGAGAATCGAATTCTTTTGATTAAAGACACGTAAGTATTTAAAATTATTAATGTTTTTTTAATTTATTAAATTTGATTTTAAGGAGATGTAAAATGGACACTACACCTGTACTTATAAATATTGCCTGTTTTTTTTATTTTATTGCAAAATTATAAGAAATTAGATACATTAGCTTGTAGTATGCATCGTGAATATTCTTCAGTTAAACTTTTAAATAAATTTATTCATTAGTTTTTAATAATTTTGAGTTCCAATATCATATATAAAAATTTTTCGATTTTGTACCTGAAACCCAAAGTTATTAAAAACTAATGAATGAATTTATTTAAAAATTAAACTGAATAATATTCACGATACATGCTACAAGCTAATGTATCTACTTCCCTGAAATCTTGCTCTATAAAATGAAAAGATAAACAATATTCATGAGTACTAGTGTAAAGTCCGTTTTTTATCCCCTTAAGGAAGAAATTACTTATTAATTATTAATTTTAATTAAATTTAGTCTTGTGAAATTTATGTTTTATCACTTATTATATTTATTCAGGAATGTATTTAAAATAGATTTTTACGTTATAAATAATATCTCAGCTTGAGCATTTCATTATATGCATATATGTATACCCTGGTAGAAATGTGAACATAAAAAATGGTGCATATAAAAATTTGAGGTTATTAGTAATAATAATGCCAACGAAATGACCATAAAATGTTAAAAAAAGCGTTTTCATTTTTACTGATCATAAAATGGTAAAAAAAGTTACAATTTCCACCAGGATATATATATATGTGTGTGTATGTGTGTAAACTAATTAATCATAATGAAAGATTAAAAAATATATACAAACCCAATATTAATAGAATTAAATTTATATTTCAGAACGATGAAAATTTCCGAACAAGCTTCAGGATCTGTTCCGAAATTGCTGACAGGACTGGCCAGTAACACAAATGGCAACCGCGAAATAAATTTTAGCGGTCTATTTAAATCAACGAATTTAATTAAAATATTTAATTCATAAAATTTAATTGCATAATCATATATTATGATTGATTATACTATTTATTATATTTTATTATATTGCTTTAACAAATTTTCTTTAATTCGATCATCAACCCAGTAATCAGTTGATTTTTATTTGCATATGTTCTACTGATGTAACTCAACAGTTAACAGCTCACTATAAATTCCCTGCTTAAAAAAATCAGTTGACAAATCAATTGATTTATCACTTGATATATCAATTGATATATCAACTCAAAACATCAAGTGGATATTTTATAGTGTCAGATTCTAAGTCCGAAAATTCTAAAAATTACAAAGTCTCAATGGAAATATTTTTTTTTATTAGAACAGGTTTTTTTACATTATAAAGGTTGCTGAACCACTGTGCATAGTCCGTTCAAGAACATATTTTTTTCGAAAGTTCAATGTAACTAAAGTTTGTAACTTGGAATAATTTCTATTTTTTTAAAAAATTACCAAGTCCCAATGGAAATTTTTTTTTGTCAGAACACGTTTTTTTATCTTTTAAGCGTTGCTCAACCACTCTGGAAAGTCTCTCCAGTAAACTATTTTTGTTTAAATTTTATGTTAGGAAAAGTTGTAACTTAAAATAATTTTGAAATTTCCGAGAAATTACTAAGTTCCAATACAAAATTTATTTTTATAAGAATACTTATTTTTACGTCTTAAGTGTTGCTGAACCGCTGTGGAAAGTCTCTTCGATAACTTATTCTTTTTAAATTTCATGTTAGGAAAAGTTGTAACTTAAAATAATTTTGAATTTTCAGAAAAATTAATAAGTTCCAATGTAACAGTATTTTTGTCAGAAAACGTTTTTTTTACATTTTAAAGTTTGTGAACCACAGTGCATAGTCCGTTTAAAAACCTATTTTTTTGAAAGTTCAATGTAACGAGTTTCTAACTTAGTAATTTTTCTGAAAAATCGAAATTATTACGAGCTGTAATTGAATTTGGGTGATTCAGTGATTTCGGCCCCATTGTGCAATGGAGAATAGCAAATGTTATTGTATAATATATTAAAGGAATGGCGAAGCTGCATCCTTCTAATATTTCCATTTTAAGTTTATGAGTAACGGTGCCAATGATGAAGAGTCTCTTAATGATGATGGTAGACCGTTCCATAGTTGCGATGACACAACCAGGAATGATCTTTGGTGATACTTGGTAAATGAAAAAGGAATGGTTAACGGTCTCACATCGCCCCTCAGTGTCCTCACAGGCCAGCTCCACAAATATCTAGAATAAAGATATGAAGGTGAGCATGACAAAAACATTTTGTATAAGAAGGTAGTAGTGAAGTAGTTTCTTCTACCCAAAGGGGATAACCAGCCTAGAGAGGACCTATAAACAGAGATGTGCTCGCGCCTACTTACACCATAGATGTAACGAATACCAGAGTTTACGACCCTTTGAAGCCTCAGATCGAGTACAGCAGAAAGGTCAATATAGACCAAACAGCAGTAATCGAGTAAAGGAAACAGCAAGGAACGGATAAGATGCTTACGTAGTGCAATGGTGGTACTTTTTCAAAAGAAATTTAATCTATAGAGCAATGAGTGGCTTTTGCTGCACACCTGCGCAATTTGATCCTTCCAGTTCAACTTACTATCAAGCCATACACCAAGACTACGAACAGAAGATTCAAACTTAATAAGATCACCGTTTATTGGAACACCAGTGATGTGTAATGAGGGCAGCATATTGACATAGAATAATAGCTTTTGTTTTGTTCACATTTAATTTTAGATGATTGTTTGTCGCCCATTTAACAATACTGACAGCTTGATCACTCATAAGAGCAGTAACAGAAGCTAACTTAGCAGTTGGGAAGTGAATGTACACCTGAAGATCATCAGCATAGATAAGATGCTGCACATCGGCATGGAAGTCAGCAGCCACATCATTGATGTATATAGAAAACAACAGTGGACCAAGAACGGAGCCCTGAGGAACACCAGTATTTAATGTTACATAGTCAGATGCATTACCATCTGCATCAATAACAGCCTGCTGTCTCTCAGAGAGATAAGACGCAAACCATTGCACAACTGAATGCGAGATGTCAAGAGAAGACATTTTTCTAAACAGAGAGACACGGCATACCGTATCAAATGCCTTGCTGAAATCAAATAGCAACAGTAACGTCACGTAGCGTCTGTCCATATTGCATCTAATGTCCTCAGTTAGCTTCAGTAGTGCGGTCTGAGTACTATGTCCAGTTCGAAATCCAGTCTGATAAGGGTCCAGTAGCTGTCGCGTAGACAAGTAATTGTAGAGTTGATCATGGACTAGACGTTGAAGAACCTTGGACATAAAAGATAATAAAGAAATTGACCTAATGTCACCAAAAGCTTGAGGAGAGGAGATTTTGTTTATTGTAGTAACCAGTGAGATCTTCCAGTATGAAGGAAATAAGGACTCACGCAATGAGTCGTTATAAATGCGACATAACAAAGGCCCAATGACCGGAAATGCCGCACGGACGAAAGATTGAGGAACAGCATCAAACCCTCTGGCCTGTGAAGCTGAATGACAAACAGCCATCCATACCTCCTCCAAAGTAACTGGATTAAACTTAAACATGGGTTTAAGTGGTTCATCTAGAGCAAGTGTATTCATTTAATCAGAAATGGAGGGGACCAGAGGATCAAACGCAACGCCACCAAAATACCGATTCAAATCATTAATTGAAAAAGAATGACGAGAGTCACTACTGCTGGAATATACGCCCAGGTTCTTGAATTCTTTCCAGATCTGTCTTGCGTCAGTAATCTTAGATAGTCTGTCGTGGTAATACAGTAATTTAGCTGATTCAATGCATGAATGAGCCCGATCTCGAGCATCTCTATAACATATAAGATCAGCACGCAGCCTAGTACGTTTGAAGCGTCTGTAAAGTCTATCTCTCTCAGAGATTAAGCGGTGATGCTCAGAGGTAAACCACGGACGATGACTCTTGCTCTGTCGAACACGCCTAACAGGTACAAACCGTGAGATAGCCTCATTAAGATGAGTGTAAAGACATTCAAGGCGAGCCAAAAAAGAAGAGTCACCGTTACGCATAGCACAATTTAGCGATCGAAAAGAATCAAGAAGAGCAGTTTCATCAACCGCTTTATAATCATGATAAGTAAAATTATTAAGTATAGGCCTAGAGAGAGACGACTTCACAGTCGCAGCAATAAAGTCATGTCCATCAATAAATGGTACATCAGTCTTCCAATAGTCAAGCAGTAAGTCATTGGCATCGACAAGGCACAAGTCGAGCCAGGTATCAAAGGAATAAGTATGATGCGTAGGTCCATAAGGCATTGAAAAAAGTGAATTTTCCTTAAGAAGGCTCTTAAGGAACACAGAATCATCAGATTCAGAACACAAATTAGTGTTGAAATCTCCCAAAACTACCTTAATACTATAATTGTGAATATGAGTGGTCAAATCAGGAATAAAGTCTGTGTTGGCCAAAAATGGAGCGTGAGGTGGTCTATAAACAACACCAACGAAAATGGGTGAAGCCAAGTCAGATGAGTTGACCTCACAGAAGAGATACTCAGGTAAACCAGGCTTACCATTTCAGCTTCCAGAGGATGAACAGAGACGCACAGAAGTGAGAGAGCAGTGTACAAATAAAGCAACACCACCTCCCCTAGTGTTACGATCCTGTCTATAAAGCACATACCCATCAAGAGCAATCAAAGAATCACAAACTATCTGGCCCAGTTTGGTCTCAGTAACAGCTATTACGTGGAAATAAGGGCGAGAAGCCAAAAAGAGTCTAATCATCTCAATGTGCGCTCTAATAGAGTTGGCATTGAAATGACAAACTCTGAGACCATCCTTAGTAGTGAAATGATCATGTATGACCGATGAAATAGTATTGTTAGAAGGAAGAAGTGTGTTAGAGTGAGAAGGAAGAGAGAACGAGCTTACTCCAGTGTCATATTTTAAGTGGCTACATCGTCGTTGGCTGATATCAATGAGAGCTTCGCTAAAAAAGCATCCAGGTCGTCATCTGATGCAATACGAATGGCTACATCCTCCTTCTTCTTTCTGACGAAGATCTTACCATCACGTACAAATGTAAGGAAGTTGTACCTCTTATCTTTGGCCTTCCTGAGCACTCTCAACTTCAGTTGGTGCAATGAGTGTGGCAGATATTCATTGATATTGATCAAGGAAGGAGTAAGTGTTTCCACAGATATAGTTCCATGCAAAAGGTCACTCCTGATCTTTGAGGTATGAAGGCTACCCATCCTGATCTTTGCTCCGATGACAGATCGCGCCAACGGGGCACTTTTCAAGGTGACGAGCAGCGGTGTCGTAAGCAGCGGAGGACCACCTTGAGATGTTGTTGCAGAAGGAGCAGTACTATCATCAGTACTACGAGCTGTAGCAGGTCGCGACAAAGGTCGAACCGAAAGAATGTCATTGAGAACAAAACCAGAATTAAGAGAAGCCAATACAGCAAAGACACCGCTCTTCAGATCATTAAATTCATTAGGAACCAAGCCTCCAAACACCAAGTCTGATGCACGCTCAAGACGCTGCTGGCCATACGCCAAAACATCACATTGTTGCCGTAAAGATTTATTGAGCTTGTCCAATTCCTGTAGTTTAGCAACCATAGGGTCAGCCTGATCAGGCACAACAGAGAGAGATTCTTCTAGCTTCGCCTTAAGCTCCCGATAATCCTGACAAACCTTGTCAAGTCTTGCCTCAGTTGCTCCACAACGTTCCTCACATGCCACAGCAATACCATCCACTCGTGTCTCCAAACTTGTAAATCTCCCATCCAGTGTCAATAGTTGAGTGCCAATATTGTTGATCTTGGTATCCATAGCATCCAGCTTATCTAATTTCTCCATCTTCTTCAATATAGAAGACAAAAGTTCATTTGTTTGTAGCGCCGATATTGTCGGAGTTGGAGTACGCGACAGAGACAGAGGAGTTGAGACATCACTCATAGAACCCACAGAACTAGAACGTGATCGGTTGCAATCTGGATTCGCAGCTGCTATGCAAAAGTTACATACCTTGACTTGTTGGTTGTTATTATCTCTGACTAAGAGCAATTTGGTACAAGAGCTGTGATAGGTCTTACCACAGCGACCATAAAGCTGAGGCTTAGATGCAGTACTAAAGTTTTTAAAACAGAGACCACACTAATTGGACATAGTGACCTCCAAGATAGAAATAGCTTAATTAAAACGAATCTTAAATTTTAAATTTTAAATTTTAAATTCGGTGCCAGTTGTATATTTAAAAGTAGATAAGCAGCTTAATAAATGCACTCTGAGTTGCTTCTAAGTTTCAGTAGTTGTAAATGGAAAAGCAGCTTAATAAATGCACTCTGAGTTGTTTCTAAGTTTCAGTTGTTGTAAGTGGAAAAGCAGCTTAATAAATGCACTCTGAGTTGCTTCCAAGTTTCAGTAATTGTAAGTGGAAAAGTGGCTTAATTTGTACAGAGTAAGATTCGTTTGACTGTGATTAGAGAGAGCAGAAGATATTAGTGGAAAAGCGCCTTAACTGGAGAAGTTACCATTAGATATCATATAGACGGGCAAAGATGCTAATATACAGGTCATCCAAGGGATGGAGCCACCAGCACTAAGCAAATAAGAATCCTTTTGTGGTATATGATTGCACCAAAAAAGATTGAGTCCGATATATGGACGATAAATTAAAAAAGTATTGTCACAAGATCGGAGACATATTTTTCCAAAAAGATGATGAGAAAGCCATAACTCCTCACGATTTTAATGATTTTGTTCAGGGACATAAATATTATGTATATTGGCGCTCATGTGGAAATAACTGTTTTACAAAAAGTAAATGCTGTAAATTATATTCAGCATTTATACAAAGTCTTGGAGGTATGTACACTTATTAATGTACAATTATTGTTTTATAAATTATAAAATCTATATTTTATTTCAGAAAGCGAACAAGATGCATTATTCAATGCCAATAATAATAATAAAAGATTTAAATTTTCTAAACGGGTTTCATCAAGTGAATCCAGTTTTGAAAATTCTAGCGAAACCTGTATTATTTCTTCAGTAAGTACATTAACTTTCATTTCTTTAATTTCTAAAAAGTTGTGAATGATAAATTTTAAATTGATAATAAACAATTTTTAATCAGTAATATTTTATTAATTATAATTTAGAGAAATTAATACTCATTAAATGATAAATACTTATAGTACAGTACTAGTTCTGTTTTTTTTTTAAACAATTTATTTCATACATTTCTTAAATATTATTACAGCATAAAAGATTGAGGATTTATTAGTGCTTAGTTTTTGAGACGGCTTTAATGTTGTTAATTCATTTATATAAATACGGATAATTTAAATACTTATATACTAAAACAGTATAAAGCCTCCTTTCAAATAATAACAAATGTTCAGAACTTAAAAAATTTTAACAATTTAGCACAGTAATTATTTCTTATCATAGTTCTTTTAATATGGTATACAATGCAACTCGATATACGAATAAATATTTACAATTATTTCTTTATAGTTTTTAAAGGTATGCTTCTAATTTTTATTAATAAGTTTTTTACTATGTTTTTGTTATAAACTTGACTTTCTCCTTGTCTGTCTTTCTGTTCAAGTTAATTTTTAAATTCGATGTTTAACTAAATGCCTGATAAGTTATAGACTTATAATTTGAAAAATAGTTTAAAACTCAATGAATGAATGAAATATTATGAAAAAAATTCACTTGTGCCAAAATATAAGTATTTCTATCATGATTGTACAGTATTTATAAATGAGTCAATAAATACGTATTACAATGATAAAACATTTATGTAGAATAAGAGTTGATAATGTTTAATTGAAAAAAAATTAATTATAATCAGATGCAGGTTAGAAATAAAAACTGAATATTTATTTGGTAAAATATGTACATTGTATAAAAAAAAATGAAATTATCAAATAATAAGTGTTAGTTCAATTAACTATTTTTGACCAAATGTTCACCTTTAAGCATTTTTTAAGTTAAAATATTCATAACTTTGTTCGTATTACAGTTCATCATTTTTTTTTATAACATGAAAGTTTAATTTACTTGATGGTCGAGGCACTAATTTTTGGTTACAGTAAAACTAAATATTTATTCCATATGAAATAAAGCAATGTATCACACCATGATAATAAAAATATACAAATTTGGTTTAAATATAAAAGTACCCTTCAATCCACCCCAAAAGAAATTCGCGAACTTGACCATAACAAGCGGAATAATAATAACAATTTATAATAAAAAATGAAAAATAATGTACAGATTGTGAAACTAAATCACGCCATTAAATAAATTAGAATGCTTCTTGATTTTCATTAGTCTATCGAAAGACGATGAATAAAAATTTTGTTAAAACAAAATAAAAATACGAAATTTCCCTTTAGACATGATTTTTATCCGCTATAACTATGGTATCTTTCATTCCGGCGTATAGGCAAACAATCTGTCTTAAGTAATTTGATTTGTTTTTGAATATCCATTTACTTTTCAATTCATCAAAATACTGTTTAAAAAATTATAAAATACAAATCTTAGTTAACACCATGATATTCATATCCCCTCATAGCTGGGATAAATTATAGTTTCGCGTATTGGTGAAAATTCATCTAATGTATTTTGCAGTTCTTTTTGATATTGTTTTGGTTCATCGAAAACTTATTAAAAAAAAATGAATTTCTGATAAAACCATGATTTTTATCACCTGCAGCTAGGATAGTTTTTATTTTCTGCAAATTGTTTCTAATTTGAATTAGTTTGAAAAAATTCGCTTCTTCATCACAACTGCAACCAAAAGTTTTACTGAATAAAGTAAAATTACCTTCTTCAACACCTCAACCATTACGTTCACGTTCACGTACGCCTTTACGTTCGCGTTCATGAACGCCTCCACCTTCGTGTTTACGTACGTCTCCACGTTTGCCTTCACGAACGCCTCCACTTTTGCCTTCACGCACGCCTTCACGTTCGCCTTCACGAACACCTACACGTTTGCGTTCACGAATGTCTTCTCGTTCGCGTTCACGTACGCCTCCACGTTCGCCTTCACGAACGCCTTCACGTTCGCGTTCACGCACGCCTTTACGTTCGCCTCACGAACGCCTTCTCGTTTGCGTTCACGTACGCCTCCACGTTCACCTTCACGAACACCTTCTTGTTCAAGTTCACGTACGCCTTCACGTTCGCGTTCACGGACGCCTCCACGTTCGCCTTCACGAACGCTTCCACCTTCGTGTTCACGTACGTCTTCACGTTTGCCTTCACGCACGCCTTCACGATTGTCTACACAAACGTCTACACGTTTGCGCTCACGAACACCTCCATCTTCGCTTTCACGTACGCCTCCACGTTCGCCTTCACAAACGCCTCCACCTTCGCGTTCACGTACGCCTTTACGATCGCCTCGACGTTCATGTTCACCAACGCATTCACGGTCGCCTACACCAATAAGACCAAGAAATAATAGAAGAAGTCCATTGCGAGCTGTAATTTGCTAAATCGATGGGAGTGAGAATAAAGCGTCAACAGATGGTATGAGTTATAAATGTTTGTGTACATATATATATTTTTTTTTATATAAAAAAAATTTATTTTAGATAAAAAAATATAAAAATCGGCTGTACAGATTTTAAGCAAATAATAATTTACTTCCTATCATAAGTATGTTGAAAAAACACATCTTAATTAAATGAAATCTAAAAAATATAATATAAAAAAATGTAATTTTTAATGTTTTTAGCACCTGAAATACATGAGAGGTACACCATAGTTGATAATATGGTAAATGATTTTTCGTTTAATCTTTGCTTACCACACTGGGTTCAAAGGACCCAGACCTTTTTTAATAAAAAGAGTAATTTTTTTCAATTTTTTAATCGTGGTAATTTTTTATACATATTTAAATTTAGTTAAAAGCTATAAAACCTACATAGCCTTTTTAAGTAACTGTTAAAGGATTCTAAAAAAAAAGTTTAAGTAAATCTATATAATAGTTTGTATTTTATAACGATTTTTCCTAACGTGTTACTCCAGGGAGGTGTGGTAAGCAAGGGTTAAGTTTATTTGATCTAAAAGTGTCTTTTTTTTCTAATTGTACTATTTTTTAGGTATATTTAGGAAAAAATGTTAAAGTTGGGCCAAAATCATGGCAGATGATGCAAAAGAAGTGCCGCAGTCAATTTGCTAGAGAAATAGCTGTACTTATATTTTAAAAAAAATTAGACAACATATGTCTCGATTATAGTAAAAAAAAAGTAAATCTTCCCGGACGAAGTCCAATGAAATTGGTTTCAGCAGCAAAACTGAAATTGTATTTAAGTGAGTAATTAGTCAATGCGAAGTAATGATAAGTTGACCCATTAACGCGATAAACGACGAAAATTTTTAATCAATTTGAAACTTCTACAAATTATGCGACTCTGAATCGACCTTTCTGAAACTTAAAATCTTCACATATATATGACCGTAACGCTTATCGCATCATAGTTAGGTGCATTCATGGAAAAAATTGGTTGGAATAAGAGATTTGTTCTGAATAAATTGCACGTGACTTGAGTTTGATATAGGTTACACATGACATAATGAAGATTGAATAGATTTACGACCCCATAACTATACTTGAAATTTTATTGTTTAAGCTAAAACCATCAATTTACTGTTATTAACACTTTTTTACAGTTATTTATATTTATTTACAATTATCTACATCCATTCACTTTTTTTACAATTATTCACAGTTATTTACGATTATTTATAGTTTTTTACAGTTATTTTTATTCAAATACATATATATTTATTTATATATTCATTTTGAATGGCAAATTTATGTCACACGATCTATAAAATAGTATACGACACCATCGACCTATGTAGAACGAAATCACACGGCGCTGACTCCGTGCCGTGCAATCAAGTTCCTCATAGGTCACACGTATCATCATGTACTATTATACAAGGTCATCAAGTACAGAAAAAAATATGTTTGGGATATGGAATTTCAGAAAAATGTATTGAGAACTGAATTGAAGAAGTTTTTAATCAACGATAAATTCGAGTCTTTTTGCGCATAAATGAGTTAGAGTTAATTTATGACAATCAAATTATTATTTGCAGCATTATTCAAAGATTACTTAGAAAACAACCCAGCTTATCAAACTTGTGACGAAGACAAAAAAACTGCCATGATCAAAGAATCAACATTGTATTTATCATATAGTTTTCGAGATGCATACGAAAAAAGTATTAAGATAGCTCAGCAAATATAATTCAAGTTAAAAAAGTATATCAGTCAATCTAATTTAAGTTGTTCTAAGATAACTATCCTTGTTATCACATAAGTATTAAAAATTTTATTTTTCATGAATGGAATGTATTTTTTATTTTTAAACTTTAAAAAAAAACCACATTAGTGAAACATTATCCTTACATTAAGACTCAGCAACTTTTTGCCCAATTAGTACTAGCTAGGAGAAGGCCCTTTGTTTAGGTCACAGACCTTGTTCTAACTTCCGGATATATTTTTCTACATAAAATTCTTAAAAAAGTCACGAGCATTCGGTTGAATGCTCGATCATTCCAAGATTATGAGCTATTTTGTTTAATTTTTTATAGCACTGCGGGACCTAAATCCGCATTTAAGTAACGCTCCTCCGTTACCTAGGTGGCACTTTTTTACACAGTATAATAATGAATTTACTTATAGGTAACGTACATATAATAAAAACAGGAGTGGCAGTCGTGGGGACTGGCCGTCAGAAGCTATGCTTCCAGTATATATATAGAAACTAGGAAGTGTGACATTTGCAAAAATTATAATTAATTTTTTAATGAAAACTTGTTATTTTTCATTCAATGTATTATGTATTTAAAAATATATTAATAATATAGTTTATTAATAACAATTATTAAAAAGTTAAGAAAGAAATGTTTATGCGTAGCTTATAAAGGTTCATTGATATAAAAAAACGAAGCAGTAAAACTATAGTTTCTCAAATAAAATTTACAGAAATGTACAGTATCAAAATTTCCGGAAAATTTTCGTAAAAAATAATTTTTTAAATAGAAACATAGAATAAAAAATTAAAAAAGAAATTAAAGAAACGATAAAATACCAATTTTGTTTTGTGCTGTAAAATTTTCTCAAGTCATTTTTTTCTATTTTTTTACCGTATTAAATAGTTTTTAAATTCGTGAAATTTTTTAACTTTCTTCAATTATAACTATTTAAGAAATAAAGATATGTAAGAAGACTAGGGACAGTAAATATTTTTTTTTATTAGAATCATATTTTTTTAACTGAGCAAGGAATATATATATATGTTGCGTCGCACCATGTCAATTCCACGAAATCACATCTATTTCATAGAATTTCGACAAACACACGACTCGCTTGAACGCGGCATGCAAAGAGGTGGCAGCACGTTGCGGTCATCATAGTCAAATTTTTCTATACTCGGGTCACTTTGTGCCCGAGTTAACGAGTCAAATCAAGTCATTTGTACAGTCAGTTCATCGTCAAGCGCGACTGAATACACACCTCTCTGCACGCCTCGCGTCACGAGTCTCATCTTAAAAAATACAATCGTGTCCTAGTACACCGCACTCTAGCTGTAATAGACATTACGTTGATCGCACTGCGAATCAAAGTCTATTACCTCATATACAATCGTGTCCTAGTACACCGCACTCTAGCTGTAATAGACATTACGTTGGTATCATTGAGAATCAAAGTCTATTTAAAATAGACATTACGTTGGTCTCATTGAGAATCAAAGTCTATTACCTCGTTTAAACTCAATTGCAACAAACGTTACCTTGATTTCTTAAAATCAGCGTTTGTTGTATACTGATTGAAAGCCGTGCGCGCACGCAAACCGAAAGCATATGCAATCGTTTACCGGATCTTGCGTTAATTTTAAGTGCGATAGTTCAGTGTTGTAAATTTTAATAAAAAGGGTTTTTTATGCCGAAAGGCTTTTTCCCTCTATATGGTGTTAATTTTATTTCGTAGTCCTTTAGCTTCTTCTCATAAAGATTAAATTTAATACAATTTAGATCAATTACAAGCAATCAATTTAGAGTCAGTGAATACAAAATTTGGTTAAGTGAAAATTAATTTGTGTAGTGAGATAAATCTAGTTAAAATCAGTTCTTTTTTTTATAAATAAATTTGAGTTCAATTAGCTAAAAAATTGCTTAATTTCTAATTTTTAATCTTTATCTTTATTTTTATTTTTATTTTTTTTTATCTATTTTTTATTATTCATTTTTTTATTTTATTTATTTTAATTTGTTTTATATTTTTAAATTCTTTTGTGATTAATTTGGATGTAGCCTACGCTACAATATATATATATATATATATATATATACAGTAATATTACGAGGAAAGTACTTATACGAAATCAGTAGGTGCAAGTGAGAGGGCATAGGGAAACTTCGTTAACATGAAAAGATTTAGAAAAAGAGAAGCAGTACCCGCTTTGTATTTACCTATAACGTCCTAGTACATATAGATACTTTCCTCAAAATTTCACTGGATATATATATATAATTATGTATATATATATATATATATATATATATATATATATATATATATATATATATATATATATATATATATATATATATATATATATATACACTACAAGCATCAATTGTGGTACATTCAACACACACATCCACTTGTGTATATACATGCATATTCTTAAGCGGAATGGGAGAGAGGGAAAGAAAGAAAGAGAAAGAAGAATTTAAGTGTTTGTATGTTGATAGCAATAATGGCACCATGTGCCATATTCGTACATTCACGCTGGGTGACATTTGGGACTGTCGATTTTTATACATTTAGTACCCTTGCCGTAACGTCGCGTAAGAACCATAGCTTCAAAAATAATTTGATATGTAGATTATTTTTTAAAGTATTTTCATAAATAACAATGAGCTGTAGTATATTAAAACTCTTTTCTATTAACATTTTTGGCTGTATTCACAGTAGCATGGAAGTTCGGCAATTCAAAATCCCACCTGTGATAAATTAAAAACGGTAAAATTTGCTCCAGTATGCTGAATCGTGGTTCATGATTATTCTTGAATCAACCATACGATACGAAATAACAATTTGATATTTTTTTATTTGTCAAGTATTTTATATACAATAGGAGTAAATACGTATAACAAGCCATATAGAGATACCGAGTAAACATTTCATTATCACACAGTAGCTTTTTTTGTGACCATTTCATTAATTATAAAAATACTTAATATCAACCGAAGATCGTTCTAGCAAATGTAATATGCATGCGAAAAGAGCTTGCATAAATTATTCACACTCGTGAAAAATCCCGTGGTTTTAAATCCGATTGCTACAACTAAGCGTTTAAGAGATGTATCCTCGATATACTTATATTTTATACAAGTTCTCAGAAATAGTCCTAGCGTCAATCGCATTAGACGTGCATGTATGATACGATATAACCTATCTATTTACACGTGTTTTCTTAACTCGGTATAATATTATATACATAGTATGATACGACATAACCAAGCTATTTACACGTGCATTCATGATTCGGTATACGATTATATATAACCTGGTATACGCGAATCAATAGCTAGGTATAAGCTTACAGTAGTATCCTCGGTATGCATATACGTATAAATAACCAAGCTATTAATACGCGCACACACACCTCGGCATAGTAATCTCAGTACGCATACACGCGCAAATAACCAAGCAATTTACATGCGCATACTCACCGCGGTATGAACAGCTCGGTACACTAGCATATTAACCACGCTAAATACACACCGCGGTATAAACAGCTTGATATACTAGCATATCAACCACGCTAAATACACACCGCGGTATAAACAGCTCGGTATACTAGTATATTAACCGCGCTAAATATACACCGCCGTATAAACAGCTCGTTATACTAGTATATTAACCGCGCTAATTATACACCGCGTTATAAACAGCTCGGTATACTAGCATATTAACCATGCTAAATAAATACCACGGTATAAATAGCTCGGTATACTAGCATATTAACCGCGCTGAATATACACTGCGGTATAAACAGCTCGGTACAATAGTATGCCGCGTTATTTACCCGCGTATACATGCCTCGCTATACGAGCATACGTGTATAAAAATAGCTCGGTATACTAGCATATTAACCACGCTAAATATACACCACGGTATAAACAGCTCGGTACAATAGTATGCCGTGCAATTTACCCACGTATACATGCCTCGCTATACGAGCATAGACAACAAGGCATACGTGTATAAATATAGCTCGGTATACTAGCATATTAACCGCGCTAAATATACACCTTGGTATAAACAGCTCGGTACAATAATATGCCGCGCTATTTACCTGCGTATACATGCCTCGCTATACGAGCATAGACAACGAGGTATACGTGTATAAAAACAGCTCGGTACAATAGTATGCCGCGCTATTTAGCCGCGTTTACATGCCTCGCTATACGAGCATAGACAACGAGGTATACGTGTATAAAAATAGCTCGGTATACACGTATATACACCTAGGTTAACACATATGAACGCACGTATATTACGTGTGTCACGTTGATAATTTTATACTCGTCTCAAAGTTCGTCTGCATGTGTTCCTAGATGCATCATGTATGTTCTCATATCAATGCGTGCAATCAAACATAATATTTATTTAAATTAAGAAAAGGAGTTAAGAAACGTTTTATTTTTTTTTCTCTGTAATAATTTATTTAGTTCCTCTGTGATAGTTTATTGTAAGAAATTGATTAGTTTTCATTTGTTTCTTAGAGGTTATGATATTGATATACACAAGTTAAATTATTTTGTATATATACTGTAGAAAGCATTATATTTCTGATTTTTTTTCAAATAATTGACCAAATGGTGATATTAGATGATACTACACTGAGAAAAAAATTTATTTGGATTAAGTAAGGCTTAATTGAATCAATGAAATCCCTTAGGTGCGGGCGACACATAAAATATTTTGTTACATTAATACAAATATTTTAATTGAGTCAAATAAATATTTCATTTTTTAAAATAAATATTTGATTCTACTAAACATCACAAATATTAGTTGAATAAAATTAATTTATTGTTTTAAAAAAATTTTTTATTTATTCAAATGCATATTTGTTTTTCTAATTGCTTATTTCATTACATCAATATGCATATAGTAACTGCATCAAATAATATTTTGTATTTTCAAATAAATATTTGACTTACTAAATGTCGCGAAGATTGATTCAATAAAATTAATTCACTGTTTTAACAAAATAAATTATCAATTAAAATATCCATTTGTTTTTCCAATTAATTATTTCATCATTTTAATGCTATATTAAAAGTAAATTAGTTCAATATTTTATATTTTCAAATAAAAGTATAATTTATTGAAAATTGCAAAAATTTTATCAATTATTTGACAAAAAAATCAGAAATATAATGCTTTATACAGTATATTTACAACATAATTTAACTTGTGTATATCAATATCATAACCTCTAAGAAACAAATGAAAACTAATCAATTTCTTACAATAAACTATCACAGAGGAACTAAATAAATTATCACAGAGGAAAAAAAAATAAAACGTATCTTAACTCCTTTTCTTAATTTAAATAAATATTAAAGTTTGATTGCACGCATTGATATGAGAACATACATGATGCATCTAGGAACACATGCAGACGAACTTTGAGACGAGTATAAAATTATCAACGTGACACAAGTAATATACGTGCGTTCATATGTGTTAACCTAGGTGTATATACGTGTATACCGAGCTATTTTTATACACGTATACCTCGTTGTCTATGCTCGTATAACGAGGCATGTAAACGCGGCTAAATAGCGCGGCATACTATTGTACCGAGCGGTTTTTATACACGTATACCTCGTTGTCTATGCTCGTATAGCGAGGCATGTATACGCGGGTAAATAGCACGGCATATTATTGTACCGAGCTGTTTATACTGTGGTGTATATTTAGCGTGGTTAATATGCTAGTATACCGAGGTATTTTTATACACGTATGCTCGTATAGCGAGGCATGTATACGCGGGTAAATAGCACGGCATACTATTGTACCGAGCTGTTTATACCGCGGTGTATATTCAGCGCGGTTAATATGCTAGTATACCGAGCTATTTATACCGAGGTGTATATTTAGCACGGTTAATATGCTAGTATACCGAGCTATATTTATACACGTATGCCTCGTTGTCTATGCTCGTATAGCGAGGCATGTATACGCGGGTAAATTGCACGGCATGCTATTGTACCGAGCTGTTTATACCGTGGTGTATATTTAGCGTGGTTAATATGCTAGTATACCGAGGTATTTTTATACACGTATGCTCGTATAGCGAGGCATGTATACGCGGGTAAATAGCACGGCATACTATTGTACCGAGCTGTTTATACCGCGGTGTATATTCAGCGCGGTTAATATGCTAGTATACCGAGCTATTTATACCGTGGTATATATTCAGCATGGTTAATATGCTAGTATACCGAGCTGTTTATAACGCGGTGTATATTTAGCGCGGTTCATATACTAGTATAACGAGCTGTTTATACGGCGGTGTATATTTAGCGCGGTTAATATACTAGTATACCTAGCTGTTTATACCGCGGTGTGTATTTAGCGTGGTTGATATGCTAGTATATCAAGCTGTTTATACCGCGGTGTGTATTCAGCGTGGTTAATATGCTAGTGTACCGAGCTGTTCATACCGCGGTGAGTATGCGCATGTAAATAGCTTGGTTATTTGCGCGTGTATGCGTACTGAGATTACTATGCCGAGGTGTGTGTGCGCGTATTAATAGCTTGGTTATTTATACGTATATGCATACCGAGGATACTACTGTAAGCTTATACCTAGCTATTGATTCGCGTATACCAGGTTATATATAATCGTATACCGAATCATGAATGCACGTGTAAATAGCTTGGTTATGTCGTATCATACTATGTATATAATATTATACCGAGTCAAGAAAACACGTGTAAATAGATAGGTTATATCGTATCATACATGCACGTCTAATGCGATTGACGCTAGGGCTATTTCTGAGAACTTGTTTAAAATATAAGTATATCGAGGATACATCTTTTAAACGCTTAGTTGTAGCAATCGGATTTAAAACCACGGGATTTTTCAGGAGTGTGAATAATTTATGCAAGCTCTTTTCGCATGCATATTACATTTGCTAGAACGATCTTCGGTTGATATTAAGTATTTTTATAATTAATGAAACGGTCACAAAAAAAAGCTACTGTGTAATAATGAAATGTTTACTCGGTATCTCTACATGGCTTGTTATACGTATTTACTCCTATCGTATATAAAATACTTGACAAATAAAAAAATATCAAATTGTTATTTTGTATCGTATGGTTGATTCAAGAATAATCATGAACCACGATTCAGCATACTGGAGCAAATTTTACCGTTATTAATTTATCACAGGTGGAATTTTGAATTGCCGAACTTCCATGCTACTGTGAATACAGCCCTTTCAAATTAAATAACAATTATGAGTAAGTACGGATAAAACTAAAGTTAATAATAATAGCGTATCATGTGAAATATCAAAATAATAAGTTGAGAATAAATCCTTTTGATAAAAAAAAGACGTATTTAAAAAACTAAACCCATTAAAAAGTTATAGAATAATAAAAATTGTTATGAAATTTAGCATAAAATTAAACTTTAGTTTTCATTGAATTATTGTGCTGATTTTTTTTCATATTTTTCATTTTGCTATAACTTTTGAACGGATTGAGCTTTTTGAACACTTTTTTTATATCAAAAGGATTCAATTTCAACTTATGCAAGAATGTTACAGGATGAACTTAGAAGCTCTGATTGGAGAGTAATATTCATTATTATTAACAATAATTTTTGAAAGAAATCTTTCTAAATTGAACAAAATAGCTTATAATTTTGGAATAAACGAGCGTTGGTCCGAATGCCTGCGGCTTTTTTCATAATTTGATGTATGAAAGTTACAACAAGATCCGTGACCAAAACATAAAGACCTCTCCTAGTAAGTCATAATTTTCATTACATAATGTAAAAATAATCCCTCAAATTTCCATTGGGACCTACTAATTTTTCAGAAAAATCGAAATTAATAAAAATCAAATTTTTCGTTATTTTAAACTAAAAAACGCTGCCAAGTGCTTTGGCGCAATGCTTTCTCATAGAGCGCATTGAGTTTGAGTATTTTGATTTTATTTTTTTAAATACGATTACGCTAAGAAAACCAGTTTTCAAAAGTTCATTTTATTTAGGCAATCGTGAATAATTTCTATACATAATTTTAAGCTACTTCATCGAGTAGTTTACGTAAAATACCAAAAAATAAGTGAAATTCTATTCAAAATTTACAAAATGCTCTAAAATTAAAAGTGCGCTAAGAAAATCAGTTGGTGAAAGTTTTTCTTCTTTTGGCAGTCGCAAATAATGTTCATACAAATTTTCAAGAAAATTCTTCGAGTAGTTTACGTAAAATATCAAAAAAATGAAAAATCAAAATTTTTTTAAAATTCTTAAAATGGCTCTAAAAAAAAACTGAGCAAAGAAGATCAATTTTCAATAGCTTCCCCCCTAGTTAGACAAAAAAATAAATTGCATGCGAAATTTGAAGTTAATCCATCGAGTAGTTCTCGAGATCTTATTGGCGTACTGAATACATACACACACACATACATACACACACACACACACACACACACACATACAGATATTTTCTGGAAACCACTTTTTTCGACTCCCTGAGTCTAAATATGTACAAATTAATGAAAAAATAGAAAAAAATTTTTTTTACCGATACAATTCTTTCTCTATGAGAAAGCAAAAAAAAGAGTTTCTAATAGACTTCGCATAGAGGTTCAGTAACACTCAGAAGTAAAAAAAAAAACCTGTTCTAATAATATAAAATTTTCCATTGAGACTTAATAATTTTCTGAAAAATTGAAATTAATAAAAGTCAAATTTTTCGTTATTTTAAACTATAAAAAAATGAGTTTCTAATAGACTTCGCATAGAGGTTCAGTAACACTCAAAAGTAAAAAAAAAAAACCTGTTCTAATAATATAAAATTTTCCATTGAGACTTAATAATTTTCTGAAAAATTGAAATTATTGTAAGTTACATTTTTCGTTATTTTAAACTTTAAAAAATAGAGTTTCTAATGGACTTCGCATTGAGGTTCAGCAACACTCAAAAGTAAAAAAAAACCTGTTCTAATAATATAAAATTTTCCATTGGCACTTAATAATTATTCAGAAAAATCGAAATTATTGTGTTACATTTTTCGTTATCTTAAACTAAAAAAAATATATAGTTTCAAATGGACTTCGCATTGAGGTTCAGCAACAATCAAAAGTAAAAAAAAAACCTGTTCTAATAATATAAAATTTTCCATTGGCACTTAATAATTATTCAGAAAAATCGAAATTGATGTGTTACATTTTTCGTTATTTTAAACTTTAAAAACGCTGCCAAGTGCTTTGGCGGAATACTTTCTCATAGAGTTCTTTGAGTTTCATTAATTTTTTTTTATTTATTTAAATGTAATTTTAATATTAAAAAATTGTCTAACATTAATATTTACTCATATTGTACTTTATAAATTTCGAACATATATGCTAGCTTTTTGCTTTTTCAACATTTATAATTTATTTTAAATCATCAATTAATACAAAAAAATTTGTTCTATTGAAAAAATGATATAATGTAGTAGTAAAAAGAATGATGACAACAAAATTTCTAATCTTTATAAAATGCAATCATATTTATATATAAATACAGTTCATGTTTATGGCTCTATGAAAAAAACTACTCTATGAATAGCAATTTTTAATAGCTTCCCGTCTAGTTATACAAAAACATAGATGGTATACAAAATTTGAAGCAAATCCATCGAGTAATTTTCGAGATCTAACTGGTTAAATAAATAACATTTTTTTTTCAAAATTTCTTTTTTAAAATTCTAAAAATGCTCTAAAATTAAAACTACGCTATGAAAATCAATTTTTGAAAATTTCCCTTCTTTTGGCAGTCGCAAATAATTTCCCTGTAATTTTTAGAACAAATCTATCGAGTACTTTACGTAGAATAAAAAAAAATAAGAAAAGAAGAATCAAATTTTTTTTTTAAACCTTTAAAATTCTCTAAAATTGTAACCACTCTAAGAAAATTAGTTTCCAAAAGCTTATTTTTTTCAGACAATAGCAAATTAATTGTATGAAAATTTTGGAGAAAATTTATAGTATGGTTAACGCAAAAAAGAAAATAAATGAAAAATAAAAATTTTTAGAAAATTTTCAAAGTGCTCTAAAATTAAAACTGCGCTGAGAAAATTAGTATTCCAAAGCTTGTTTTCTTCAGATAGTAGCGAATTAATTGCATACAAATTTTGGAGCAAATCAATCGAATGGTTTTCGTAAAATAGAAAAAAATTAAAAATAAAAATTTTTTAAAAAATTTTAAAAATGCTCTAAAGTTAAAAGTGCGCTAAGAAAATTAGTTTACAAAATTTTTAATAATTTTGGCAGTCGAAATAAAGTTCCATACAAATTTTCGAACAAATTCTTCGAGTAGTTTACGTAAAATACAAAAAAAATGAAAAATCGAAATTTTTTAAAAATTCTTAAAATGATTCTAAAAAAAAACTGCGCTAAGAAAACCAATTCCCAATAGCTTCCGCACCAGTTCATCAAAAAATTGAATTGTATGGAAAATTTGAAGTAAATCCATCGAGTAGTTTTTAAGATTTTATTGGCTTAATAAATAGAAACATTTTTTTAAAAAATTTCAAAATGCTCTAAAATTAAAACTGAGCTAAGAAAATCAGTTTTTAAAAATTTATTTTATCCGGGCAATCAGAAATAAATTCCATGCAAATTTCGAAGCAAATTCATCGAGTAGTAAACAAAAAAAAACCAAAAAACGAAAAATCGAATTTTTTTTTTTTTTTTTAAAACTTTAAAATGAAAACTACGCTGGAAGAACCAAATTATCAATAGCTTCCCAGCAAGTTAGTCACAAAACTAAATTCCATGCAAAATTAGAAGCAAATCCATCGAGTAGTTCTCGAGATACAGTTTACTAACTGAATTCATACATCCACACACACACACACACACACACACATACATACAGACATTTTCTGGAAACCACTTTTTTCGACTCACCGAGTTCAAATATGTACAAATTAATGAAAAAATAGAAAAAAATTTTTTTTACCGATACAATGCTTTCTCTATGAGAAAGCAAAAATAGAGTTTCTAATAGACTTCGCATTGAGGTTCAGCAACACTCAAAAGTAAAAAAAAAACCTGTTCTACTAATATAAAATTTTCCATTGGGACTTAATAATTATTCAGAAATGGACTTCGCATAGTGGCTCAGCAACACTTAAAACTTAAAAAAAAAACCTGTTTTAATAAAAAAAATTTTCTATTGGGACTTAGTCATTTTTAGAATTCTTGGACTTAGAATCTGACACTATAAAATATCCACTTGATGTTTTGAGTTGATATATCAATTGATTTGTCAATTGATTTTTTTAAGCAGGGTTAAACTCTAAAATAAAAATAAAAATATAATAAAGTAAAATAATAATAATTAATAATCTAATGAAACCCCCACCGGGGCTCCGCCCCTGGACCCCGTCCTGCGCCCCGACCTCGACTACCTCTTACGATCTTGATAGCCTTCGAATAAGATTGTACATGCTATCACAGACGCAAGTTTGTCATTCTTAGAATTTTGCGCACTTGTTAGAAAAAATAATATACGCAACTAATGCGTAAAGTGATCATCGCACTCGTCTTATTTGTCGCCCTCGCTACGCTCGGGCGACAAACCCGACTCGTGCGATAATCACATATTTTACGCACTCGTTGCGTAATATACTATTTTCTAACAGTGTGCGTAAAATGCTTTGAACGTGCGTAAAATGATTTCATCTGGAAAAAATTTTTTTCTTTTTAAAGTGTTATATTTCAGGAACTATACATCATAACAGACATTCATACATCTCATTTGAAAGCTCTTGTGGTGCTCTTTTAAAGTGCTATGTACAATTTTTTTTTCAATACGTGAACTCTTTTATTAATTAATCTAAATATTTATTTAGAATTAATTATTTAAATAATTTTCTATTTATTGTTTTAAACATGGAGGGGGAATTCTCAATTATTATTTTAATAATATATTTTCATGGAATTTTAATTTAATTGTTTTAATAATTGTATTTTTGTATCAGAAATATTATTTATTATTTTAGAGGCGGACGGCGCGGCCCCCGCCTCCGGATCCCCCGGCAGGGGCTTTGCCCCTGGACCCCGTCCTGCACCCCAACTTCGGCTACCTCTTACAATCTTCATAGCCTTCGAACAAGATTGTGCATGCTATCACAGACGCAAGTTTGTCATTCTTAGAATTTTGCGCACTTGTTTGAAAAAAGTATTTTTTGCCATTCTAACCCCAAAATCGCAACTTCGTTGTTCTTTCTTGGCTCTCATGGCAAAAAATACGGTTTGCAACTGGTATGAAAAGGCTTTTTTACAAAACTCGTTGCGACCCTTGCATTCGACTCGGGCCGTAAACTTCTCGTTTCGTAAATAAAGCCTTTTCATACCCGTTACAACATAGTACATTTCATACCAGTTGCGAACCGTATTTTTTGCCATGAGAGCTAAGAAAGAGCAACGAAGTTGCGATTTTGGGGTTAGAATGGCAAAAAATAATATATGCAACTAATGCGTAAAGTGATCATCGCACTCGTCTTATTTGTCGCCCGAGCCGTGCTCGGGCGATAAACCTGACTCGTGCGATAATCACATATTTTACGCACTCGTTGCGTAATGTACTATTAAAATTCAAATAAATAAAATTTGCGTAAACTGAAAATAAAAAAGAGAGGTGAATCTGAAGAATATTTAACATCTCCGTTAATTTTTTTATAAAAAAATTAATTACATTTTTATAAACATCTTTTTATTTAAACTTAAAAATTACTAGTTTAGAAAGTCTCTTTGCAGATGTTCATATCAACTTCATATGAAATAATTATATACTTGACTTTTATTTAAGATTAACCTTTGATAAACTTTAAGAAGCTTTCGATAAACTTTAGATCAACTTTGTATCAACTTGTGATCACCTTTGGATCAACTTTTAATAAAGTTCGGATCAACTTTCGATCAACCTATGATAAACTCCTCATGAACTTCAGATAAATTTCAGATAAATTTCAGATGAACTTAAGAGAAACTCTTGATAAACATTTATTAATTAAACCTAAAAAATTACAAGTTCAGAAAGTCTCGTTGGACACGTTAATATGAACTTGAGGAGACATGAACTTCATATGAAGTTATAATATACTTAATTTTTTTTACGCGTGTGGTGACAGTATTTATAATAATTTCATCATCCATTAATCGCTCAAATAAGTACCGTTTACGAGTGCCCAAACAAATACGTTTGCCCGTGCGAAAACCGTACCTTTTTGAGCGATTAATGGGTAATGTAATCATCATAGATACTGTCGCTCACTACTGTAATCTTGAAGCTTACATTTAAACAAACAATTTAAGCTATCGTGAGTTAAAATTAAAGCAGTAGAAGCTAAGCTATAGGCTGTCAAAGTTTTTAAAATTCGCGTTTTTTCAAACTTTGCGATTTGTTTCTGCTTATTCAGTGCATTTTAGCAATATGTTCATAAGAACCTTTTTTACTCAAAATGACCTAAAAAATATGATAAAATTTTTTTTTTAAATGCACCTTTATACTTTGTTTATAAAAATTGTTAATAATTGAAGACTTCTAAGGAAAAAGGATGTATCCTGAGGGTGTATCGTTTTTTCTTCATGAATATCAGTGTTAATTAATTATAATAATACACTATTGTATTTATACTATAAATATTTAAAGAAAAAATATTATAGTACTATGTTACACGAGATTAAACGATAAAAAGGCTTTTTTCGAGTTACACTTTTTTTTATTAAACATTTCAAGTAATCAATTGCGTTATGATTTATTTTAGACCTCCGTCCGTCGACCTTTTTGTCAAGTCATTAATATCAAGCTGAAACTTTCTAGATCGCTTCATTTCAATGAGTCGGAAAAACTTTTTATCTGGCAAAAATCTCGGTAGTGGGGACTAAATCTGCTACAGACCTTCAAACATGTCGATAATTCCGGGTGCCAAAAATTTACTAATACCAAGTCGATTCTTATTGAAATTTAAAGATTAGTTAATGAGAAAGTCGAAAAGTAGATTGTCTGACAAAATTAATGGGGACTATCCGTCAGTCCGACATACTGAAAATGTTGGAAATCCCTACTCAAAAAAGTGATGAATACCAAGCTAATTTTTTTTTTTATGGGTAAATTAAAGTTAATGTAATATAACCGTAACGTTGTTCGACAAAATTAATGGGGATGTGCGCCAGTCCGACACGCTAAAAATGTTGATAATATCTACTCAAAAAAGTGATTAATATCAACCTAATTTCTATTTATTTAGTAATAAAATAATGTTTTAAACGTGATTCTACAACTGTCCGACAAGAAATGTGAGGAATACTAATCAAAATCGATGAAATATCTATTAAAATTATTCGTTCTCTACACAGCATTTAAGTATACCACTCTTCATGTTATGAAGACTACAATGTTAAAAAGCAATTTTGGATTAATGCATCAAGGTACATTATTCTTGTCGGACTAGCGATATGGCCCGTTATTTTTGGCGGAAATCAATATATTTCGGTTATAAACGATCTAATCTATGATTAGACATGTTTGCCCGACAGATATTAATCACTTTTTTGAGTAGATATTATCAACATTTTTAGCGTGTCGGACTGGCGCACATCCCCATTAATTTTGTCGGACAACGTTACGGTTATATTACATTAACTTTAATTTACCCATAAAAAAAAAAATTAGCTTGGTATTAATCACTTTTTTGAGTAGGGATTTCCAACATTTTCAGTATGTCGGACTGGCGGATAGTCTCCATTAATTTTGTTCGGACAATCTACTTTTCGACTTTCTCATTAACTAATCTTTAAATTTCAATAAGAATCGACTTGGTATTAGTAAATTTTTGGCACCCGGAATTATCGACATGTTTGAAGGCCTGTAGCAGATTTAGTCCCCACTACCGAGATTTTTGCCAGATAAAAAGTTTGTCCGACTCATTGAAATGAAGCCATCTAGAAAGTTTCAGCTTGATATTAATGACTTGACAAAAAGGTCGACGGACGGAGGTCTATTTGTTATAATATTTATTGCAGTTGCAAATATATTGTGCTATAAAATAATTGGAATAAATTTTCTGATATTTTTATATTTTTATATATCATCAATTTGTTTTATATAAAATGAATTGAAGAAAAAATTTTTTGAATTTTTTTCATAACTTAGAAATCTATTAAATCGAAAAAGGGCGTATATCAAAGATTTTGTTTTTTTTTTATAAACTTTTAATATGAGCATCATTTTAAAAACGATAAAAACATTTATTTATTAATTAGTTTACATTATTTATGTATAAGTTTCAAAGAATTTCGTTAATTCATTTGAAGATGCGCCCATTTTTCTTAGAAGTCTTCAATTATTAAATGCGCAATTTTCAGACTTTCTACCTAAAAATTTGGATCCAGCAGGTCAAAATACATAAAAAAATACCGGGGTAGAATCGACGGCCTCGATCGGTCATTCTTCTGTAATACTTCCATGAAAGATTGCAATATAATCTATCTGAAACTTTAAGAGGAGGCCGTATCATTCTGTCCTTGTCTAATCTGAATTTTCGTTATTATAAATAAACAAAATATTTTCATAGAAAAGTAAGACAATCGCCCAATAGAGCAAAAGACAAGCAAACGATTCTTTTCTATAAAAAAATATGATATTTTTATTATTTTTCGAGTGAAGTCTGAACCGAAAAAACAGTTCAATCAACTCAATCAAGTTCGATTGTTTTTCCGGTCCGAAAGATTTCAGGAAAATTTCATAAATATTTTGCTGAAACAACCCAAAAAATTCTAAGGTTATACAGAGAAATATTACGTAAATCTTTCAGAAATATTCCACGAAATATTTCACAGAAAGATTTAAGTAATCTTCCAGTTAAATATTTCATGAAAGATTTCAGAAAGATTCCAAAAAGATTCCATGAACATTTCACTGAAAGATTCCAAAAAACTTTAAAATCGTACAGCGAAACATTACATAAATCTTCCAGAAATATTCCACGAAATATTTCACAGAAAGTTTTAAGTAATCTTCCAGTAGAATATTGCATGAAAGATTCTAGAATGATTCCATGAAGTTTTTGTTGGAATGTTGCGCGGAACGTTACGGGAGGTTTCCAGTGATGCCGATAGGGGAATGTTGGTTAAATGGAAGTTTTATCCCCAAGGGGTTGAAAGATACCTGACTCACTATATAAGCGAAAGGGTATCGGCGCTTCATAGAAACTCTGGTTTATTCATAGAAACTCTGGTTTATTTTTTTTACAGATATATATATTTTTGTCAAAGTTGCCTAAAATGTCTTGAAAGATTAGGCTGATTTACTTTCAATTAATAAAAACTAACATCAATCACTTTAAATCCACGAGACCTAATCAATTTAGGCAATGCGATTCACAAAACAATTCATAATGTATTGTAAGCCACCTCTGTATCTTTTTTTGGTTATTTGTTTAAGATGAAATGTACCTGCGCATACAAAACAATGTAAAAAAAAATGTTCTCAATAAATAATTTAAAAAAAAAAAAAAAAAAAAAAAAGGGTATCGGCGCTTTGATGTGTACAGTCGAAGCAAATATGTAAATGCGATTTTATAACTAAATGTTTATGTATGCGTAATTGTATTGATGTATAAGTTTAATGTGTTATTATATAATATACTATCCCCTCACAGCATTTCACATCTTCTATAAATCTTCCAGGAATATTTCATGAAAGATGCGAGATTACCCAAACCTTCCATTGAAATATTCTTGAAATCTCTCAAGAATATTCCATGGAATATTTCAATATAGGAAGAATCAAGGACATACGAATATTAAAGGAATATTTCATGGAAGATTTCTGAAATATTCCAACTCTTCCGTGCCAATATTCTGCGAATCTTCCATAAATATTCCACGGAATATTTTACGATGGATTTTTAAAATCTTCCAGAAATAATTCATGCAGTATTTCATGAGAGATTCCTTAAATCTTTCGTGCATATTTCATGAAAGGCTCATAAAATGTTTTAAATCTTCCGTTCCAATATTCCGGAAATCTTCCATGAATGTTCCAGTGGAATATTTCATGAAATATTCCTGCAAGATTTCTAAAATATTTCAATGAAAGATCTGAGATGTCCTAAATCTTTCAATGAAATATTCTTGGAATCTTCCAACAATATTCCATGGAATATTCCAATGTAGGAAGAATTAAGGACATACGAATATTACAGGAATATTCAAATGAATTTCGGTCAACCTTTTTTTGTTTTATTCTGTTTCGAGCTCTCTTCAATTCAGTGCAAAAAATTTAAAAAAGAAATAAAAAAATGACTGAGATATATGCATTATACCAAAAAATGCACTTTTTATGCACATGCATTTTTCTCAAAAAGGCCATCTTTTTTTTTGTTGTAATATTTTGGGCTGATAGAGGGCCAAATTACCTATCTAATGGTACCTGTTCGATCCCATTTTTTTTGTTTAGTGCGAGAAAGTTCACAAATTTTAGTGTTGAATAATGCTTGTATATACATTAGGAAGTCATCTACATTGAAACGCTGTCGCATGCTTCGCTCATCATTTGTATACATTTGTAAGTGTATATACTATCAATAGTGATATATATATATGTGTGTGTGTGTGCGTGCGTGCGTGCGTGTGTGTGTGTGTGTGTGTGTGTGTGTGTGTGTGTGTGTGTGTGTGTGTGTGTGTGTGTGTGTGTGTGTGTGTGTGTGAGTGTATGTGTACATATATATGTAAATTCGTGATATAAAAATAAATATTTAAAAATGGAAAAAAATAATTCTATTCGAGTATATCTATATTATGTATGTTTCGATGTACAAACAATAGGAGGCCAATTCGTGGACAAATCCATCGCGTAATCAAAATAGCATATTGGAACTGTTATATAGAAACTAATTATTTTTATGACTGATTTGGAAGGTACTTCTCGGGCTTGTGAAAAAGTAAATAAAATGTGCAATAGCAATGTCCGAAATCTACTCTTCTAAAAGAATTTCATGTCTCTATTTTTTTCAAATGCATAATAAGGTAGTTTATAAGAGCAGTAACTTAAGTTTTAGAATGTTGAAAGATTTAGCCATTAATTTGGCACGACTTTATCCAGATTTAAAGATACTGCCATCTACTAATGTATGCTCGGATTGTTATGAACGCATATCAAAAATGACTTTAAGTGACCTTAAGTCTACATCTGGAAATGAAATCACTGAACTTTTTAGTAGAAAAGATGATGATTTTATTACAAAGACACCCGAACGAATAGAGCAATTAAACGAGAGTTTTAATACAGTTTTACCTAGATGCGTCTTACCCCTAAAAAGAAAAACTGTAATACCTGAAAATTTAAGGGAAAATTACGTGCCAAATTAATGGTTAAATCTTCTAACGGTCTAAAACGTAAGTTACTGCTCTTATAAACTACCTTCTTATGCATTCGAAAACAATTGGGACATAAAATTCTTTTAGAAGAGTAAATTTTGGACATTGCGATTGTACAGTTTTGTTTACTTTTTCACAAGCTTGAGAAGTACCTTTCAAATCAGTCGTAAAAATAACTAGCTTTTATATAACAATTCCAATATGTTTCTTTGGTTACGCGATGTATTTGTTTGCGAGTTGGCCTCCTATCGTTTGTATATCGAAACATACATAATATAGATATACACAAATAGAATTATTTTTTTCCATTCTCAAGTATTTATTTTTATATTACGAATTTACATATAAATGTACACACACACACACACACACACACACACACACACACACACACACACACACACACACACACACACACACACACACACACACACACACACACACACACACACACACACACACACACACACACACACACACACACACACACACACACATATATATATATATATCACTATTGATAGTATAAACATACATACAAATGTATACAAATGATGAGCGAAGCATGAGACAGCGTTTGAATATAGATGACTTCCTAACGTATATACAAGCATTTTTCAACAATAAAATTTGTGAATTGTTTTCTCGCTCCAAACAAAAAAAAATACAGGATCAAACAGGTACCATTAGATAGGTAATTTTGAAAAAAATTTTCATTTTCCATTTTTATTCTGTTTTACGTAGACTATTCGATGGATTTGCTCCAAAGATTGAATACAATTTATTCGTTACTATCTGAAGAAAACAAGTTTTTGAAAATTAATTTTCTTAGCGTAGTATCAATTTTAGAAAATTTTAAAGATTTTGAAAATAATTTTAATTTTTTTTTATTTTTTTCATTGTACGCAAAGTACTTGGTAGATTTGTTCTAAAATTTGCAGGAAAATTATTTGCAACTGCCAAAAGTAATGAAATTTTTGAAAACTGATTAGTCTAGCATAGTTACAATTTTTGAGCATTTTGAAAATTAAAAAAAAAATTTGAAAAAAAATATTATTCATTCAGTTAGTTCGATTTTTAAATTACTCGATAAATTTGCTTCAAATTTCACATACAATCTACTTTTTTACCTAATTAGGCTGGAAGCTATTGAAAATTTGTTTTTAATGCAGTTTTAATTTTATATATTTTTAAAAATTTTAATTTTTCATTTTTATTTATTTTACGTAAGCTACTCGATAGATTTTCTCTATTATTTGTATACTAGTTATTGGCTACAGTCTTTATAAAAAATGTTTTTAAATAATAATTTTCTTAGCGTAGTTCTTCGATTATTTTTTTTATTTTTGTTTTACTCTCACTAACTCTTTTCTTTTTTCCTCTCTTTGTTTATTTCCTTCTATCTCACCCTGATATTCATTTTTACACTATTTTTATCTATCCCTCTCTTTCACTCGTCCTATTTCCCAATCACTTTCTTATTCTCACTCTTTCTTTCTATTCTTAATTTTTCTTGAATAGAAATTATGTTTTTTACATTAGAATAACATTTAGAAAAATAAAATCAAATTACTTTAACTCAATGAGCTCTATGAGAAAGCATCGCACCAAAGCATTTGGCAGCGATTTTTATTTGATTCAAATAAGTGCATTATTTACGCAAAATAATAATTTGATTCGTTCTATTAAATATTATTGATTAAAACAATTACATATTTTATTGATATATTACAATTAAATGTTTGCATTGCCGTAATTAAAATATTTTTTATTTATTAAAATTTTATTCTCAGTGTATAAACGTTTGTCAACTTTGACAGCATGTATCTCGAGAACCAAATGTTATAATTAACTTCTTTTTTAAATAAGCGTCTTTGAGAGTATTTTCAAACCATATTAAAAAAAAAAATTTTTAACAAAAATTCACAGAGATATTACAGTTATTTATTAGCAGAAAATTAACAATAATTTTCAAAAATTTCTGAGAGCGTTCAAATCATCCGATTTAAATTCTACAAAAAGCGTTTGAAAGCTTGAGATCCCTAGTATACAAAAATTTTCAAATCTCTAAATGCCATATTCTAGAAAGGGCCAAATTTTTGAAACTTTCTATTTTAAAAGGAAATTAGATTGCAGAATTATTATGCAAAAACTATCAGATCCATTTAAAGAGTAGACCGGAGCAGTTTTCATTACCGACCGAGAAGTGAAAATGTTATTTTATCATAAATAAAATAATTATACTGTTTTTAAAAGAATATTTTATCGAGCACAATTTTTTATACATACATGATTGTATAATAGATATTTTTTTCATAAAATTCACCATATTTTAAACGAAAAGTAAGTGACCGTACTTAGAGTTTAATTAACAGCTGTAGTATAAAATTTAAAAATTTTTAAAATTTTCTTCAATTATTTTTGTTGAGCGCAATAGAGAAATAAATTTCATGAATGTATTAAAAATTTTAGTGCATTCCATTTCTTATAGTAGGAGAAAATTCAACAACGGATTTTCGTTTCTTGGTTGGTATCAAATCTACTCTGGGCTGTTCTTAACGCACGGTGGTCCTCGATTAATTTTGACCGTGAAGTTTTTGCACCTCAAATTTTCCTCTTGGGTATGATTTTAGGCACATATAGGATCAAATTCCAACAAAAACCAAAATCGAAGAATGACCACTCTTTTATTTATTCAAATTTTATTTTTTATAAGTATACTTTTATAAAACAATATTTGTTATTGATAATTAATGAGCTTAATTTTCCAAATGCCGTTTTTCAATAGAGTTATGAATTATTTACATATTGTTAGCAAATATTATTGTAAATAAATTTAGAAAAATTTAAAGTTATGTAACAATGTAAGCGTAACGTTGGAATTAAAATTTTTTTTGTGAAACATTATAGCGATCAACCCTGAATCTGCACTTGGTTGCCTCTGTGGCAATCTCACTGCTGCAATCGAGAATTTGGCGCCGTTGAAAGCGCTCAAGCCTAATAAGAATAAGTTTCCATGGATAGATAAAGAATTGTCACAGATGCGGCGTAAGAGAGATGCTACATATCGTAGATACAAACGGACAGAGGACAAGCAGTATCTCCTTGAATTTCTGCGGTTGCGTAGGGTGGTGGAAAGACTGCTTATATTCACAATAGATTGCTTGATGCTCTTGCAAATGGTAATGTCTGAAGGGAGTTGAGAGACCTGGGACTGCTATCTGGACCTCAAGGGGATTTGAATAGATTCACTGCGGATGAGCTTAATACGCACTTTGCTGGGGTGTCAGTCTCGCCGCAGGAGGATAGTGAAGAGCGATTGAGAATTCTTTCTCAATGCAATGAAAGTGGGTTTACCTTTAAACCAATTAGTTTTAATGATGTTGTTCTTGCAATTTCACATTTTTCCTCACAGGCTTGTGGTGAGGATGGTATTCCGCAAAGCGTGATCGTTAAAGCCTTACCATTTATTGGTGAACATCTTGTGACTCTGTTCAACTCCTCTTTTGCACGGGGGGTCTTTCCTTGCCGTTGGAAGCAAGCACGTATTATACCATTGAAAAAGTGTGCTGCACCTAAGCAGCCAAAAGATTTTAGGCCTATAGCCATCTTATGTTTTCTTTCAAAGGTTCTTGAGAAGATCACCCATAACTAACTGCAAGAGTACATTACATCCAAAAAATTGCTCGATCCTATGCAGACGGGCTTCAGGAAAAACCATTCTACGCAGACTGCTGTACTTAAGCTTACAGACGATATATGGTCAGGTCTAGACAGGAAACTTGTCACGTTACTGCTACTTTTTGACTTTAGTAAGGCATTCAACACGATCTCTCCCTCCGAACTTCTTGCGAGGCTTAGATCGATGGAGTTCTTCAGGGCCGCACTCGGGTGGATTAACTCCTATTTATCAGGTAGGAAACAAATAATTTCCACACATTTAAAGGAGGAATCAAATTGGCTAACAACCAATCTAGGAGTACCTCAGGCTTCGGTGCTGGGGCCTCTGTTGTCTTGCCTTTACATAAATGACGTACGTGATGCATTAGACTCTGGTTACGTCGGGCATCTGCTGTATGCGGATGATCTTCAAATTTATACATTAATATGATGATGTGGACGAGGGGATTCGTATTTTACAGAGGGTGGCCAGGGCGGTGTCGGGGTTGGCTGCTGGTGTTTCTCTCACTTTGAATGCTAGTAAAACAAAGGCGATCGTCTTTGGAAGTAATCGTTTTATTAAAAATTTTTATTCGGGTGAGCCAAAGACGATTGACCTAGGGAGCGGTATCAGTATTTCTCTCTTTGACACCGTTACGAGCCTTGGTGTTATACTCGACTCTAAACTATCGTGGGAACCGTATATTAATATGTTGACTAAAAAATTCAATAGAGTGATTTATAGCCTGCGGTTTTTCCGTCGGTACACCACTGAGGCTCTGCGTAAGCAGCTCGCAACCATCCTGCTGTTCCCACATCTTGATTACTGCTCAGTGGTTTTGCTCGATGCTTCGCAAGAGCTACGAAGACAGCTACAGACAATGCAAAATTCATGTGTGAGATATGTATTAGGCGTGAGGATGGGTGATCACATCTCTTCCCATAGACATGCTTTAGGTTGGCTACGTACTGATTCGAGGAGACAGTATTTTATGGCTGTACTTATGTACAAAATCGTACGTATGAATACTCCCGAATATCTAGTGGGTCTCTTCACTAGATATATACCCAGAGCGACCACTAGGGGTCAGATTAAAGATCTTGCGGTGCCCTTCATGCGCACTGAGACTGGAAGAAATTCCTTTCAAGTTCAAGGTGCGCATTTTTGGAACTTCCTACATGCCAAAATTAAAAATCTTCCATCAATTAGCAGGTTTAAAGCCACTCTAAGGAGATATTTACTCGACCTTGATTGAACAGTATTATTTTCGGACTATATTATATGTGTTAATTTATTATGTGAAGTACCTTTTATAGATTTAAGGCATGATTGTATTTATTGGCGTGAATGTAGGATGTGTGTGCATAGAGTGAATGATTATATTTTCATCAGATTGACTTGTATATTACTGTACATTCAACATTGCTGTGATTTTAACTTACTGTATACTGCTGATATTTCGACTGCGCTCTTTACACGCTTGATTTTATGTAATTCTTTTGACTGATGGATATTTGAGACTGATTTTAAACTATATTATTCATACTCTTTGCGTGTATTTATTCATGTTATCTGTGATATCACTTTTATTTAATTTATTGACTTACTATTACAGTATTACTATCTCTATTATGTTTTATAAATGTGATATCATACTGTACTATTTTAATTTTATACATGCAAGGCTATTTCAAGTATTTTATGTATTTTTAACTTTATTTGTAATTTTACGCGCTCTTTTTGTAATTATAATACAAAATAAAACAATATCTAATCTAATCTAATAGCAATAAAGACTATGACAAATGTTACGTTTTAAATTATTTAAAAACGTCATTGAAAGTAATTGTGATTAGAAAATACTGCGTATTAATATTCCATAAAACACTGCATGTACTTTTAATAATTCAGTAACACCAAAAGTACATTTCCCATGTTTCGATTCAAAGCTTTCACGATGAATGTTAGACATTGTCAGAGGTTTTTTTTTATTTCGACCATGCAAGTTGTAGTTTAGGATACCGATTGTTGTAATGTTTACAAAACGTCGGTATTCTAAACCAACTTACACGGTCAAAATTTGAAAAAAACCCTCTAATAATGTCTACATTTTCCATGTAAAAGATTTTATCAAAGAGAATCGAGGCCTAGGTTTTTACAGCGAACAGACTACGGAAGCAGTCAATTTTGATTTTTCTGCAGCATGGGTTAGAGCAGTCTGCGAATATAATTTACTGTACGTAACTTTAGTAAAAACTATGTATATGTTATTTATATGTATACCCTGTCAAAAAAAACTACGTGGAATCCCACGTGGGTACCCACGTGGGAACCTACGTGGGAACCTACGTGGGGACCTACGTGGGTACCTACGTATGTTCCCACGTGGAAAATAATACCCTGTCAAAAAAAACTTCCACGAGGTTTTTTTTTGACAGTGTATTATTTTCCACGTGGGAACATACGTGGGTACCCACGTGGTTACCCACGTAGTTTTTTTTGACAGGGTATGTTTATATCTACATAATTAGAATTATTTCATGTTACTTTATATTAGCTAATATTGCAGCAAATCATATTGGACTGCTTTCATATCCTGTTCACTGTAAAAACCTAGGCTTCGATTTTTTTTGATACAATCTTTCTTATGGAAATTGTTCTTTTGGTGTTTCTGAAATACCAAAAGTACATGCAGTGTTTTTATAGAATATTAATACACAGTATTTTCTAATTATAATTACTTTAAATGCTGTCTTTAAATAATTTAAAAACGTATCATTTGTCTCATAGTCTTTATCACTATAATGTTTTACAAAAAAAATTGTAATTTTAACGTTATGCTTACATTGTTACATAACTTTAGATTTTCCTAAATATATTTACAATAATATTTGCTCAAAATATGTAGGTAATTCATAACTCTATTCGAAAACGGCATTCGGGAAATTAAACTCATAAATAATTAATAACAAATATTTTTTATAAAAACATATAAACATGAAATTTGAATAAATAAAAAAGTGCTCATTCTTCGATTTTGGTTTTTGTCGGAATTTGATCCTAAACGTGCCTAAACTCTTATCCAAAAGGAAAATCTAAGGTGCAAAAACTTTACGGTCAAAATTACTCGAGGACCACCGTGAACGAAATTTTGGACATTGTTTTATGATATCATAAACTTTTTCTGGTCTCAATATAGAGGTCCCCAAAGGAATCCTAGTGCTCTAACAAAATAAAACTTAAAACTACGTTTTTTCAATTTTTTTTTATTATTGCTATTTCACAGAAAGGGTTATTAATTAACATATTTATTATTAATTCTATGTTGTAGGAAATTTAATTATGAAACTTTTTTATTTTTTTAACTTTTTTCCAGAACGAATAGTTTTAAAGCTGCACAAGAGAAATGTTGAAAAAAAACGATTTTTTTTTAGTATTTTACACATTTTTATTAAAAATAATAATCTTTGGCAACTTTAGATGATTATGCATATCAAAATTATTGTTATTCAAGTTGTTCTGAAGACTTAAGAGCAAAAATCGGCATGTTCGCTTTTACATCCAATCAAAAACACGTAATCCCTGGATTATAGTGCCTTTGACAACATTAGAAGTATATCATTGTCTCGGTAAATTGTAAATCGCTGCACTGTTAAAAATATATGCATGAAATTTAATGTGAACGTACTGAAAGCAAATTTCACATGAATGCATAACACAATTTAATGTGAATACATGATTCTCCATGTATTATAACTTAAAATTTTATGTACAAGCGAATTAGATTTAATGTAATTCTGGTCAGAAAAAATTTAATACACTTAGTCAAATTTTAATGTAGGAATGCAATACATTTTTAGCACAAATGCATTGAATTTAATACTGTTCGAATTTGCAATTAAAATAATGTACATATATTAATTTTCATTTATTAACAGGAGGTCACGTATCTCTGTCCTTTTCTAATGAAAGAAATTATTTTTTTACAAAAACTAATAACTTTAGCAAAAAATGAAGAGAAAGCCGCATCTTGTATCAAAAAAAGCAATATTTTCTTTGATCAGGAAAAATTAATTTTATTGCTTCATTCTCAAGAAAACCTTGAAAAACCAAATTGTTCAACCTAACCTCTATGATTTAAGTTTTTCAAGGTTTTCTTGAAAACGAAGCAATAAAATTAATTTTTTCTAATCAAAGAAAATATTACTTTTTTTGATACAAGATGCGGCTTTCTCTTCATTTTTTGCTAAAGTTATTAGTTTTTGTAAAAAACTCAATGCTTTGATTAGAAAAGGACAGAGATACGTGACCTCCTCTTAAAGATTAAAATTTATATGCAACTTTAGTAAATTTCTATTGATTTGATTCAATAAAAATTTTACGCTGAAACTTATGTACTCTGCTTTTGCCAAAGATTCTTTAAATTCTATTTTATTAATTATTATATGATAATTATTTGAATCATTATATAATTATTTATAATATCAAATGTAAAATATAGAAATATATGAAACATAATATATATAACTATATAAAAATATCAAAAGTATTAAATATAAAATAAATTATTATAATTAATCATTTCTCTAATAATAAAAATGGCTTCTTAATTTTAATATTGCATATTCCAAGTGCAAAAAATTAATTTTTATGACTTAGGGGAGTAGTTCAATGATGTTATATTAATCCACCATAATACAACTATATCATTTATAATATGTTGATTTGTTATTTTCTGTACAATTTAATTTATATTTATTTAATTTATATTGACACAATTAACATTATAATGCAGAAAATGCATAAAAATCAGTTTTTCAAAAAATCTACATTTTTTAATTGGGATGTTGCGTGAAATTTTTTTTTAAATCCATTACATCCGTTATTAAGAAAATGATAAAACAAAGGACACGTATTTTTTCTTTTTTCATGAAAATGAAAACTTGAAGAGATAGAGGCAGTTGAAATTGGTGTGACGTCACGATTGTCATTTTGCCAATAGCAATCGTAACGTTATTTATCATAGCGCTATATCTATATACATTCGACGGACATTAATTCGTGTGGAACGTTTTTGAAATCCTCCAATGAAAATAACTGATACAACAGTATTATCCAATAGCATTGTACAATTTTAAAATGTTCCACACGAATCAATGTCCGTCGAGTGTATATCAAAATTGTAATAACTTATATCGGCTGTAACTTTTGCAATTCATCATATTTTGAAAAACAAAAAAATACGAGTTTTATTTTTTCGTATTCTATTTGACGGATGTAATACATTTTTTCATGTAAAATGCTAATTAGAAAAGGATAGAGAGATCCAGCGTCCTCTTAAGGGAGGCTTCGTTTTTATGGCGATCACTTTGTATACATAGAAAATTTCACTAAGTATTGAATTTGTTTTTCTTGTAAAAATATTTTAATAATGTTTTAAAATATATATATTCTTTAAATATTTTTGAATGCATAAAATTAAATATTTTTTAATATTTAAAAACAAAAATTTTTGTTAAAATATTTAAGATTTAATAAACATTCCTCAGAAATATTTATTTTAATTATTAAATCATTTTTTAAAAAAATTTCAGAAGCACTTTAAAATTTGTAGATATTATTTAATATTTTGTACTATTCTGTTATAGTTCAAAACCGAAAGTATAAGGATAACGGACGTGCCTTCAACAAAAAAATAAGACATTTGGCATGAATTGCACTATAACCCGACTGCAAACGAAGTTTAGAGGCGGTCTTACAGTTCTGTCTTTGTCTAATCTAAATTTTCGTTATTATAAATAAATTAAATATTTTCATACAAGAGTACAGGCAGAGCCCAATAGATTTAAGAACGAGCAAACAATTCTATTCTATGAAAAAATATAAAATTTTCATTAGTTTTCGAGTGAAGTCTGAAACAGAAAAACAGTTGAACTTAATTTATCAAATTCGACTGTTTTTTCGTTTCAGACTTCATTCGAAAACTAATGAAAATTTTATATTTCTCATAGAATAGAATCGATTGCTCGTCTTTAAATCTATGAGCTCTGCTTTTACGTTTGTATAAGAATATTTCCTTTATTAATTATAACAATAATTTGGTTAGACAAGGACAGAGCTATTCGGCCGCCTCTTAAGGTAAAAATGAGATCCCTAAAAGGTATGTAATAGGGCGATTATGAGGTCTCGATAGGGCAACCTCATTTCAAGATGTGTCCTTTTATTACCCGCTTATCACCGGACAGTTGCCCGACAATCCATATTGAAAAAATTCGAAATGACAACATAACCTCTTCTGATGCGCGTGTATATCTGATTTGAAAAAAAAAAATATTTTTCTTGTAAATTTAATTCTAAAATAGCTTAAATATCAATAATATTCGACTCAAAAAAGAGAATTATTCTATTTTTAGATACAGCCATGTTTTTATTTAGTAACATTGAATTTTCACAGAACAAAATAATTGCATATCATAGAAAATTGAGTTTAACAATGATTTTATAAATATGTCAATACGTTCTATCTTTTACAAATAAATTCGAATTGTATGAGAGAAATAAAATTTTATTTGTTGGGGCAAATGTCAGAAGAGGTTATGTTTCAATTTACAATGTTTTCAATATCAGTAGTCAGGTAACTGTCAGGTAGTGGACGGGTAATAATAGGATATCTACGAAAATAAGGCTGCCCTATTGGGACCTGGTAAACTACCCATTACACGCCAAGTAGCGCCCCTGTCAAGATGCTCTGTAGGATCCTTACAATTTGATAGGGCATATCCTTAATATTTTTCTTTTCGGGAAAATAAATATTTTATTGTTCAAAAAATTTTATTGGAAACCGTGGTACAATCCACCACCTTATAGATTGTATTGTTTGTATCATGCATTTTCTGTATATTTTTTAAATATTTCTGTTTATACTTCGATCCAATTTTTTTATATAATACTGTTCTAAATGTTGTTGAACGTTACTTATATTTATTGAAATTTTTAAGATATTTAAAATAATTATTGTTCATAAAAATTTAGTTTGCCAAAATTATAATAAGAGTATTAATTCAAAAAAATATCAATTATTGAATTTAGTAATTGATTTTTAACAATAAACTTAGAAGAAAAATTTAAGAGTAATTGATAATATTTTACAGAACTTTTTGAATGCAAATTTTAAAGTTCACAAAATATTATTGAATGTTCTAAATTGCAAATACCTTTAAATATAACTTTCAAAATCATTTTTGTATTGAAATTCGTTTGGAAAAAAATGATGATGATGGCAAATTCTAGAACACGAGATATAGATAGAAATACAAAATGAGGACACACTTACGAAGCGATTATGCATCGATTTATGACTTGACTTTGCTAAAATATTATTAATTGATTATATTTGCAATATTTGAGTACTTTTCAAGCCATCAAGATGACTTTAAGAATTTTAGTGTCAATAATTTCCACATCTTTTTTATTCAATGGTAAGTTTTAAATAATAAGTTTTTTTATTTCTAAGTTTCTTTTTAATTTTGCTCAGTAGATTATATTTCTTATTTGAAAATTTATTGATCAATTGAATATTTGATTGACTAATATTGATATTTCGGAAAACTTTTAACAAAAATTAAAAATTCAGAAAACTGTAGTGTCGATAACTATGTATAAATCATATACCCTATTACATCACCTTAATAAATATCATATACAGAATTGAAAAGAATTTCATGACTTTTCAAATAATCATTTAATTGCATAAGTTATATTTTTTATACCAGAAAATTTATTTTTATAGTGCAAGGGGATTCATTACAGAAAGCTGATGCTCAAATGTGCAAATATTTATGCATGAGTTGCAATGGTATGGCTGACTTTGAAGAAAATAGGTGCCGATATAACCTAGTGAAAAATAATGGTATAATATTTAAACTTTATATTTTCATTAATTTCTTTAGCTACAATTTTTTTACTTTATTATATTATCAAATAGTTTTTATAAAATATAATAATTTTACTGAAAGATTTCAGGTGAGATTTCGCATCAAAATCTTATACAACTATTGAAAATAATTTTTATTATAAGACTTTACCTAAAATTTCATGTAATGTCTAATGAAAATAATTAAATTTCTTTAAATTTTAAATAAATTATATTCATATTAAACAATTACTCAAAATAAATTTTCGCTTCTTAACCTTTGGCTGGCAGGGGGGGTACTATAGTACCCCACGCTCTTTCTTATCAAATTTTGAAACCGTTTAATTTTTCCTCTTATAAACTATGCTACCCTTTGGAGTAACCTCTGAAGATCCCTCCAGAATGTTTTTGAGTTGAGATAACCAATACTTTAGTTTTTACGACAATTTTTCGCGCTGGGGTACTATAGTACCCCATAGGCCAGCTATAATCGGCTGGAGAGGCATGCCAGCTAAAGGTTAAAACAACCATCTGTCAGATAAATTTTCATTCTAGAATAATAATAGCTTTTATTATAATATTTGAATATAGAGTTCTACACTACTTGAAAAAAATAAAAATTTGTAAAACAGAATCGTTTTTGGCAGAAAATTATTCAGAAAGAATACATTAATCAGAATCCGATAATAAATATAATGTTCGATGCATACTAAAGGTGATTCTGCTAATTATATGTAACATACATATTTGTTAAATTATAAATTTATTCAAATATACACTGAGAAAAATAAATAATAACTTTAGTTATAGATAGTAATAAAAATTACTATATTTTATAAGTCAACTGGGACATTTCTACATTATGACAATTTTTATTATATTCATAACAAATATTACTATAAAATTTGATAAGGTTGGCAACATCGTTTAAGAAATGAAACTATATCTTATTAGAAAAATTGCTATATTACATAGTAAAAATTATGCTTTAGTAAAATTTGTTATGACAGAGTAAAAATATTTGATATCTTATGTTGGAATTAATGTTATAAAAATAATAAATTTTATTATGCATATAATAAATTTTATTATGTATATAATAAATTTTATTATGTATATAATAAATTTTATTATGCATATAATAAATTTTATTATGCATATAATAAATTTTATTATGAATATAATAAATTTTACTATTTCAAATAATAATGTCGAGTCGATGATCTGTAAATTTATTTCTAACCTCAAAATTTTCTACCAAATTGAAAGTATAGTTGTAACATATGTAGACGATTCGAAATTGTATAAGTAACATGTCATGATGGCGCATTCGGTAACGTTCACGCTTTCCGTTCTCGAGGTACCCGGGTTCAACTCCACTTCAGGTCCGTTTTTTTTCAAAGATAAATTGTTTTAAAAAAATTAAATTAATAAATTAAATAAATTAAAAAAATTTTTCAATATCAAATTTCGGGTGAAAAAAAAAAATTTTTTTCTACGTATCTGTGTTTTCACAAATTTTACTATGTAATATAGTAATTTTTATTATAACGCAGAAATGTCCCACTCATACTATATAATATAGTAATTTTTAATACAATCTATAGTTATATTTATTATAGGATTTCTCTCAGTGTAGATATAAAGACGTAGAAATTAAAAATAGTCTATTATTCTAAAAAATTTAATTGAATTCCTTGTATTTCTTTATTTAGAAAATATATAAATTATTGAAATAATATACTAATTAATATTCTTTATTTCAAAAATGTCATTTCATATAATCCAAAAAAAGATACCTCAAAAATAATTTTTTTTCTTTATTTTGAGTTGTTAATTCGGATTTTAGATGAACACATTTTAAAAAAGTTAAGTAAAAGCCCTTTTTATAGGTTTTTTAAATCGCTGATTTCAAATTTAAAGTTAGATAAACATTACCTCATTAGTTAAAGTATGCATATGACTTACTAAAAGCATTATTTTAATCAATTCAAATTATAAATATGTTTGAAAAAATAACTTCACCTTAATAATAACAAATAAACAATTAAAAATTATTAAAAATAATTATTAGAGTTGATAATTTTCATAATAAGTCTCATTCCGCTATTAAAATTATAATTAAAGAATTAACTAAGGTCGATTATTGTTTTTGTTTTTAGGTTTTTTCTCAATTAATCTACGCCCATTTTGAGATTTTTACTCGCAAAGTCGTCAAAAAAAATTTTTTTTTGTTAAGTATTTTTCTTTCTATGTCTTACATATGTTTATTTTCATATGAATTATTTTTCTATGCAACAAATTTGAAGACAATTTGTTTGTATTCAAAATCTGATACCCTCGAAGCATTATGAATATGGGTGATTCTATTCGAACGGGTCAAATTCAAATTTTGAAATAATAGAAAATAAAGGTGTTCATTTTAAAAATTTTACTCAGGTTTTTTTATGGTTATATCTAATAGAACAATATCCCAAAGTAGCCAAGCTGTCCATGGGTTATTCCCAGAAAAACTGATAGATAAAAAATATACTGATACAGAGGAATTACTTTTATTCCAGGGGAATTACTTTTTTTATTGCCATCACTTGATATATTATTTTCTAATAATATTTATGTCGAACAAAGATTCTAAACTATCCGAAATACTTTAGAATTAACTATTACCATATATGGATGAATTTTTAAAAATAAAAAACGACGAGTTACAGCAAAAATATGTATTTTTAAACATTATTAGAAGAAAGTTAACGGTAGGCCGGAGTAGAACCTGATACCGACCGAGTAACAATTGAGTTGTTTGTTATTTACTCAAGTTTTAATCGGTGTATCTTCAAATTAAAGGTCGAGCGCAATAGATATTATTATTATGAACATCTATGCACAAGAAAAAAAATATCTACCGGTTTGTTTTTGAGAAAAGTAAGTAACGCGAAAATATTATAAACATAAACTTTTACTTTGGCGTTACTTACTTTTCTCAAAAACAAACCGGTAGATATTTTTTTTCTTGTGCATAGATGTTCATAATAATAATATCTATTGCGCTCGACCTTTAATTTGAAGATACACCGATTAAAACTTGAGTAAATAACAAAAATGCCAATTAGACAAGGACAGCGAATCCGGCCTGCTCTTAAAGAACAAATATATCCATACTTGAGAAAGTTTGCTTTTTCAAAATATATAATAACATTATTTTTGTGTTTGGGAGTGGAGTTAAGTGTACTTGATGATAAAGGATTAGTAGGAAGTTCGCCACGTCCACGTGCAGAAACTATTTTATTACCAATACAATCTAAAATAATATATTATCAATTTATAGATTTTCCAATTCAGATTTTTCATACTTATTTTGATATCAACAACAAACTCTTCGTCAAGGCTAATGACAAACTGATATTTTTATTTTCTGAATACTACGATATAACCTTTGATTTCGCTTTATTTATTTGTAGTATATAGTGTAGTATGTAAATATGACTCTTCGAGCATACACAACTAGAGGAAGCCTCCGAATGGCAGCAAGCGTTACAAGGCGAAGAGAGAGAAAGCCTCTATTTTGGTACGTGCTGTCTCTCTCTAGTCTGATTTGATTGGCTGCTTCTGTTCCCCACTAAGAAAGTGAGAGAGAGATAGCACGTACCAAAATAGAGGCTTTCTCTCTCTTCGCCTTGTAACTCAGTTAACGGCAGGCCGGAGTAGAACCTGATACCGACCGAGTAACAATTGAGTTGTTTGTTATTTACTCAAGTATTAATCGGTGTATCTATAAAATAAAGGTTGATCGCAATAGATATTATTATTATGAATATCTATGCACAAGAAAAAAAAAATCTACCGATTTGTTTTTGAGAAAAGTAAGGAACGCCGAAGTAAAAGATTATGTTTATTATATTTTCGCGTTCCTTACTTTTCTCAAAAACAAAGCGATAGATTTTTTTTTCTTGTGCATAAATATTTGTAATAATAATATCTATTGCGCTTAACCTTCAATTTGCAGATACACCGATTAATACTTGAGTAATTAACAAAAATGCCAATTAGACAAGGACAGCGAATCCGGCCTGCTCAATAGCTGGGAGGCTTCCTCCAGTAGTATATGCTCGAAGATATGACTACAGTGATTGTTTACAAAAAGATTTGAGAATGTGCTTACTCGGAAATTCTCCACAAATATATATATTCAATTTTGAATATATAAAAATTATAAGCAGTATAATATGTATTAAATTTCAAGTGTACAAATAATTTAACACTTCATGGTATGAATTCATGAATAAAATTGTTGACGTTATTATTTAATTAGAATTTTGTGAGTGCATCTCAAAAAAGGCAGGGGAGATTACCTGATAATTTGAATGAAATTTTCACCGAGTAAACGGTCTCCAACATTCACTGCTATACAAACTTTTTTAATTGTACATTACTACTTTCTTAAACGTCTATTACGTACTTAAATATGCGCTTATATCATCTGTGACAGTTAAATGTTTAGAGCCAGGGGAATTATCGTAGAAAAGGTAACTTAGCTTTCATAAGTGAAATGATGTTTACACGTAAACAAAAATGTATTCTATGATCAACAAAGCAATTTTTTAGCGAAATAAACATATAATAACAATATTTCCATGTAATAGGAATAGCTTATATTTTCATAAGATTAAAATATAACATTTTTTATTATTATTGCTTTTTATCTATGAAAAAATATACATTTTTTTTATAATAACAGAGGGTCAAAGAAAATATTTTTTTTCAACCATTCTGCTGAAATGTATGTACGGATGGAAAAAAATATTTTTTGATCTTTCAGAAGTATTAATTCATCTATTCTGTATCTCTACAACGTTTAAAAAACATTTTATATATGATTACAGACAGGGAAGATTACTTTTTATACTTTCTAAGGGTCCCTACAAAAGCTACATTGAAATTAGCGATTAAAAAGTTAACGGATCATAAAGTTACAACCTGAAAGTATATGAAAAATTTGTGGTTAATAATATTAGAACCTTGTATTGATAGTTTATTAAACAATTACATGTGATTACCCGTTAGAATAGAATCACCCATATAATATTGTTGAAATATTTCAAGAAAATATTTCTAAAAGTTACAATTAAAGATTTCTACAATCTTTCATTGCATCATTATTGCCATCAAACAAATCTATCATGAAAGATTATTGAAATGTTTCAGTAATATTTGCACAAATATTTCAAGGAAACCTTTACGAAATGTTAATTAAATATTACATTATCATTCGAACATTGATAAAAATATTTCATGAAAGATTAAGTGAAATTTCCACTTTACTTCAGAAAATTAAGATTATATTATAATTCTACTTAAAATTGATGTATTATTTCACAGAAATATTTTTAAAAAGTTTGATAGAATGTTTTACAAATATTCCTTTATTTTATTCGGAAATCGCTGATGTGAAATCTTTGGTAAAGCTTTCAAAAATATTCCGTATAAGATGTTAGTGAAATGTTTTAACTAAATTTTTTCGTATTTTTTTAGAAGTCGAGAATCTTGCAAAGTAATATTGTGAAAAGGTGTATAAAATATTTTGTGAAGTTTTATTTAAAAGCCTGCAACAATATTTTGTTGAAAGATTTTTTGAAAGTTTGATCAAATACTTCATAAATATTTCTCTTTTAGATTTAGAAATCGCCTATGTGAAATCTTTAGTAAAGCTTTCAAAAACATTTCGTAAAATATTTCAATGAAATGTTTTAACAATATTTTTTTTAAATTTTTTTTTAATTGAGAATCTGGCACGCTGTTAAAAATTTATGGAATATTTCGGGATCTTTTATTTGAAACTTTGATGCAAATATTTCAGTAAAAACTTTTTCAATAAAAGATTTTCATGAAATGTTTTAACGTATTTCGATAAATATTTCATGAAATGTTTCTTAAAGGTTTTATCGAAAGATTCAAAAATTGCATTAAGGAGATGTAGAACGGACACTACACCTGTACTTATAGATATTAGCTTTCTTTCCATTTTATTGCTGAATTCCCAGAAAAGAAATGCATTAGCTTGTAGTATGTACCATGATGATTATTTAGATAAATTTTTAAATAAATTCATTAATTAGTTTTCAAGATACTTGGATTCCCGTACGAAATTGAAAAATATTAATAAATAATTTTGGAACATAAAATTCTCAATAACTAATGAATGAATTTATTTAACAATTCAACCAAATAATCTTCATGGTACATACTATAGGCTAATGCATCTTTTTATTGAAAATTTTGTAATAAAATGTAAAGATAGTGAATATTTATAAGTACAGGTGTCGTGTCCATTTTATATCTCCTTAAATATCTTGCTTTGAAATATTTCAAAAATATTTATGAACCCATTTTTCAAAACATTTCACTGAAATGTTTTGAAATATTTCACTGAATTTTTCTTGCTATGTGGAATGTGAAATATTCCGTAAAGCTTTACAGAATCTTTCATAAGAGATTTTAGTGAAGAGTTTTAACAAAATTTTGAGTGGGCTTTAGGAGATAAATATAATAAAATATTGTTGAAAAATTTATGAAATATTTCAGTAAGCCTTATTTCAAATTTCTCGACAGTATTCCATTGAAATATTTCTGAAAATTTTAATAAAAAGTTTCATAAATATTTCAGATGCTGATCCACTTATGGTCGATATGAAATATTACATAAAGCTTTACAAAATCTTTCATAAAAAAATCCAATGAAATGTTTCAACAATATTTCGAGTCGGCTAAGAAATCAAAAATTTCGCAAAGCAATATTCTTGAAACATCTACGAAATTTTTCAGGAAGCCTTATTTGAAAGTTCCTGACAATATTTCTTTGAAACATTTCTGAAAAATTTAATGAAATGTTTCATAAATATTTCAGATTTTGATCCACTTATGACCAGTATGAAATATTTCATAAAACGTTACAAAATCTTACGTGAAAGATTTCAGTAAAATGTTTCAACAATATTGCAATTCGGCTTGTGGATATCAAAAATCTTGCTGAGAAACATTTCTGAAAAATTTGATAAAATATTTCATAAATATTTCAGATTTAGATCTATTTATGGCCGATGTGAAATATATAATAAAGCTTTACAAAATCTTGCATGAAAGATTTCAGTGGAATCTTTCAACAATATTTTAATAAATATTTCATGAACTGCTTATGAAATATTTATGAAAATTATCATTAGAAGAAATAAAAATTTCGTTGTAAATCTTGCTTTAAAATATTTATGAAATGTTTTAACGTATTTCGATAAATATTTCATGAAATGTTTCTTAAAGGTTTTATCGAAAGATTCAAAAATTGCATTAAGGAGATGTAAAACGGACACTACACCTGTACTTATAGATATTAGCTTTCTTTCCATTTTATTGCTGAATTCCCAGAAAAGAAATGCATTAGCTTGTAGTATGTACCATGATGATTATTTAGATAAATTTTTAAATAAATTCATTAATTAGTTTTCAAGATACTTAGATTCCCGTACGAAATTGAAAAATATTAATAAATAATTTTGGAACATAAAATTCTCAATAACTAATGAATGAATTTATTTAACAATTCAACCAAATAATCTTCATGGTATATACTATAGGCTAATGCATCTTTTTATTGAAAATTTTGTAATAAAATGTAAAGATAGTGAATATTTATAAATACAGGTGTGGTGTCCATTTTATATCTCCTTAAATATCTTGCTTTGAAATATTTCAAAAATATTTATGAACCCATTTTTCAAAACATTTCACTGAAATGTTTTGAAATATTTCACTGAATTTTTCTTGCTATGTGGAATGTGAAATATTCCGTAAAGTTTTACAGAATCTTTCATAAGAGATTTTAGTGAAGAGTTTTAACAAAATTTTGAGTGGGCTTTAGGAGATAAATATAATAAAATATTGTTGAAAAATTTATGAAATATTTCAGTAGGCCTTATTTCAAATTTCTCGACAGTATTCCATTGAAATATTTCTGAAAATTTTAATAAAAAGTTTCATAAATATTTCAGATGCTGATCCACTTATGGTCGATATGAAATATTACATAAAGCTTTACAAAATCTTTCATAAAAAAATCCAATGAAATGTTTCAACAATATTTCGAGTCGGCTAAGAAATCAAAAATTTCGCAAAGCAATATTCTTGAAACATCTACGAAATTTTTCAGGAAGCCTTATTTGAAAGTTCCTGACAATATTTCTTTGAAACATTTCTGAAGAATTTAATGAAATGTTTCATAAATATTTCAGATTGTGATCCACTTATGACCGGTATGAAATATTTCATAAAACTTTACAAAATCTTACATGTAAGATTTAAACAATATTCCAAGTCAGCTTTGGAAGATCGAAAATCATGCTGAGTAATATTGCTAAAATATTTATGAAATATTTTAGGAAGCCTTATTTGAAAGTTTCCAATAATATTTCATTGAAATATTTCTAGAAGGTTTAATAAAATGTTTTATAAATATTTCAAATTATGATCTACTTTTGGCCGATGTGAAATATTACATAAAATGTTACAAAATCTTACATGAAAGATTTTAGTGAAATATTTAAACAATATTTCAAGTCGGCTTCGAGAAATAAAAAATCTTGCAGAGTAATATAGTTGAAATATTTACGAAATATTTCAGAAAGCCTTATTTGAAAGTTTCCAAAAATATTTCATTGAAACATTTCTGAAAGGTTTAATAAAATGTTTTATGAATGTTTCAGATTATGATCTTCTTATGGTTGATCTGAAATATTACATAAAACGTTACAAAATCTTACGTGAAAGATTTCAGTAAAATGTTTCAACAATATTGCAATTCGGCTTGGGGATATCAAAAATCTTGCTGAGAAACATTTCTGAAAAGTTTGATAAAATATTTCATAAATATTTCAGATTTAGATCTATTTATGGCCGATGTGAAATATATAATAAAGCTTTACGAAATCTTGCATGAAAGATTTCAGTGGAATCGTTCAACAATATTTTAATAAATATTTCATGAACTGTTTATGAAATATTTATGAAAATTTTCATTGAAAGAAATAAAAATTTCGTTGTAAATCTTGCTTTAAAATATTTATGAAATATTTTTAGAGGCCTTATTTGAAAGTTTCCAAAAATATTTCATTGAAACATTTCTGAAAGGTTTAATAAAATGTTTTATAATTATTTCAGATTATGATCTACTTTTGGCCGATGTGAAATATTACATAAAACGTTAAAAAATCTTACATGAAAGATTTTAGTGAAATATTTAAACAATATTTCAAGTCGGCTTCGAGAAATAAAAAATCATGCAGAGTAATATAGTTGAAATATTTACGAAATATTTCAGAAAGCCTTATTTGAATGTTTCCAAAAATATTTCATTGAAACATTTCTGCAAGGTTTAATAAAATGTTTTATGAATGTTTCAGATTATGATCTTCTTATGGTTGATCTGAAATATTACATAAAACGTTACAAAATCTTTCATGAAAGATTTCAGTAAAATCTTTCAACAATATTGCAATTCAGCTTTGGAATATCAAAAATCTTGCTGAGAAACATTTCTGAAAAGTTTGATAAAATATTTCAGAAATATTTCAGATTTAGATCTATTTATGGCCGATGTGAAATATATAATAAAGCTTTACAAAATCTTGCATGAAAGATTTCAGTGGAATCGTTCAACAATATTTTAATAAATATTTCATGAACTGTTTATGAAATATTTATGAAAATTTTCATTGAAAGAAATAAAAATTTCGTTGTAAATCTTGCTTTAAAATATTTATGAAATATTTTTGAAAGCCTTTTTTGAAAGTTTCCAAAAATATTTCATTGAAACATTTCTGAAAGGTTCAATAAAATGTTTTATTATTATTTCAGATTATGATCTACTTTTGGCCGATGTGAAATATTACATAAAACGTTACAAAATCTTTCATAAAAAAATCCAATGAAATGTTTCAACAATATTTCGAGTCAGCTAAGAAATCAAAAATTTCGCAAAGCAATATTCTTGAAACATCTACGAAATTTTTCAAGAAGCCTTATTTGAAAGTTCCTGACAATATTTCTTTGGAATATTTCTGAAAAATTTAATGAAATGTTTCATAAATATTTCAGATTTTGATTCACTTATGACCGGTATGAAATATTTCATAAAACTTTACAAAATCTTACATGTAAGATTTAAACAATATTTCAAGTCAGCTTTGGAAGATCGAAAATCATGCTGAGTAATATTGCTAAAATATTTAAGAAATATTTTAGGAAGCCTTATTTGAAAGTTTCCAATAATATTTCATTGGAATATTTCTAGAAGGTTTAATAAAATGTTTTATAAATATTTCAGATTATGATCTACTTTTGGCCGATGTGAAATATTACATAAAACGTTACAAAATCTTACATGAAAGATTTTAGTGAAATATTTAAACAATATTTCAAGTCGGCTTCGAGAAATAAAAAATCTTGCAGAGTAATATAGTTGAAATATTTACGAAATATTTCAGAAAGCCTTATTTGAAAGTTTCCAAAAATATTTCATTGAAACATTTCTGAAAGGTTTAATAAAATGTTTTATGAATGTTTCAGATTATGATCTTCTTATGGTTGATCTGAAATATTACATAAAACGTTACAAAATCTTACGTAAAAGATTTCAGTAAAATGTTTCAACAATATTGCAATTCGGCTTGGGGATATCAAAAATCTTGCTGAGAAACATTTCTAAAAAGTTTGATAAAATATTTCATAAATATTTCAGATTTAGATCTATTTATGGCCGATGTGAAATATATAATAAAGCTTTACGAAATCTTGCATGAAAGATTTCAGTGGAATCGTTCAACAATATTTTAATAAATATTTCATGATCTGTTTATGAAATATTTATGAAAATTTTCATTGAAAGAAATAAAAATTTCGTTGTAAATCTTGCTTTAAAATATTTATGAAATATTTTTAGAGGCCTTATTTGAAAGTTTCCAAAAATATTTCATTGAAACATTTCTGAAAGGTTTAATAAAATGTTTTATAATTATTTCAGATTATGATCTACTTTTGGCCGATGTGAAATATTACATAAAACGTTAAAAAATCTTACATGAAAGATTTTAGTGAAATATTTAAACAATATTTCAAGTCGGCTTCGAAAAATAAAAAATCATGCAGAGTAATATAGTTGAAATATTTACTAAATATTTCAGAAAGCCTTATTTGAATGTTTCCAAAAATATTTCATTGAAACATTTCTGCAAGGTTTAATAAAATGTTTTATGAATGTTTTAGATTATGATCTTCTTATGGTTGATCTGAAATATTACATAAAACGTTACAAAATCTTTCATGAAAGATTTCAGTAAAATCTTTCAACAATATTGCAATTCAGCTTTGGAATATCAAAAATCTTGCTGAGAAACATTTCTGAAAAGTTTGATAAAATATTTCATAAATATTTCAGATTTAGATCTATTTATGGCCGATGTGAAATATATAATAAAGCTTTACAAAATCTTGCATGAAAGATTTCAGTGGAATCGTTCAACAATATTTTAATAAATATTTCATGAACTGTTTATGAAATATTTATGAAAATTTTCATTGGAAGAAATAAAAATTTCGTTGTAAATCTTGCTTTAAAATATTTATGAAATATTTTTGGAAGCCTTTTTTGAAAGTTTCCAAAAATATTTCATTGAAACATTTCTGAAAGGTTCAATAAAATGTTTTATTATTATTTCAGATTATGATCTACTTTTGGCCGATGTGAAATATTACATAAAACGTTACAAAATCTTTCATAAAAAAATCCAATGAAATGTTTCAACAATATTTCGAGTCAGCTAAGAAATCAAAAATTTCGCAAAGCAATATTCTTGAAACATCTACGAAATTTTTCAAGAAGCCTTATTTGAAAGTTCCTGACAATATTTCTTTGAAATATTTTTGGAAAATTTAATGAAATGTTTCATAAATATTTCAGATTTTGATTCACTTATGACCGGTATGAAATATTTCATAAAACTTTACAAAATCTTACATGTAAGATTTAAACAATATTCCAAGTCAGCTTTGGAAGATCGAAAATCATGCTGAGTAATATTGCTAAAATATTTATGAAATATTTTAGGAAGCCTTATTTGAAAGTTTCCAATAATATTTCATTGGAATATTTCTAGAAGGTTTAATAAAATGTTTTATAAATATTTCAGATTATGATCTACTTTTGGCCGATGTGAAATATTACATAAAACGTTACAAAATCTTACATGAAAGATTTTAGTGAAATATTTAAACAATATTTCAAGTCGGCTTCGAGAAATAAAAAATCTTGCAGAGTAATATAGTTGAAATATTTACGAAATATTTCAGAAAGCCTTATTTGAAAGTTTCCAAAAATATTTCATTGAAACATTTCTGAAAGGTTTAATAGAATGTTTTGTTAATGTTTCAGATTATGATCTTCTTATGGTTGATCTGAAATATTACATAAAACGTTACAAAATCTTTCATGAAAGATTTCAGTAAAATCTTTCAACAATATTGCAATTCAGCTTTGGGATATCAAAAATCTTGCTGAGAAACATTTCTGAAAAGTTTGATAAAATATTTAATAAATATTTCAGATTTAGATCTATTTATGGCCGATGTGAAATATATAATAAAGCTCTACAAAATCTTGCATGAAAGATTTCAGTGGAATCTTTCAACAATATTTTAATAAATAATTCATGAACTGCTTATGAAATATTTATGAAAATTATCATTAGAAGAAATAAAAATTTCGTTGTAAATCTTGCTTTAAAATATTTATGAAATTCTTTAGAAGCCTTATTCCAAAAATACTTTATTGAAACATTTCTGAAAGGTTTAATAAAATGTTTTATAATTATTTCAGATTATGATCTACTTTTGGCCGATGTGAAATATTACATAAAACGTTACAAAATCTTACATTAAAGATTTTAGTGAAATATTTAAACAATATTTCAAGTCGGCTTCGAGAAATAAAAAATCTTGCAGAGTAATATAGTAGAAATATTTACGAAATATTTCAGAAAGCCTTATTTGAAAGTTTCCAAAAATATTTCATTGAAACATTTCTGAAAGGTTTAATAAAATGTTTTATGAATGTTTCAGATTATGATCTTCTTATGGTTGATGTAAAATATTGCATAAAACGTTACAAAATCTTTCATGAATGATTTCAGTAAAATGTTTCAACAATATTGCAATTCGGCTTAGGGATATCAAAAATCTTGCTGAGAAACATTTCTGAAAAGTTTGATAAAATATTTCATAAATATTTCAGATTTAGATCTATTTATGGCCGATGTGAAATATATAATAAAGCTTTACAAAATCTTGCATGAATGATTTCAGTGGAATCGTTCAACAATATTTTAATAAATATTTCATGAACTGTTTATGAAATATTTATGAAAATTTTCATTGAATGAAATAAAAATTTCGTTGTAAATCTTGCTTTAAAATATTTATGAAATATTTTTGGAAGCCTTATTTCAAAGTTTCCAAAAATATTTCATTGAAACATTTCTGAAAGGTTTAATAAAATGTTTTATTATTATTTCAGATTATGATCTACTTTTGGCCGATGTGAAATATTACATAAAACGTTACAAAATCTTACATTAAAGATTTTAGTGAAATATTTAAACAATATTTCAAGTTGGCTTCGAGAAATAAAAAATCTTGCAGAGTAATATAGTTGAAATATTTACGAAATATTTCAGAAAGCCTTATTTGAAAGTTTCCAAAAATATTTCATTAAAACATTTCTGAAAGGTTTAATAAAATGTTTTATTAATGTTTCAGATTATGATCTTCTTATGGTTGATGTAAAATATTACATAAAACGTTACAAAACTTTTCATGAAAGATTTCAGTAAAATCTTTCAACAATATTGCAATTCAGCTTTGGGATATCAAAAATCTTGCTGAGAAACATTTCTGAAAAGTTTGATAAAATATTTCATAAATATTTCAGATTTAGATCTATTTATGGCCGATGTGAAATATATAATAAAGCTCTACAAAATCTTGCATGAAAGATTTCAGTGGAATCTTTCAACAATATTTTAATAAATAATTCATGAACTGCTTATGAAATATTTATGAAAATTATCATTAGAAGAAATAAAAATTTCGTTGTAAATCTTGCTTTAAAATATTTATGAAATTCTTTGGAAGCCTTATTCCAAAAATACTTTATTGAAACATTTCTGAAAGGTTTAATAAAATGTTTTATAATTATTTCAGATTATGATCTACTTTTGGCCGATGTGAAATATTACATAAAACGTTACAAAATCTTACATTAAAGATTTTAGTGAAATATTTAAACAATATTTCAAGTCGGCTTCGAGAAATAAAAAATCTTGCAGAGTAATATGGTAGAAATATTTACGAAATATTTCAGAAAGCCTTATTTGAAAGTTTCCAAAAATATTTCATTGAAACATTTCTGAAAGGTTTAATAAAATGTTTTATGAATGTTTCAGATTATGATCTTCTTATGGTTGATGTAAAATATTGCATAAAACGTTACAAAATCTTTCATGAATGATTTCAGTAAAATGTTTCAACAATATTGCAATTCGGCTTAGGGATATCAAAAATCTTGCTGAGAAACATTTCTGAAAAGTTTGATAAACTATTTCATAAATATTTCAGATTTAGATCTATTTATGGCCGATGTGAAATATATAATAAAGCTTTACAAAATCTTGCATGAATGATTTCAGTGGAATCGTTCAACAATATTTTAATAAATATTTCATGAACTGTTTATGAAATATTTATGAAAATTTTCATTGAATGAAATAAAAATTTCGTTGTAAATCTTGCTTTAAAATATTTATGAAATATTTTAGGAAGCCTTATTTGAAAGTTTCCAATAATATTTCATTGGAATATTTCTAAAAGGTTTAATAAAATGTTTTATTATTATTTCAGATTATGATCTACTTTTGGCCGATGTGAAATATTACAAAAAACGTTACAAAATCTTACATTAAAGATTTTAGTGAAATATTTAAACAATATTTCAAGTTGGCTTCGAGAAATAAAAAATCTTGCAGAGTAATATAGTTGAAATATTTACGAAATATTTCAGAAAGCCGTATTTGAATGTTTCCAAAAATATTTCATTGAAACATTTCTGAATGGTTTAATAAAATGTTTAATGAATATTTCAGATTATGATCTTCTTATGGTTGATGTGAAATATTACATAAAACGTTACAAAATCTTTCATGAAAGATTTCAGTAAAATGTTTCAACAATATTGCAATTCGGCTTTGGGATATCAAAAATCTTGCTGAGAAACATTTCTTAAAAGTTTTATAAAATATTTCATAAATATTTCAGATTTAGATCTATTTATGGCCGATGTGAAATATATAATAAAGCTTTACAAAATCTTGCATGAAAGATTTCAGTGGAATCTTTCAACAATATTTTAATAAATATTTTATGAACTGTTTATGAAATATTTATGAAAATTTTCATTGAAAGAAATAAAAATTTCGTTGTAAATCTTGCTTTAAAATATTTATGAAATTTTTTGGAAGCCTTATTTGAAAGCCTTATTCCAAAAATATTTTACTGAAGCATTTCTGAAAGGTTTAATAAAATGTTTTATAATTATTTCAGATTATGATCTACTTTTGGCCGATGTAAAATATTACATAAAACGTTACAAAATCTTACATTAAAGATTTTAGTGAAATATTTAAAGAATATTTCAAGTCGGCTTCGAGAAATAAAAAATCTTGCAGAGTAATATAGTTGAAATATTTACGAAATATTTCAGAAAGCCTTATTTGAAAGTTTCCAAAAATATTTTATTGAAACATTTCTGAAAGGTTTAATAAAATGTTCTATGAATGTTTCAGATTATGATCTTCTTATGGTTGATGTAAAATATTACATAAAACGTTACAAAATCTTTCATGAAAGATTTCAGTAAAATGTTTCAACAATATTGCAATTCGGCTTTGGGATATCAAAAATCTTGCTGAAAAACATTTCTGAAAAGTTTGATAAAATATTTCATAAATATTTCAGATTTAGATCTATTTATGGCCGATGTGAAATATATAATAAAGCTTTACAAAATCTTTCATGAAAGATTTTAGTGGAATCTTTCAACAATATTTTAATAAATATTCTATGAACTGTTTATGAAATATTCATGAAAATTTTTATTGATGAAATAAAAATTTCGTAGTAAATCTTGCTTCAAAATATTTATGAAATATTTTTGGAAGCCTTATTTGAAAGTTTCAAAAATATTTCATCGAAACATTTCTGAAAGGTTTAATAAAATGTTCTATAATTATCTCAGATTATGATCTACTTTTGGCCGATGTGAAATATTACATAAAACGTTACAAAATCTTACATGAAAGATTTTAGTGAAATATTTAAACAATATTTGAAGTTGGCTTTGAGAAATAAAAAATCTTGCAGGGTAATATAGTTGTAATATTCACGAAATATTTCAGAAAGTCTTATTTGAAAGTTTCCAAAAATATTTCATTGAAACATTTCTGAAAGGTTTAATAAAATGTTTTATAATTATCTCAGATTATGATCTACTTTTAGCCGATGTAAAATATTACATAAAACGTTACAAAATCTTACATGAAAGATTTCAGTGATATATTTAAACAATATTTGAAGTTGGCTCTGAGAAATAAAAAATCTTGCTGAGAAACATTTCTGAAAAGTTTGATAAAATATTTCATAAATATTTCAGATTTAGATCTATTTATGGCCGATGTGAAATATATAATAAAGCTTTACAAAATCTTGCATGAATGATTTCAGTGGAATCGTTCAACAATATTTTAATAAATATTTCATGAACTGTTTATGAAATATTTATGAAAATTTTCATTGAATGAAATAAAAATTTCGTTGTAAATCTTGCTTTAAAATATTTATGAAATATTTTAGGAAGCCTTATTTGAAAGTTTCCAATAATATTTCATTGGAATATTTCTAGAAGGTTTAATAAAATGTTTTATTATTATTTCAGATTATGATCTACTTTTGGCCGATGTGAAATATTACAAAAAACGTTACAAAATCTTACATTAAAGATTTTAGTGAAATATTTAAACAATATTTCAAGTTGGCTTCGAGAAATAAAAAATCTTGCAGAGTAATATAGTTGAAATATTTACGAAATATTTCAGAAAGCCTTATTTGAATGTTTCCAAAAATATTTCATTGAAACATTTCTGAATGGTTTAATAAAATGTTTAATGAATATTTCAGATTATGATCTTCTTATGGTTGATGTGAAATATTACATAAAACGTTACAAAATCTTTCATGAAAGATTTCAGTAAAATGTTTCAACAATATTGCAATTCGGCTTTGGGATATCAAAAATCTTGCTGAGAAACATTTCTGAAAAGTTTGATAAATTATTTTATAAATATTTCAGATTTAGATCTATTTATGGCCGATGTGAAATATATAATAAAGCTTTACAAAATCTTGCATGAAAGATTTCAGTGGAATCTTTCAACAATATTTTAATAAATATTTTATGAACTGTTTATGAAATATTTATGAAAATTTTCATTGAAAGAAATAAAAATTTCGTTGTAAATCTTGCTTTAAAATATTTATGAAATGTTTACCGAAATATTTCATGCTACGTGGGTAGTAGCAAAACTAAATTCAGTTTGCTATACTCTACATTAAAAAATATAGATGATTCCACACCTCGCAGTGTGACGTATTCAGTTATCTATACGTCGCACTATGAGGTAGTAATTATCTATGAAGCGATCGCCGAAGTCGTAAAATTGGTTAGTTTAATCAACGTATTTTTCTTTGTCTTTTGACATTAAAAAAATATGAAATAAATAAAAATTTTATTGATCATAAAAAAAATTAGTGCAAATAATAAAAAGAAAATAGTACAAATAATAAAAAAATTATAATTATAGTGAAAGTGAGACCGTGAAGAAAAAAAATTAAATATGAAATGTGCGTGTCAAAATCGTGACACATTAATAACGGTTCCATAAACGATACGCGTCTGCACGGTTAGCATACATTTATTCAAATTCAAATGAAAAGAAAGAAGGATTATACAAATTCGTATATTTATAATTTTATAGTCCCCCATACTTACTACAACGACATAATATTATATACGCTATTTGGGAGTAAGAAGGATGAATACGGGTCAAGTTTGTTGCGAGAAGCAGAAAGCCGAGGGCGCGCGTAGCGCGCCCGAGATCGACTGCCATTTTCGCAAAAAACTCGCCCGGTATTCATCCTTCTTACTTCCAAATAGCGTATATAACTAATATAGCATACTTTTTATATGTACAGATATACAAAAAATATGAAAGTGTTACCCAGGTTTTTGGAACATAAACTTAACCCAGAAGTTTTCTTGTATAAGCGTCTATATTCGTTGGCAGTAGTATGGGAATACAAATATCTACATATTTGATTACTATTGACATTCAATAAAAAAATAAAATAGTTTTAATACCGACATTAAAAATCTATACGTTAGAGTTCTTGCGCAAAAACACCGAAGAATTACGAATATGTGTGACAACACGACACATAGCTGTTTTTTCGTATTTTTCGGTGTATTTTATTTCTTATTTCGTGCAACAGTCATTATGACACATAGATATGACGCGTCAACTTATCGCCGTCACTTATTTATGTCATACCCTTGCTGAAAATTTAGAGCATATAATACTGGAGGAAGCACCTAAATGGGCAAATGTGTAGCTGGTTGTAAAACAAGAAAGACTGAGTTTAGGCAATATCGTTTTTTTCCTCAGTTATCTGATTGGTTGTTTTATATTTTACTTTTTTCACAGCAACAGTAACGTCGCTTTTAAATTGATGTGCTATTCGAGCATTTATTTTAATTTTCCCTTTAAATTAATTATTTTATATAATATTAATATAGTAAAGAAATGAAAAAACAGTTTTGTATCCCAATTTGTAAAGTAGATTGTGAACAAGTAAGAGGTTGTGAAGTAACGTTTCACACGTAAGTACACCTACCGTTAAGGATATTTTTCCGAACGTGTACGTCGATCATCAACGTCGCATATTTAATCCATGGGGTAGGAATGTTATTTTTCATGCACAGAGTTTCGCATCTCAGCTACTTCATTACTCACCTTACGCCGTCGATAATGAAGATTAAAAAAAAAAATTTAATTCCAAACAATTGATTGCATCGCCATCTACATTTTTCGCGGGATATTAACTATAAAAATCTTCATTATGATAAAGTAGTAAAAAGTAGCTGAGATGCAAAACTCTGCACGAAAAATAATATTCTTACGCCATGGATTGAATATGCGACGTTGCCATTCAACGTACACGTTCGGAAAAATATCCTCAACGGTGGGTGTATATGTATTTATTTATTGGAGGTTATAATTTGTATTGTGTAATATGAATAATAATAATAATGAGTGTATGAGAGAAAAATGGACTAATATTTCAATGGAAAAATTTAACATATCCGTAATAGTTCATTCTTAATCAAGGGAGCAAATGAGGCTTTTTCACCCGAGTCAGGTTTGAAGCGAGAGCAGCAATAAAAATAAAGGCAAAAAAATTTTGTCCTCGTGTAGTAAAAATAATTTTAAATAATTTTTACTTTTATGTAATATGTAGTATTCAACTTCATACACGTAGAAAGTATTTGCGAATATATATATATATATATATATATATATATATATATATATATATATATATATATTGTGACGTCATAAACGTGTTTTAACAAATTACCACGAATATGATACCAGGAAAGTTTCAGTTACCAGGGAGACGCACACTCGTTAGATAAATCGCAGCCGCAGATATTGAACAACCAGTAGATAAGTAGGAAAGCTGCCTTAGCTGACGCGCAAAGTGTTGAGAATTTTCTCCTATTGGCACAGTGGCGCTGTTTTATAACCTCAATTAGCAGACTTTGGTAAACTTAAGCTCACTTTTAAAATATGCCAATAGACAATAAAAAATTGCATCCAAGGATCCTCAAAAAGTCATTGTAGTGAAAGATGTAGCCAAGATTGAAAATAAGCCGCCGCTTGACAGTCAAAAACGGACACAAGCCAACGCCACAAAGCAGAAGAAGCCAATGGCCGCCACAATGGATCCTCCCAGTTTCAACGTATGCCAGGCAACAATCGATCTTCCCAGCCCTTAAAATGTCGAGCCTTGCCTTGAATGTTCAAAAAAACGTGAGCCAGCAGGAGCCCGATCAGCCTGTAACAAAATTTTCTCACCAGGAAATGCAAAAAATTATTAAAATCAGTTGAAATCACAGAGCGACCAAACACACAACCATCAACTCACCGAGAGAGAGAGAGAGAGAGAGAGAGAGAGAGAGAGAGAGAGAGAGAGAGAGAGAGAGAGAGAGAGAGAGAGAGAGAGAGAGAGAGAGAGAGAGAGAGAGAGAGAGAGAGAGAGAGAGAGAGAGAGTGAGAGAGTGAGAGAGTGAGAGAGTGAGAGAGTGAGAGAGTGAGAGAGAGAGAGAGAGAGAGAGAGAGAGAGAGAGAGAGAGAGAGAGAGAGAGTAGCAAGCGAATATGCACTACACAAGCTGAGTATAGGAGGAGAGAGAGAAGGCACATTGACACATCAGCGTACAAATTGTTGTGAATATGCTGTTTGGGTATTCAGATACCACATAAGCGTTCAGTATGTATAAAGCGCGCAATTATACGCAGAAACATCTTTAACGGCCACTTAATGATTTTTATTCTAATATGTTAACTATTACAGACTTCCTGTATGTTTTTATTATGTATTATGTATTTACGAGTGCTATATATATGTAGCGCTCCTTCAAACAGTATTGCCTCTGATAGTCGCACAACATATATCATAAAAACAAATTAAATTAGATACAAAATACTTACTTTTTATTTTTTTTTTAAATTTGTGATTAGGAAAAAATTTAAACGGAAACGGAAAGGATTTTTAAAAATCTACTATTCATTACTGATATTTTTTCTGTTACGAGACTTTTCAATAAAGTTACAAGTAATCGTATATATTTTTAAGCATGTAAACAATCAAATTCGAATCAAAATTGTTCAAATAATTGAAATATTTTTTTTCAAATTTCTTCAAAAAACTAAAATTTATTTCTACGAAAATACTGATAACATATATAATAATATGTCAAACGTAATTGTTAATAAAATTTTCACTTTTGATGTTTCAATTGCTTATAACTTTATTAAAAAACATCAAAATAAAAAAAAAATCATCAAAGTTAAATTTTTAATTTTTTAAAATTCTCTTCATTTTTGTTTGAATTTTTTAGTAATTATTGAAAAATATACAATTAAAAAAATTTTTTTTAATTTGCTTTTTTTATTTTACTTATATTTTTACCATATATTTTTATAATAGTAAAGATTTTTGTTAATTACATAAATCTTTATTTCCCATTTTTTTTATAACGTGATATGATATAGCTTTATGAGTTTTGAATATGAATCATTCTGCATTACTTTGGCTAAATAAGTTGCAAATGTATTTAGGAAACCTTCTCTTGACTCAGAACTCGCACTCATCTACTTCATGAGTTACGAATTTGTATTGGGTAAACATATATATTTTTTATAAAGTTTTTTTATCAAATCATTGAAAAATTTTAATAAATTTATTGTTTTTATATTTATTATTATCATATGCTTATTATTTAAACAATTCCTGCATGCTTCTAAGTAGCTTAGTAATTTGCAAATGTATTTAGGGGGCCTTCTCTTTACCCAGAACTACCATTATTCTACTTCATGAGTTGATAATTTGCTGTGCGTATACATATTTATTTAATATAAAATATATTTTTAAGCAAAGCGGGACGGAAAATTGTTCATTCTATGAAAAGCAAGACTGTCACTAAACCAAAAGAAGTATTAACTTCTGTCAGCCAGTCCCCACGACTGCCACACCTGGTTTTTTAATCTTTTAGTCTTATAATATTAATTTTAATTTTTCTTATAATATATCTCTTTATAAATTTTTGCCCTTTACGCAGCCAGGTGTCAAAGTCTGGTTCTAGGTCGGCTAGGTCTTCCAAATTTGATGGTATCCCTATACGTTGAAAACGTTGCATATTTAGAGTGTTTTCTTCGCAATATGTTATTGCTAATTTCTTTTTTCTTTATGATAACACACTTGCTACACTTCTTTGTCTATTTATAGTTTTATTATTATTAGTTCATTTGTATTTTGTATTTCTGCTCGTCTTTTCTTTTTTTCTGATGTTTCAGATCCTTGTGTGATTGTTTCCGTTGATGCTGTCGTGGACTTGTTTGCCTGTGTTCCTGTTCCTGCTTGTGATACTGTAAATGTGTTTGATGTTGTGTCCCATTTCGATGTTATTTCTAATTTTTCCTCGTAGTTAATACTTCTATTCAGTGATTCATCCCATATAATACGTAGGTCCTTATTTTTTAGTTATTCTTCATTTACTTGTGTTTCTACATGCCTACATTTCACGTATAAATCTGGGCTCGTTGCAGCATGCCTGAACTTGTTTGGATGGGTTTTGAAATTAATTTTCTTTTTATACGGGTATGAATTCACTCTATACATTTTGCTATTAACAATGAACTATAAATTAAGATTTTTTCTTTTGAATTAATTATACTACGTTCTTTTCATGCACTACACTTACTTATCTTAGGTTATTAACTATTTAATTCTTTACTATAACTATGACTAATGTACTTTTGGTTTTTGAATTTTATTAGACTAATGTTTCTTATAATTTTCAGTATAACTTTGTCTTTCGACTAATACTTAGTGTCTGCAAAGACATTTGTTTTGATTTATGATGATACCTTGTATTTCATCATACCTTGCTATTAATTGTTTGTGTGTGTTGTTATTTATCATATTTGTATTAGTTTTCACTATTATTTCTACCTTATTGAAATTTCAACTTTCGAAAAATGGTTTGAGGTTGTCCAAGTGGAATTTTCCTCTCTCTTCATTTTTCTCATTTATTAGCAAATATGTATCGTTTGCTATTTTATTTTTTACGATGTATGGTCCTTCGTAGATTTGATAAAATTTAGAGAGTTTATTATTTTCGGTATCAGATACGTTTGGCGCTTTTATTAATACTTTATCGTTTATTCTAAATTCATACTGGTTTTTATTCAAGTTTTGTTTATCTGCACGTTTTCTTCTTTCTTTATGTATATTTTCTTTTGCTAAGTAGATTTTTCTATCATAGCTAATTTCTGATTTTTCAAAATTAAAATATTTTTGCCAGAATCTTTCTGGGTTTTTATTAAAATGTAACTCAAGTGGCGTAATCTTTTAGTGTCCTGCTGATAAAGCAGATAATATTTTCGTAATTTTTATCATCTAACTGCGTTAGTATAGCGGCTACAGCATAATCACTTGCATCCGTTGTAAATATAAATGGTTTAGTTATATCTACAAATTTTAGGATTATATTTTCATCGAATAATCCTTTGATTCTTTCGAAAGCTTTTCGTTGTCTTGCTGTCCATATATATGGGATGTTCTTGCTTAATAATGATATTAATGGCAATATTTCGTTTGTGTATCCTTTTGCAAATTTTGTGTAAAAATTTACAAAGTCTAAAAATGCTTATAATTGTTTACGATTTTTTGGTTCTTAAGTTTTTTTATTGACCTTACTTTCTCTGGATCGGATGATATACCTTCTGCTGAGATGCAATGACCCAGATATTCAATTCTGTTTTTGCAAAAATTAGATTTTTTAAAATTAAATTTTATGTTGTGCTTTTTTGCTTCTATAAATAATTTTCCTAGATGACTTAAATGATCATTAAATGTAAAGGATCTGATATGCAGGTCATCAACAAATGCTAGTAGAAAATTTTGCATGTTATTTATAATTATATCAAGACCCCTTAGCAACGCTACACTGCTGGTTTTAATACTGAAAGCAGCAACGTTAAATTCATAGACCTAATTGTCTATTTTGAATGCAGTGTATTTTTTACTGTTTTCTGTTAATTCAAGGTTGCCAATAATTACTTGTCAAGTCGAGATTTTTGCACCTTAAAAATATTTCTTCTATTGATGGTGGCGCTTCATAATCATCAATTATTTTTTCATTCAACTTTCTTTCATCTAAGCATAATCGTACAGATCCATCTTTTTTCATGAATGTTACTATTGAGTTTATATAGGGGTTTTTGGATTTTCTGATGATTCCTAACTTCAACATTCTATCTATTTCTTCTAGAACTTTTTGTCTATGATGTATTGGTATAGGATATGGCTTCGAATAAAATGGTGTATCGTCTTTTGTTTTAATTTCGTGTTTATATGATAATAAGGCTTTTTATAATCCTGTTTCTGATTATAATTTGTGTTGCTTCTATCATACCTATAGTTTGTGTTGCATTTATCATTCCTATAATTTGTATTTGACCTGTTAACCTTTAGAGGGCCGGAATACGCCTCTAGACGTAAGGGGTCTGACTCACCAACATCGCAACTTAGTTTGGCTCTAACTCAGGGACCTTAGACCACATTCCTATAGAAAAATTCGATTTTCAAATTTTTCAAAACTCCGGCCCTCTAAAGGTTAACTTGTTCTTTATTTTCGTTATAATCCTGTTTTTGCATGTTAGTTTCTGATTGTTGTTTGTGACTGTAGCCTTGATTATTTCTTTGTTTAACCCTTTCACTGGTGCAGCTTTTTTTACTTTACGTGCCAAAAATGGTAAGTCAATAAACTTAAACAAATTATACAATAACTATGAATATCGGGGTTTTTGGGGACGCTAAATCGATTCTGATGGTTATTTTCGCAAATTTTTTATTTCCAACCCCTAAATGAGGGGTTGAGGGTGAATTTTCCAATTTTTTTAATTCTTTATAAAATTTAATCAACTTCTTCTTTAGCTTGGTTGTAATAATAATCCTTTTTTTCAATTTTAGTGTTTGAAAATAAGGGTTGTAGGACCACCCTTCAACCCTTAAATAAGGGTTGGAATCAATTTTTCATTTTTTTTTTTTTCTATAACTTTTTATCCATCAAATTTTTATGAAGCAAATATAAGAGGACTTCAGTTTCCCTTATTTATATTATCCATATTAGTACTAAAATTCACCAACAAGTGGCGAACTACAAGGTGGCGTACCACAAGTAAAATAGATAACAAAGTTTTATAAAGTAGAAGAGTTTTAGCCAGAGTTTGAACCTAAAATTTTCATTTCATTGAAAGTTTTCTCATTCAATTTTGGATACAATGCAACATAGTAAACGCTTACGATCGCCATCTCCAACTATTTCTGAATCTAATTCATCAGATGAGAGTTCTGATGATAATTTTTTAGCAGAGGAAGAATCTGATAGAGATTACTGGGATGATAATGATGATGTTGATGATATTCCTTTGAACATCAGATTATATAAAAAAAATAAAAATTTAACTTTTATAGAAAACTCTGATTTTGTTCTCAAAATTCATCCTTTTGTTGATAAAAATGAAGGCTTACAAAATGATTGCGGAATAAATACTAATAGTTCTGTTTTGGATATTTTTGAAGCATTTGTTTCAGAAGATTTCGTTGATATGATAGCATGTCAGAGTAATATTTATAAAGAAACTAAAATAAATTTGAGAGAAGCTCATAAGTTGAAAAAAAATTCGCGTATAAACCTATGTGATGAAATATCCTCAGATGATCTCTATGCTTTCATAGCTATTTCTATTCTTATGGGCATCACCAGAAAACCTAAAATTGAAATGTATTTGTCTCAAGACCAATTGATTGAAACGCCCATTTTATAAAAAATCATGCCTCTCAAAAGATTTCAGGCTATACTATCTCTTTTACATTTTGAAGAAGATCATGTTGAAACTGATAAACTTTCAAAACTAAGACCAATAATTGAATTCTTCATTGATCGTTTTCAAAGTATATACAGACCTGGTGAGAAAATTTCAATTGATGAGTCTCTTTTGAAATGGAAAGGTAGGCTCAGTTTCAAACAATTTAATCGAAATAAAAGAGCTCGTTTTGGATTAAAAATTTACGAAACTTGCGATTCAGATAATGGGTATATATATAATTTCAAAATCTATACCGGAAAAGTTACAGATAATGATGGCACGCTCTATGGAGTTTCTGGAGAGGTAGTTTTTGAAATGCTTGGTGATTTAAAAGAACAAGGTCGTTCCTTATATTTAGATAATTGGTATAGTTCACCAATTCTTTTCTCAAAATTACATGATGAAAAGACCAATGTTTGCGGAACAATTCGAACAAATCGAAAATATCTTCCAAAAATTGATACAAAAAAAATGGCTAAAAATGAGATGAAAACATTTAGTAGCTCGCAAATGACTTTTATGGCATGGAAAGATAAGAAAATGGTAACAATGCTTTCAACCATGCATTCAGTAGAAAAAGTTGTAACTGAAAAAGTAGATTATCGTACTAAGAAACGAAAAGTAAAACCAAATATTGTATTAGACTACAACCAAAATATGGGTGGTGTAGATAGATCAAATCAATGTATAACGGGATATAAAATAATCAGAAAATCAACTAAATGGTATATCAAGACTTTTCTTCATTTATTAGATATGACAATATTTAACGCATTTGTAATTTATGGTATTACTCACAGAGAAAAAAAATTGACATATTTAGATTTTCGTATGCAATTGGCCCGTGAACTGAAAGATAATATGTCCTTAATAGTCCACGAATAAAAAGGCTTAGTGGTAATCTAAGTAACAATATTTCAAACCTAAATGATGGTCAACACTTTCCAACTAACATCTCAGCGAATTACAAAGGTGTAAGAAAACGTTGTTTTTTATGCTACAATAAAAATAAAATAACAAAATGGACAACTATAATGTGCAGTACTTGCAATAACATTCCGTTATGCGTAACGCCTTGTTTAAAAAAATATCATACCTTGCAGAATTAGAGAACAGTACAATAATTCAAAGATGGAAAAAAATAAGAAAAAACATAAACAATTAAATAAAAAATGAAAAAAAAAACATAAAAAATGAAAAAAAAACAAAAAAAACATAAAAAATTAAATAAAAAATGAAAAAAAAAACAAAAAAAAAATAAAAAAATGGAGTGTTAAACCCTACCGTAACCTCCCCGTCGGTACACACTGGGGTCGTAAATTAATCACCAGCTAACTACGGCGGTAAATTATTGAATCCGCCATCTTGAATCCGCCATTTTGAATTTTTTAATTCTGACCTTAGATTCGTAATCAGCCACCCCCAAAACCCTTACACACTGAATTTGAAGTGAATTGGTTGAAAAATGCAGCAGTTATTCAACTTGATCATATATGATACATCGCCAGTTGTGGCACGACTTTTTTTTGATCATATATGATACATTGCCAGTGAAAGGGTTAAATTTATTCTTTTATAGTATTGATTTATCTTTTGTCTGTGAAAATTGAAAAGCTTGTTTTATGCTTCTATTAAACTGATTCGCTATTTTTTCTACTATCTCGTTATCAGTATAGTTCAAATTCAATTCTTAGGCATAACCAAATGCCTGTGTGGCATAAGACACCCTTCATATTCTGCTTCCTTCATAATATTGGTCAAATTCAACCTTTCTTTTTGATGTTCGTTGTATATTTTTATTCCAGAACCTTTCTATGAATAATTCTTTAAACTCGTTAAATGTGTGTATATCGTCCTGCTGTATGTACCACCATGCATTAGCATCTTTCTGTAATACAGATTGAAGGATTTGTAGTTTTTCTTTGTCTTCTAGTTTTTTCAATGCCACATATTTATCTAGTTCATTTAAAAATTTTATTTGTCTTTCTCCTTCTTGTCCTTTCAACTTCGGTAATGGAATTTTTATTTTAGGTTGTATATATTCATTCATTCTATTTAGTATGTTCTTACTGTTTATTAGTTCTTGAACTTGATTTAACTTAATATCCTGTTCATCGGCAATACAGTCTATTCTTTTGACTAATTTATCATGAACCTCTTTAATATGTGTGTCATTTATTATATCCTGTTTCAGATCATTTAATTCTTTATTTAATTGTGTGTTCCTTCTTTTCAATTCATCATTTTCATTTTTGAAGCTTTCTTCTTGTTTTTCTATGCTATGTCGTAGATACTTATTCTTATTTCGCACTTTTATTAATGCATCAGTCAACACATCTAGCTGATTTTTAATCGTATAATCTTTCATTACTTCTTTATCCAACTCTATATTTATTGATTTATCCCAATCAGCTCAATTATTCATTTTATTTTCCATTGTTTCGTTCTGCTGGAATAAAGTTTTCAATTCTGTTGAAACTACCTGCATCCATTCTTGTAGTTTTATTGGAATAGTTGTTATACTCTCTTGATGTTTTAGAATCTCTTGCATTATGACATCTGATCTACGTTTTTTCGGCATTTTGTCTATTTACTATTTACGCAATTCGGATAACTATTAAAAAAAAATTTATAAAACAAATGAATTCATTCACACTAATCAAAGAAAATTCAAGTACTTCTGATAATTTGTACGTTTGTTTCATTTAAAGATATTTTAAATTGTTAATCTTGATTATTTACATAAATTCAATTTTCAAATTAAAATTTTCTTTATATTCTTAAATATTGTAAATTTTAACTGTCGAGATTACAATTCAAAGCATCTATTGTTTATAATTTATTTCGTACAATTGTTTATTCTAAATTGTCTGTGTTGTTTCTCTATGTTTATTATTCAACACGTCAAATCGGTTATTGTACATGAATTTATTAACCACATCAACTTAGTCAGTGTTATTTCAAATTTATTTATTTAATTTAAAATAATTTAAATCAAAAAATTATTACGATATCATTTTAACATTATAATTGTATGTATCAATCTTCTTATTATATTCAAAGTTTTAATTTGAGTGTCACTGACGAAGTCGAGTGTCACTGTTCGATTTTAATTCAATCTTATAATTTTATTTTATTTCGCGTGTTAAATTTCATTCGTCTTCTAATCGGCACATATTAACCAATTTGGCGCGTTTGTTTACATTCGTGGTTTTTCGCTTAGGCTTTTATGGCTTTAATTACCTCTATACACTTGAAAGCAATTCGAAAATTTGACGACTTTTATGTCGTTTAAAATTTTGCATGTATAATAAAATAATATTTAAATATTATTTTTCCTAAATTTTGATTATTTCGAAGTACTTTCAATTGATTTTCGACATTAACATTATTCTTTTTCTTTTCTTTTTGCAATAAACTTGTAATTTTTATTTACTATTATTTTACTCTTTTCTTTGGTTACAGACTATTTTAATTTTTTCTTCTACTTCATTTAAGTGGTCTATTAATTTTGGCATGATATAATTAAATCTTCGCCTAATTTCTGATAATTTCTTTATTAATAATTCCTCATTAACTTTTATTTGACTAACTAATGATTCTAAGTTTTCTATTTTAGGCTCTAATTTTTCAAATTTTAAATACATTAAATTTATTCCATTATATATTTTTTCTAAATGACCCTTTACAACGTCTAAGATCTGTAATAGTTCTGTTTCTTTTAGTACAACAAAATTCTTTTTCTCATTATTTTTAATATTTTTTATAATCTAATTTTTAATTTTTTAATTAAATTTTCTTCTAATTCGTTTTTGTTATTTATTTTTTCTTTTGATTTCAAAATGAAATCTATTATACTTAATTTTTTCATTTGTCTTTATTTTATTTTTTCCTTTATAATTTCTAATTTATTACACTCAATTCCTTAATCGGTAGTCAAATTACCAACGCTTTATTTCGTTACATTTTTGTAATTTTCTACCGTTTTCTATTTCTTATAATGAAAATTTCGCGTGATTTTACAATGTTGCCAGTTGTATCGTATATACCATCTGGCTTTTACAAACAACAGAAAGAAAAAATTTTTTATTTTAATACAATTTTTTAAATGAAATCAAAAAGTTTTTTATCTAACAAATTTTATAAATTTTCAGTCATAGATTCAAATGAACGTTGTGGGCGCCAGTTGAGTTTTATGATACATCTTAAGAGGAGGTCACGTATCTCTGTCCTTTTCTAATCAAAGAAATGATTTTTTTACAAAAAACTAATAACTTTATCAAAAAATGAAGAGAAAGCCGCATCTTGTATCAGAAAAAGCAATATTTTCTTTGATAAGAAAAATTAATTTTATTGCTTCGATCTCAAGAAAACCTTGAAAAACCAAATTGTCTACCCTACCCTACTGAAAAAAACCAAATGATTAATCACTTGATTAATCACATGATTTTTCACTTGATTAATTACATGATTTTTCACCTGATAAATCACCTGATTTTATGACATGATTTTATAGGTGATTAATCACGTGAAAAATCATGTAATTAATCATATGAAAAATCATGTGTGAAAAATCATGTGATTAATCAAGTGAAAAATCATGTGATTAATCATATGAAAAATCATGTGATTAATCAAGTGAAATATCAAGTGATTAGTCAGATGAAAAATCAGGAGATGAATGAAATAGAAAATCAAGTGTCTAATTAGGTGATTAATCACTTAATTAATCATGTGATTACACAATTAATAAACTAATTAGTCATGTCATTAATCGGGTAACCAATGTACGTTACATGTGCTTTGTTCACGAAAACACTAACGACCTTCATCGTTAATTATCATCGCAATGATATCATAAATACAGCGACATCAAATAAAGTTGAAAAATAAAATTATTACATTACAAATATTTTCAGCAACACAAAAAAAATGTAGGTAGGTTACCCGATTAATGACATGAAGGTCGTTAGTGTTTTCGTGAACAAAGCACATGTAACGATGGATTCGTAATCTCGTCCTGGACGTTTATTAGTAGCACCAATGTATGTTACATGTGCTTTGTTCACGAAAACACTAACGACCTTTATCGTTAATTATCATCGCAATGATATCATAAATACAGCGACATCAAATAAAGTTGAAAAATAAAATTATTACATTACAAATATTTTCAGCAACACAAAAAAAATGTAGGTAGGTTACCCGATTAATGACATGACTAATTAGTTTATTAATTGTGTAATCACATGATTAATTAAGTGATTAATCACCTAATTAGACACTTGATTTTCTATTTCATTCATCTCCTGATTTTTCATCTAACTAATCACTTGATATTTTACTTGATTTTTCACTTGATTTTTCACTTGATTAATCACATGATTTTTCACTTGATTAATCACATGATTTTTCACACATGATTTTTCATATGATTAATCACATGATTTTTCACGTGATTAATCACCTATAAAATCATGTCATAAAATCAGGTGATTTATCAGGTGAAAAATCATGTGATTAATCAAGTGAAAAATCATGTGATTAATCAAGTGATTAATCACTTGGTTTTTTTCAGTAGGGTAACCTCTATGATTTAAGTTTTTCAAGGTTTTCTTGAAAACGAAGCAATAAAATTAATTCTTTCTTATCAAAGAAAATATTGCTTTTTTTATTACGAGATGCGGCTTTCTCTTCATTTTTTGCTAAAGTTATTACTTTCTGTAAAAAACTCAATTCTTTGATTAGAAAAGGACAGAGATACGCGACCTCCTCTTAATGCGCTTTTAACAAACAAAGAATTTTTAATTTTCAATTTACTCAGTCATGAGTTGTATTTGACCGGAAGGCGCCAATTGTGACGTTATAAACGTATTTTAACAAATTACCACGAATATGATGCACTTATTATTTGTAATACAAGTACTTTTACTAATCTACCATTTAATCAGCGTCGAATACGAATAGTTCTTTAAAATTCACGATTCAACGACAAACGCTAACAAAATGGCGGATTTAGCCGTTACAATTTGTCTAGTAAGTACAGCTTTGGTACTCAATAAACCGATCGCTTTTAAGTGTAAGGCTTTTTGATAAACGAGTAAGCTGAGCTAGACCGTACATTACAGAGACGTCTTGCTCTGCAGATTCGGGTCCGTATGCAGCAGCTTACTCATAAATAAATACAATATTAATTATGTCCTGAAAAAGAAAATAAAATGAAAGGATGCATTAGGTTACATGGGCCTCTCAATGCCATTCCAGATTGTCTTCGACAAACGCAACAATCTATTGAATATTTTTCTATTGAACACTTGCAAGTACGTTATAATTTCCCACACACCTGCAAGGTGTTTCTCAAACGGGCTTAAATCGCCTCTTTATCGTATTTAAGTTATAGCGCGTGAAAAAACACTAAAAAACACTGTCACTAAAACTATTTATCACGATTGAGAAACACAGCACTATTTGAATGCGAACGGGTAAGGAGCAGCTCTTTCGGCCAACTCTTTTGCCGTTATAAGCACTAAAATACCAATAAAATGTACGACTTGACACAGAATTAAGTTTTAAGATCTTTATTGACTCGAGGATGGAATGAGAGTATGGAGCACAAGCTTTTCGTTAAGTAAGATATTTCGCATTTGCGGCGCTAGCCGCTACATTTCTACTCTGCTGTCTCAGAGTAGAAATATTATACATTGTAAAGTATACGCATTACACTTAATCGTCGCTTTCTATATACTCTCTCACCGCTGATTAACGCGATGCTTCTCTCTCCGCGAGAATCATATATGAGAGGTCTCTATATATATATATATATATATATATATATTGAAGGGAAAACAAAAATTTATATGCTAAAAAAGAAAAAACAACAAGTGAGAAAAAACTTCAAAGTTTTATTAAAAGCTGGACCAAAGATCAAAATGACGATGAAAGACTTGAATATGTGTTACTGCACAAAAAACAATTGAATAATTTTGTTTCTGAAGTGTTGTATGCAATGTGTAAACAAAATTCTCTTAGTATTAGAGTTTTGGAGTCGAATGGACTTACAACAAAACTAAATATTATATGCGGTGAATGTGAAGAAAGTATAAAAGAATTTCATTCCCACGTGTTGATGAGAAAAAAACATTTCATGTGAACAAAAAAATTATTGAAAGTGTGATCATAATGGGATTAGGTTATGCTGGCTTACAAAAATTTTGTATGGGTATGGGCATGAATGTTATGTCTAAAAAAACTTTTTATAAAATATTGCAAAGTGTGATAAATAACTATAACAGACTCAAGCAAGAAATGTTATCAGAATCAAGAAAGAAGGTACGTGAACGTTATTTAGCTTTAGATAAAAGTCTTGATGATGAAAGCATTATTGACTATTCATGTACGTATGAAGGTACTTGGCAGAAACGAGGATTTACCTCATTATATGGTATAGGCTTTGTCATTGAATTATACACCGGTTCAGTAATAGATTATGAGATACTGTCAAAATACTGTTATATTTGTGAAAGTAAAAAAAGAACATTGCACCCTGAAAGCGAAGAATTCAAAGATTAGTTAAAAACACATAAAAGCAGGGATACGTGTCAACAAAACTTTGATGGTTCATCTGGTGTTATGGAAGCCTATGCTGCTGACATGATTTGGAAATGCTCTGTTGAAAATTGTAGAGCAAGATACATAAATGTTTTAGCTAATGGTGATGCTAAAACTTTTTTACATTTAAATAGTTTGAAAATTTATGGACCAGATGTGTGCTTAGTTAGAGAACAGTATCTTAACCATGTCTCCAAAAGTTTGGTGAGTGCGTTGAAAAATGTAGTAAAAGAGTGCAGAATTAAAAAGATTACTCTTGGTGGTAAGAAAGCTGGGGCACTCACATCTAAGACAAAATCTGATTTAGGTGGTTATTATAGGAAACAGCAAGCTCAATCAGAAGAAAAAAAAGAGGAAGCTAGAGGGACCAAGCTATGCCTTTTGAGGTTTCGTGGATTTGTAAGTCAAAGAAACATCAATACAAAAACTAATCATTTAATATTACAACTTTTGATTATTAAAATTTTTTTTAGACCTCAGGACTAATCTGAAAGAGTTGAAAAAGTAAAGAAGATTAGAAAATGTACAAGTAAAAAAGAAAAATGATATGTTCAGTATTGAAATAAATAAATTCAACATCTAAATTGTGTTCTGAAAATTGTTGCATAAAATGTTGTTTTTCTCAAAATTGATTATTTAATTTAGTTTCTTAAATTCAAAATAGTTCTGGCGATGAAATATTGTTCCAATCAAGTTGAAATTTTATATTTTTCTTTAATCGTATATTAGCAACAAAATTGTTGTGCAGATTTATAATCCGATAAGGTCGAACATACTTTTTTGAAACTTTGCTAGATAAAACATGTGATAATATAATTTTATTAAATAAATAATTGTTATAATTGTTATAATGAATTATAAATTTTCTTATTTTTGACTTCGAACAATTTTGCACCACAATTATCTTTATTTTGTATATTTGAATATATATCTCCATCCGCATGTCTGAAAATTGAAAAGTTCATCGCCAGAAGTCATTTAAAGAAAGTCTAATTTTCATTGAATTTTTACACATGTTTCTCAATTATTAGAATAAAATTCACTATTTAAAACTATGTAGAGCAATTTCTTGATGATTTTAATGCATATTTCAATATAAAAAAAAGGAGACTAATTAAATATTTAATTCTAAAATATTACATAATAAAAGAAATAGTTTTCAAGGTAGACGGTATCCTTAAGCTGCAGCGTCAAGACATGACTAAACTTTATGTATGTAATACATTTTGTCTCTTAACGCAGTTGCAAGATGGCGCCACCATCTAGTCACGAAAATCCAGTAACCAAGCATAGCCTTCTTCAGTGTTAAAAGGCGTCTGTATTGCTCTGTCCTTGTCTAATCTAAATTTTCATTATTATTAATAAATTAAATATTGTTATATAAAAGTAAGGGCATAGTCCAATAGATTTCAGGACAAGCAAACGATCCTATTCTATGAAAAAATATAAAATTTTCATTGGTTTTCGAGTGAGGTCTGAAAACTAATGAAAATTTTATATTTTTTCATAGAATAAGATTGTTTGCTCGTCCTGTAATCTATTGGGCTACGCCCTTACTTTTGTGTAACAATATTTAATTCAACAATAATAAAGAAAATTTAGATTAGACAAGGACAGAGCTATACGGCCTCTTCTTAAGAGCAAGCCGGATTTGCTGTCCTTGTCTAATTTAGATTTTTGTTATATACTCAAGTATTAATGGATGTATCTTCAAATTGAAGGTTGAGCGCAATAGATATTATTATTATGAATATTTATGCAGAAGAAAACAAATTTTTACCGATTTGTTTTTGAAAAAAGTAAGGAACGCTGAAGTGAAAGTTTATTTTTATAATATTTTTGCGTTTCTTACTTTTCTCAAAAATAAAGCGGTAGAATTTTTTTTCTTGTGCATAGATATTCATAATAATAATAATATCTATTGCGCTTAACCTTCAATTTGCAGATACATCGAATGATACTTGAATAAATAACAAAAAACTCAATTAGACAAGGACACCAAATCCGGCCTGCTTATAATAAAACACCACAAACAAATGTCCAATAAAAAATAGCATAAAAAAATACGTCAGATTTTATGCCAAAATCCCATGGAGAGATAAAAATTAACATAATAAACAAGTTGAATGATAAAGTAGCGCCCTGTTAAAACAGTAGAACTTGATTTCTAAATAGGAGCTAGATTAGACTTAATTCCAGATGGATTTTTTTGCCTAAAAATTCAGGTGAATTCGAGTTCTTCCAAGGATATTGCGGTAGGATATCGATTGTAATATAATAGACATATAAAGGGGACATATAAATTAAACATATATAATGACTTGTACGCACTAAAGCTATGTTAATACAATAATTTTTGTTAAAATAAAAAAATCGTTCGGACTTGTTATTTTTTTATGAACTTGGATTGGAAATCAGATATCAAGCTCGACAAACCTAATCTTAGAATACGATACATTGAAAGTTTGAATTATAACTTTTTATGTATAGTATTTTGATGGATTTCTTGAGTTTTCCGCACTAGAGTTTAATCTTAAAAAGTTTTTCTTTGTAGTAAAAAACTCCATTAAACGCATCGCTTATTCATAAGTTTGTAATGGAAACATTATTATAAGGTGGGCAGCTTCGTCATGCTCTTAAAACTTTTTTCGGAGTTTTAATTCAAGACTAAATCATTATTTCTTGACAGCGTCATTGTTGTAAAATTGAATATAATATTTTCTAGAGTAGTCAGAATCAATGTAATTGCGAAAAAAAAATATTATTTATTCAAATTAAGTCCGTTTCAGAGTAAGCCTTTATAATTCAAAGCTAATGGCGTATTGTGGAATGTAATTCAGTTTTGCTGAGCTTTTTAAAATTACATAAGAATAAATCTATTAATTTTTTAAGAATTAATATTCACATTTATAATAAATAAGAATTTTATTTATACTTTATATACAAATCCTGTACAGGAGACTAAGATGCTTTTGAACAATTTTTTTCTTTTTTTATCATTTTTGATTTTTTAAATTTTAATCTGTATAAAAACTAAATTTTACATAAAAATAAAAAAAAAGTAAAAAAGTGTCCTTTGACACTTTTGTGTTTTGGTTAGGGCTTTGTCGAATAGCAGAGTTCTATGGGTACGTACGTGCTTTTTTTTAAAACACTTATTGGTAAGAATTTTTCCATAAAAATTATACCCAGTCTAAATCATCGGGCTCGTTACGAGCTCGAAGCGAGCTCGACTCGGTACCCGATTTCGGGCTTGATTGGCTCGAATCAAGCTTAATTCGAGCAAATTGAGCCCGAAATCGAGTACTGATTCGAGCTCGCTTCGAGCTCGTAACGAGCCCGACGTTTTTGACTGGGTAGTGACCATTACTACAATCGAGGAACAAATTACATTTCTACTAAAAATTATAAGACATTGCGGTAAAAATTATCAGACTTTATAATTTTCACAGTTATTTTTACGGTAACGTAACATAATTTTTCATGAAAAATCACAAAAAACATCTGAAAATCCTACACTGAAAAAAAGCCGAATGCACACGCTGCGAAGTCGATTGTTGTGAATGATTTAGACAATATTCACAGCGATTAATAACATAAAATCGGAATATAAGAGTGCGTAACAATATCGCACTGCTGCATTGTGGCTCGCTACGGCTCTCCGTAGTCTACGGCACAGAAAGCTGAATCCAAGCCCAGCGACTAAACTGCTTTGTCGCTCGCTACGGCTCTCCGTAGTCTACGACACAGAAAGCTGAATCCGAATACAGCGATTTATTGCGTGGTCGCTCGCTTTGAATGCTGATCTCAAGCATTGCGACAACGCTTTGAACACACTTGCTTGATTAATAAATAACATTGAAAAAATGATAATTTTTAACTCCTTTTATATTTTTTTTTAATGTTCATGTAATTATGTGAATTCATAATTTTGAACTATTTTTAAAAATTTATAATTTATAAATACAGTTATTAATGCTTTAATATCTTTGATTATTTTTTTTTATTTTTAGATTTATTAGGACATATTTAAGGTTAAATAGTTAAAAAACTAAACTAATAAATCTATTAACAAATCTAAAAATAAAACAAATAAAAAATTAAGAAAGAAAATGAATTTTTTTAACAAACAATTTATGTGATTATGGATAATAACATTTATGAAGTTATTACTAAATATTAGATGACCTTAATTATATTTTTCCAAATTTCATACACAAGTTGTATTCACTTGCCGTAAAAGGGAAAATATTCACAGATGATTTTTATGCTATTTTAAATTCTTAATTAATTTAGGTACATAATAAATAATTGATAAATATTTCCAAGTAAAAAATACTGAAAGCCTGGTAGAACTAAGATTTATTGGTAATATCGTCACTACATATTTATGGATCATATCTGATAAAAATGTATTTGTACGTTTTCTTCAAAACAAAGTGCGTTTGAAGAAAGAAAATCTTATGATTGATTAAAAATGACTGTTTTAAATACTTTTCCGCAAATTCAGGTGTTTTTAGAAATTTTCTTCGTTATCGCTGAAATTTATTCGTTCTTTATAAAAAAATATTCAGTCAAGTCATAAAATATCAAATCAACTTAGGCAGTTTTTGTGTATATTCAATAGTAATTTTTCACCTAACAGGTAAGTTAAAAAGTCTACATATTGTCATTTAAAAAAATTCAATCATATTGTACACGTTATTTTCAACAAAAATAGTTCTATTAAGTTTTTACAATAGTTTGATACTTTTTAATAAAAAATTTATTAAAACATTAATTTAACAAAAAAATTTGAGTAAATAAAAATATTCCATTCCTTTGAATTTTTAACCACAGAATTTTTTATTTTTATTTTGGAAATCAAATGGAACATATTCCCAGACTCATTGAATTTTATTATTTAGCCGTGCAAATTGATGTGAAATTTTTCGTATGTATATATATTTATCTACAAGTTCTATGGATTTGATGTTATAACTAAGAGTATTATTTTATTATAATTCCATAAAATGAAATAAAATAATATATGAAATAATTTTTTAAATAAATTTCAAAGATATATAAGTACATCTTTAAAAGTTAAAACTTTAAATATCACTTTTTTCAAACAATTTTTAAACAGTGACTATTCTATTTCATTAAAAAATACACAACTGTTTGCGAATAAATTATTCTTTTTTGAAACTATTGAACAAATCTCATTTTTTTAAAAGCTATATTGCACGGTACCTTGAAAATTTCATTAATAGTATCAAATATTTTCTAAAAATGATATGAATGGTTTTTGCATAAATGGTATGGAAAAAGCAAATTTTCGAAGGTTCTTTCATTAAATATAATTTAAACTACGCAAATAATGTTAAGAAAACAAAAACAAAAAATTTAAGAGCAGGTCGAGTATATTCGTCTTTTTTTTTATCAAAGAATTTTTTTTTTTAGAATAACTAACATAATCAAGAAAACGTTGAAAGACTCAAAATATATTTTATTTCTTATTCCTCATACTTCATTCGTATACTGAATGTTTAAATTTAAATAAATAAAAACTGTTTAATTATTGTGATTTTAACTGTTAAGACGTGCGCATTTCGCAGTATCGAAGTCAGTATAACTTAATAGTTAACTTATTTTCTCATTGTATAATATTGTGTAAAAATTCTTTCTTAATTTCAAACAAATATTTTATTAAAGCTTTATTTTATGAATGCAATTACATTTATATTCAAAAATTTTAGATTAGATTTTTTAATTAAAACCTATGTTTTATAATTATTTATATTATTTGTTCAAACAACATAAATATTTAGTACTGTACAACAACATATATTTTTAATTAAATGCTTTATATATTTGGTTTAGCAAAACATACGGTCGAATGACCGGTTACCGTTCCTTTAAGGTTCAGGCAGATACATTTCCTTCAATAAAACAAATCTCAAGGTGTCTCAAGGTCTCAAATCTAAGCCTCTCTTATGGTTTAAATTATATTTAAAAGGAGGTCACGTATCTCTGTCCTTTTCTAATCAAAGAATTGAGTTTTTTACGGAAATTAATAATCTTAGCAAAAAATGAAGAGAGAAGCCGCATCTCGTATCAAAAAAGCAATATTTTCTTTGATAAAAAAAAATTAATTTTATTGCTTCGTTTTCAAGAAAACCTTAAATTGTAGAGGTTAGGGTGGACAATTTGGTTTTTCAAGGTTTTCTTGACAACGAAGCAATAAAATTAATTTTTTCATATCAAAGAAAATATTGCTTTTTTTATACGAGATGCGGCTTTCTCTTTATTTTTTGCTAAAGTTATTAGTTTCTGTAAAAAACTCGATTCTTTGATTAGAAAAGGACAGAGATACGTGACCTCCTCTTAATGAAAAAACTTTCGAAAATTTGCTTTTTTCCATACCATTTATGCAAAAACCATTCATATCATTTTTAGAAAATATTTGATACTGTTAATGAAATTTTCAAGGTACCGTGCAAAATAGCTTTTTGAAAAATGAATTTTGTTTAATAGTTTCGAAAAAGAATAATTTATTCGCAAACAGTTGTGTATTTTTTAATGTAATAGAATAGTCACTATTTAAAAATTGTTTGAAAAAAGTGATATTTAAAGTTTAAACTTTTAAAGATATACCAATATATCTTTGAAATTTATTTAAAATAATTTTCGTTTGTATATTATTTTATTCCATTTTATGAAATTATAATAAAATAATACTCTTAGTTATAACATTAAGGTTCTATGGGCTATACAGTCTGTGTCAAAAGTTAGTTTTTTTTAAAAATCGTCTATATTTTTCGGTAGAAAGTAATTATCTAATTTTTAGCTTAGCGACTTATTAGATAATATTAAAACAATCATTTTAAACTTTGTTTCATTTAAATATAATGAATTATTAAAGAGTTATAACATTTTAAAGTTTATAAATTTTACACAAATCTAATGCAATCATAAATAATAATGCCAAACTTTCAAAAATGATTTTATTTGACTGCAACAAAGTTTATTTTGTTCAGTTTAAAATTTAGAATCTATTGACGAGGATGGAATTTTAATTTTAATTTTTCATTCAAATTTATTGCTAATTTTCTGCAAAAAAATGTATATGTCTCAGACAGTACTTACTGTTTTATCATAGAAAATTAGCAATAAATTTGAATAAAAAATGAAAATCAAAATTCCATCCTCGTCAATAGATTCTAAATTTTAAACTGAACAAAATAATCTTTGTTGCAGTCAAATAAAATCATTTTTGAAAGTTTGGCATTATTATTTATGATTGCATTGTATTTGTGTTAATAAGTTGCTAAGCTCAAAATTAGATAATTACTTGGTACCGAAAAATATAGACAATTTTCTAAAAAACTAACTTTTGACACAGACTGTATAGCCCATACAACCATAAATCCATAGAACTTATAGCTAAATATATATACATACGAAAAATTTCACATCAATTTGCACGGCTAAATAATAAAATTCAATGAGTCTGGGAATATGTTCCATTTGGTTTCCAAAATAAAAATAAAAAATTCTGTGGTTAAAAATTCAAAGGAATGGAATATTTTTATTTACTCAAATTTTTTTGTTAAATTAATGTTTTAATAAATTTTCTATTAAAAAGTATCAAACTATTGTAAAAACTTAATAGAACTATTTTTGTTGAAAATAACGTGTACAATATGATTGAATTTTTTTAAATGACAATATGTAGACTTTTTAACTTACCTGTTAGGTGAAAAATTACTATTGAATATACACAAAAACTGCCTAAGTTGATTTGATATTTTATGACTTGACTGAATATTTTTTTATAAAGAACGAATAAATTTCAGCGATAACGAAGAAAATTTCTAAAAACACCTGAATTTGCGGAAAAGTATTTAAAACAGTCATTTTTAATCAATCATAAGATTTTCTTTCTTCAAACGCACTTTGTTTTGAAGAAAACGTACAAATACATTTTTATCAGATATCATCCATAAATATGTAGTGACGATATTACCAATAAATCTTAGTTCTACCAGGCTTTCAGTATTTTTTACTTGGAAATATTTATCAATTATTTATTATGTACCTAAATTAATTAAGAATTTAAAATAGCATAAAAATCATCTGTGAATATTTTCCCTTTTACGGCAAGTGAATACAACTTGTGTATGAAATTTGGAAAAATATAATTAAGGTCATCTAATATTTAGTAATAACTTCATAAATGTTATTATCCATAATCACATAAATTGTTTGTTAAAAAAATTCATTTTCTTTCTTAATTTTTTATTTGTTTTATTTTTAGATTTGTTAATAGATTTATTAGTTTAGTTTTTTAACTATTTAACCTTAAATATGTCCTAATAAATCTAAAAATAAAAAAAAATAATCAAAGATATTAAAGCATTAATAACTGTATTTATAAACTATAAATTTTTAAAAATAGTTCAAAATTATGAATTCACATAATTACATGAACATTAAAAAAAAATATAAAAGGATTAATCAAGCAAGTGTGTTCAAAGCGTTGTCGCAATGCTTGAGATCAGCATTCAAAGCGAGCGACCACGCAATAAATCGCTGTATTCGGATTCAGCTTTCTGTGCCGTAGACTACGGAGAGCAGTAGCAAGCGACAAAGCGGTTTAGTCGCTGGGCTTGGATTCAGCTTTCTGTGCCGTAAACTACGGAGAGCCGTAGCGAGCCACAATGCAGCTTAGTCGCAGCGCTCTGCTTTAATCAATGTAATCTTTTATACAGAAAGTTGGAATGATTGGCTGCGATATTGTTACGCACTCTTATATTGCGATTTTCCGTTATTAATAGCTGCGAATGTTGTCCAAATCATTCACAACAATCGACTTCGCAGTGTGTGCATTCGGCTTTTTTCAGTGTATCTATCAAAGAAACCACTAAAAAAATTTATGAAAGTTTGACTTTTGGTATAGTTTAATAATTTACATAACCTAACATAAGAAGATTTGAGTTTTATTCAACAGCACCCAAAAACTGTTTTCCGTATCTCAAATTTAAATAATCATTTTTTGAAATTTTGTAACTGTGAATCTTCAAGTCTTATTATATGTATTTTTTTTTAATTAAAGGCCATTATAAATATTAACTTAATAAACTCATCCATCTTAAATTAAATATTAATGTTCGTATAAAAAATGTTTAAAAAAATAAGAATCAGAAAAGGGGGGATGTTACACCCCTCACCTAAAACATTTCCTACGAGATGGCACAGCGAACTAGTAAGTTCAGCCATTGTATTTTCAAGATTTTACTTATGATAGATTTTTAATTAACATTTGAATGTCTGTTTCTTGATTTTTAATATTTCTTCCCAGTTTTTAGTTCAATTTATTCTCGAATTTTGCCTTCTAACAAATCTCACGTGAGATCTCGTCTGAAATCTTATGTTAAAATTTTATGCAAACAAGTTCATAAAAATTTTATGTATGAAAACTTCTAAATATTTTGAATTCCCTAGTTTTTTTTTTTTTTTTTTTTTTTAAATATTAATACACTGCAGTCCAGGTACTTTAGCCCACCTTGGACTAAAATTATGAAAAATTTAAAGTTTTATATCTCGATACAAAATTATCGAGATTATAGTTTTAAAATATAATGAAAAAAAAATTTTTTCTTTCATTATACTTTTAAACTCAATACATTGATAGTTTTCACCAAATGCAACATTTTTTCTTAATACAATTTTTCTGTAAATTCAAAACCTGTAAAGCTAGAACTACTTTTACAAAAACCATTATTTTTGTGCAAAACCGCACATAGCTCTTAAAATGAATGTTTAAAACAATTGATCGACCATGGATTTTGTAGTTTTTTGAAAGAGCTTCCAAATGGTGGTTGTAGTTTTTTAATACAACAATAACCCATAAAAAAATACCGCATCAAAGTTCTGAAAGAAAAATTGAAATTTTTTTTTTTTTATGACGACATAAAACAAATAAAAAATGGAAGAATGTTAATCTTACCTCTTCCATTTTAAAGGTTTCTACAAAACCTTTAAAATGAGTCCTTGTCTTTACAAGCTCCGTACGATAATTTTTTATTGAGATACAAAACTTAAAATTTTTCATAATTTTAGCCTAAGGTGGGCAAAAGTACCTGGACTGCAATGTATATAAAGGATATTATCCTCTATATGTTAACCTTTTTTATATAGAGATGTCGAGGGAGCCTAGCCCGGTTCTCGTTTAACACATTGCATTAGGCTAGACTGTCTGACCCACCATACCGTAAACTTTGACGACCGATGGATGGTCAGCCACTTTTGTGACCAACAATCAACCGAAACCCAATGTGGTCGGGTTTTTTAAGAGTCGCGATATAAATGGCATATATACTAATTTTCTTTCGAAAAAGGTTGGAGGTATCTGGCCAGGATTCGAACCCGTGCCCTCCGCGTTAAAGGCAAGAGCTCTATCCATTACGCCACCGCGCTCTGAAGTCCCTAGTATGAAAAATAATTTTCCACCACACCCTGCCTGAAACTACGACTTTTGACCCGGCGTGGAGCCGAAAAACAAAAGTCATAGTTTCGGCCCAGGTATGGCAAAAAATAGTATACACTCCATGGGAGGTAAAATAGCGACTCCATAGCACATATTTGCTTCCCTCGCTTCCGGCTCAAGGGTAATTATATTGTTTTGTTAAAGGGTAGGAACGGGTTGAAATGATATACACTAAAATGTGAAATTGTGTATAACTAAAAACTTCTTTATTAAAAAGAGTACAATGGATATATGCAGCGTGCGCAAAACTCTAACTGAGACTAACTGTTTTCCTTCCTTATAGTTCTTATATATACGGTTCAAAAACTACCTGAGTTTACATACTTTTCTACTGGTAACCGTAGCACGTACGCACTAATTACAAAATATGTTCGAATTATTACCAATAGACCAAACCCTTCAATAAAAAGTATTAGGAAAATATTTTCTTTATTTTATTATACATTTACTATTTTTCCTTTTTTAATGGTTATCCTGAATTACCCTATTTTGCACACGTACAAATAATTAACTAAATTATAAAAAGTATTCTCAATTTTACATTCTCCCACCATTGAGATGAACAACACTTTCATCTCAATTTACAAACTAAAATTGACACATACAATGAATTTTCACAAAACATATTCAACATACAAAATACAAAAGGTTACATGATTCACAATACATTTATTAAAATTATAAACTTATTAACCCTTTGAGGGGCAGTGGTACATATATGTACCACCTCTTTCGCTTTGGTTTTACTCGTACTTGCAGTACATTTTGTCAACTTGTAAATACATATAAGCACTTTGTAGACTTTTGCGACTCTAACGTATTAGGGCCCGGCACAATTAATCAATAATTTATATAATTTAAGCTTTTTTTAAACAATTAACGTGAAAAAACGAGCGTTTTTTCAGATAAAAATGTGCCCCTCAAAGGGTTAATAGTAAGTTAAACGATTAGGTTGCTTTATTTTTCTACCACTTCTTGTTACAAAATTTGATTTTTCATTATTAACAGATATTTCTTCATTATCGTTATCGTGTTCGCATAATACATCTGGTTTTAAGTTTTCACGTGTATCTTTATATTTATTGACAATAATTTCCTCTATATCCGATGCAGAGTCTTTATACTTTATTTCTAAAGGGTAAATTCTTTGAATTGGTCTAATTAATTCACCGTTTGCTGTTGTCAAGCGAACTACACGAACATTATTGTCTTTTCCGATAATGACTTCTTTTACACGTGCTAAAGGCCAGTCTAATCGCTTAACATTATCATGGTGAATCAACACTATATCGCCAACTTGCACGATGATATTATTTTTCGTCATCGCATTTTTATGTACTAATGCGCCTAAATATTCGTTCCTAAATCTACGCCGTAAATCTTCTTTTATTTTTTGACGGTACGTATATCTTTTCTCTAATTTATCATTTTCGATTCTATCTAAATCTAAAACCCCAATTTCTTTAATTTCTTGTAAAAACATTGATGGAGTAAGTGGAACCATTTCTTGTTTACTATTAGACATAAAAGTTATCGGTCTGGAATTAATTACTGCTTCACAATCTAATAAAATCGTTAACATTTCTTCATAATTACAACAAGATTTTTTAAGAGTTCTACGCAGTAACCGCTTTAAAATTCCGATAAGTCGTTCCCAAAAGCCTCCCCACCAAGCTGCTGTAGGAGGATTAAACTTCCATTCAATTTGTTTAGTAGCTGCTATTTTAGACAATTTTTCAAAATTTATATTTTTAAATATATTATTAAGACCAACAAAATTTTTCCCGTTGTCACTATATATAATGCTCGGTCTTCCCCGTCTAGCAATAAAACGTCTTAGGGCCATTAAAACTGTAGCAGTAGACAATGACAGCACTAATTCTAAATGTACGGCCCTATACATAGCGCAGGTAAACAAACAAATCCATGCCTTTTCGCTGTTTTTCAGGTAAATCGGCCCTGCAAAGTCTACACCTACAACTTTGAACACTGCTGCGTCCCTAATTCTATCTAACGGTAATGCTACTGGCACTGATTACAATGGTTTCGCATCATGCCTACGACAGTTTACGCATTTATTAATTATCGACCTTATTGCTTTTCTGCCACCTAAAATCCAAAATTCTTCTCTTAGGGCACTCAATGTAATTTCTACCCCAGCATGACTTAAATTTTCATGTTTTTCTTTTATAATGAGATTAACTATTTCATGATTATTAGGTAAAATAATAGGACATTTAAAGTTATATGTATCTTCACGTAAAATTATTTTAGTATTTAAGCGAACTAATCCGTTTTCGTCTTTGAAAGGTTGTAAATGTTTAATCCGTTCATCATTTAAACAACCATTAAAACTTTCTGTTTGTATTAATTTTATAAGTGAAATTTGCGCGTCTTGAATTTCTTTAAACGATAAATTTCCTTTTTTACGAGATTCAGGAACATTTTTTAAATTGAAATAAAATCTTTTTATCCATGCTAAAACATTTTTGACTTTATTGAAATCCGAAAATTTATTAGTATACCAAGACTCATCTTTATTCAATTCATTTTTCATTGTAGCTAATAAGATATTATTCGAGTCTTTTTGTTTAGTTTTCTTTAACTCTTTCACGATTTCGGTTTCATCATAACATTCTTTATTTACGGGCCAATTTTCAGATCTCATACGTAACCAGTCGGGACCCTCCCACCATCTGGAAATTGACAATTGATCTACCGTACAACCGCGCGATGGTAAATCGGCAGGGTTTAAATGGCCAGGTACATGCCTCCACTGTTCAGGGCTCGAAAATTCTCGAATCTCTTTGACCCTATTATATACAAATGTACCCCAATTATTATTTCTACGTATCCATGCTAATACCGTAGATGAGTCACTCCAATAATAAACATTAACATTTTCCCATTTAAATGACTTTAAAATCGAATCTGTCAATCTAACGCCCACAGTCGCTGCTAATAATTCTAAACGCGGAATACTTTGACGCGCGTCTGAGTTCTCTTTTCTCGCAGGAGCGACACGTGTTTTTGCTTGAACAAAATTAACTTGTATACCTGAAGGGCGTTCAATACGAATAAACGTTACTGCTGCATATGCTATTTTACTTGCATCACAAAACGTATGAATAGTGACTTCATCATCAGTTGTAATTATCCCGAATAAACAGCGTGGGACTTGAATATTTTTTAAGTTTTTTAAATTATCTACCCAACTTAAAAATTTCTTTTTAATCTCATCGCTTACTTCTTCATCCCACGATAAATTCTGAGCCCATGCTTCTTGTAATAAAACTCGAGGACAAAGTACTACAGGGCTTACAAATCCTAAAGGATCAAAAATTCGATGCGCAATAGATAAAATATATCTTTTAGTGATTTTTTCATCGTTACAATTTTCGATAGAAGAAACATTTAAAGATAACGTATCGAGTTTTTTATCCCATATTAAACCTAATACTGCAGCTTGGTTTTCGTGAGAGTTATCATCCGTATACTCCCACCCTCGAAGGTCAAAACTACCTAACTCCATCGATGTTTTCGCGTCTTGAATAAAATTATGTAACTCTTCTGTTGAATTTAAACTAGAAACACAATTATCTACATAAAAGCTATTCAAAAGTTTTGTAATATTATCTTTAAAAAATTGATTATTTGAATTTTCATTTAGATTGTTAATAATTTTATTCAAATGCATTGTAAGTACGGCACCTAAAATAAACGGACTACAAGAAACCCCAAATACTACTCTACAATGACGAAAAATAATAATATTACCTTCTTTATCGTACCACATAAAACGCAAAAAATCTCTATCCGCAGTATTAATACTTATCTGAAGAAACGCCTTTTTTATATCGGAAATTACGCCTAGTTTACCTTCTCTGAAACGCAGTAAAATCGACGAAACCAACTCGATGAGATTGGGTCCCTTTTCCAAGCACTCGTTTAATGATGGGCATTGTTTCTCCTTGGCTGAAGCATCGAACACAGGTCTTCTCCGAGTAGTGCTGTGTTCCTTTATCACATGTCGATAAGGTAAATAATGTCCCCACTTTTCTATTTCTTTTTCTGGGACCGTTTCAATTATTCCTTCAGCCAACCATTCCTTGAAAACCGCATCATAATCCTTATATAAGTTTTCAGTCCTTAATTTTTTCACGGTTGATTGAAGTCGACGCACTGCCAAAATTTTATTGTCACTTAATGGTGGATGATTTTCCACCCACGGCAATTTCACTTCGTACCGACCGTCCTTATTTATCTCGATAGTTTTTAAAAGAGCTTCACACATTTCTTTTTCACTTTTCTCTTTCGATTTATTTTCTATAGGGTCTTTAATCCCTAAAACATCCAAAGACCATAAGTCCGAAATTTTATTGCAATTCACAAACATATTAGTAACGAGCATAGTATTATTAATTTTATTTTTCACATTCGTAACTGTACCCATAATTGTCCATCCCAGGTATGTCTCAACGGCCACTAATCCGCATTTAAGTACGTGCCGATTGCCGGTCAACAATTTACCTGCAACATCGGCCCCTATAAGCACTGAGATAGAAGCTTCCCTTGCGTTCAAATCCGATAAATTAATATGCAGGTCGGCCAGTTCCTTACACCATGTCCCATTCTTTATAGAAGGGATATTATCGCAAATGACCCTTTGATCATAAGCAGCAAAGTTACAACGGTAACTGTCGTCTAAACTACTGAGGTGCACTAAATACTTTTTATGGTTCACTGCCTCAGTTTTTTCGCCACCAAATAATGAATGGCACATTATTTGTTCCGACAGTACATTATAATTTACACTATCCGCCGCTTCTTTTGTTATGTAAGATCTTTGGGCACCAGTATCAATAACAACGCGTACTATAAATTCTTTTTCATCATTATACAATTTTACGCGCAAAGTTTGTAAAAACACTTCTGAATCATTAGAACAATTGGCCAAACCATACAAATTCTTATCTGTTGCCAATGCAGATACAGTATTCATTTCATTCACAGTAATTTTTTCACTGTTATTTTTTACATTATCACTATTTTTCATATTCGGACACATTAAAATTACATGTCTTTTACCGCACCAAGGGCATTTTAAATGAACGCGACAATATCTAAAACTGTGCCCTATATTCAAACAATTAAAACACGCACGTTTTCTTTTTATTACTTCTTGTCTCTCTGAAAGAGACATTCTTTCAGCGTGTTCACAATTCGGGCTATCATGCTCATTCGCGTTACAAAATAGACACGTTTTTACTCTGTTACTATTATTTTTTACAGTTAATAATCCTGCTGCACTAGGTATATCTTTCGATGAACGTGGTTTCTCTCTTTTTAATTTTTCACTTTCCCCACGTTTAAAATCAAACCCGTTTACAGCCATTGATACACGCAAGTCACCTCGCACTTCACTTCCTAGAAATTTTATAAGTTGCGTCAATTTATTTTTTGAGCGTGTATCAGAATTAACATCACTTTCACTTTGATTAAAATCATCATAACTTCGTTGCCAAACGCGTAACAATTCTTCAGGCAGCGAAGATTCAACCAAAGGGCACAATAGGTCAGCATATTTATCTGATGTAAAACCGAGAGATTCAAGCGCTCTAAGATGTGATTCAATCTTATCGTACAAGGTTGAAAGCACAATATCTTTCGCGGGCGTCATTGCATTTTGTAATACTAATTGCAAAAGTTCTCTTACGTACACTTCAGTTTGTAAATCTCTTCGACCGAAACGATTTTTCAAGCTAGTTATAGCTTTATCGTAATTTTCAGCCATTGGCGGAAAACTTTTTACGAGCTCTTCTGCGCGCGAGTTAGGTTCCATAGCTTGAATCAAATATTGGAACTTACTTTCTTTCGGCATTTTTTCGCGTTCGTGAATGTTCTTAAACATACTCCAAAACTGAAGCCATTCACGAATGTTACCTCCATATTTCACCATTTCGATCTTAGGTAATTTAAGCGCGTCTACTTCTTGTGCACTTACAGATTGTATATTCGGTTGCTGCTCACTCGATCGCCTATTTGAACTTTGTACAATGTTTCCGGAATTAAGTTCATTTACTGTGAGTTCGGCGTCTAAAAATTTCTTATTGTACACATCATTCTCTTCGTACTCTGATGCTATATCGGTATCTGTGATTTTCTCGTCATCGAGCATCAGTTCCATGATTTTTTCATTGATTTCGTTTAACTTATTCATCTTGCCTTCCAATAATTTAAACGCTATTATCACTTCTCGATCGTTTTGGTTAGCACCGAGAGTCCCATTGAAAGCTGTTAACGTTCTCGTAAATGCTGCACGTTGCGCTGTTCTCTGCTTCTTTAACTTATCCATTGTAAAATAAAAATCACTGATTACAATTTCACTAAATTCACTTTAACCTCGTCCTGTCACGGTCGCCAAATGTTTTGTTAAAGGGTAGGAACGGGTCGAAATGATATACACTAAAATGTGAAATTGTGTATAACTAAAAACTTCTTTATTAAAAAGAGTACAATGGATATATGCAGCGTGCGCAAAACTCTAACTGAGACTAACTGTTTTCCTTCCTTATAGTTCTTATATATACGGTTCAAAAACTACCTGAGTTTACATACTTTTCTACTGGTAACCGTATCACGTACGCACTAATTACAAAATATGTTCGAATTATTACCAATAGACCAAACCCTTCAATAAAAAGTATTAGGAAAATATTTTCTTTATTTTATTATACATTTACTATTTTTCCTTTTTTAATGGTTATCCTGAATTACCCTATTTTGCACACGTACAAATAATTAACTAAATTATAAAAAGTATTCTCAATTTTACATATATGTACTATGGACTCGCCAATACTTTACCTCCCTTGGTGTGTAATATACTATTTCGAAATTCATTTTTTTTCTTCTAGATAATTTAGTTCATTAAAAATTAATTGACAACTCCGACTCTTTACTCTGCGTAGCAAAAACAAAGTCAGTTAATCGTTGAAAATTTTCGAAAAATGCTTTTGAAACTCATAATTTTTTTATTTTTGGTAATTGTGATTGATTTAGCTTAACAAAAAAAAAAACATTTTACCAACTTCAATTAACTGTTTGTAAAAAAAAAGTTAAGTATTTTTTTTTAATTTTTAAGTCTTGAGTAGAAGCAACTGTTTATGGAAGCCAATTATTTTTACATCTAAGTACATTCTAATACAATCTTAATTGTAAGCAAATAACGTTGTACCACTTATAAAAAAATCTCAGCTTAGATATTGTACCAAAAAGTAGGTAAGTTTGTCTCTTATACCCAACACAGGCGAGGGAGTTTATCCGTTATTTAAGGGCTAAAAATTAAATTAAAAATCAATTTGTATAAAAAAATTTAAAAAAAAAAATTTTTTTAAATTAAGAAAAAAACATTCAAAAATACCTAAGTCTCTTCTACAGGATTTGTTTATAAATTATAAATAAAATTCTTATTTATTATAAATATGAAAGTGAATTCTTTCAGAATTAATGATATAATTTTTTAATAATGAAACAACCTCAGCCATAACTGAATTACATTCCACAATACGTCATGAGCCTTGAATCATAAAGACTTACTACTGATTTGAATAAATAATATTTTTTTTGCAATTACGATAATTTTGACTACTTGGGAAAATATTATTTTTAATTTTACAACAATGACGCTATTAAGAAATAATTTTTTAGACCTTGAATTAAAACTCCGAAAAAAGTTTTAAGGCCTTCTAAGAGCCGCCCAGAAACTAAATCTGTTATTATGAAGTACATCTGACAAGGAAGGTACCCCAACCCGAACTCACCGATTTTGATAATTCTTGTATATGCTGTAGTACATTGAGAAAGCAAGAGATTGGTATTTTTTATCGGTTGAAAAACATATTCAAGGGGTGAAATCCACCCTCAAAGTTCACCCCAAAAACATTTTTTTTCAAATAACTTTTCTTCTAGTCAATATTTTTTAGTAAAACCAAGTGGGTAATAATCCTTATAAAAAATAAAACAAACTCTGCTGTGTTTGACTTTTGGGAGTTGCAACCCCTATTTTTAATACACGAAAAATTGAAAAATTAACATCATTTTCTGCAGTAAAAATTTTTAAAATAGTGTAATTATAACCAAATTTTTATATTTATAAAGAAAATAGAAAAAATATGTTTATGTTTTCCAGCATTTTTGATGGAAAATATTTTTAGAGGGTAAAGCCACCCCTATTAATGAAAATGAGTACTTTCGATATTAAAATCATTTAAAAGCGAATTTTTTAATTTTTACTGCTTTATAGATATTATTATCATAAAAATATTCTAAAAACACATTTAAAGGGTGAAATCTACCCTCAAAGTTCACCTCCAAAAACAGATTTTTTTTAATAGCTTTTTTCCTAATCAATATTCTTTAGTAAAAGTGGGTAATATTCCTTATAGAAAGTATAACAAATTCTGGTGAATTTGACATTTGGTGGTTGCAACCCCTATTTTTGGTAGGTGAAAAATTGAAAAATTGCATTGAATTTTTACAGTGAAAAAATAGTTTAGTTTTGAACAGATATTTATGTTTTGAAAGAAAATAGAAAAACAGAATCCTTCAATTTCTGAATTATCAAAAAAAAATAATTTGAGAGGGTAAAACTACTCTTATTAATAAAAATTAGTATCTAATGAGTAGATAATGCGAAGGTTTTAAATAAATTTTTTAATTTTCAGCACTCGATGGCCGTCGCCATACTAAAAATGTTAGAAAGAAGTGAATAATTTAATTATTATTATAATATTATTTTAACTTTTTCAAACGCGAGTGGTCAAATATTAAATTTTGAATAGATATAATAATAATGGAATAATAATGAAGGAAATTACATTCGTTTGTTTAGTAGTAATGTAAAATATTAGAGTGGGATAAAACGTTTGTGTACAAAAGAGTAAGGTCTTTCAATTATCAAATTCGAATTAACATATGGAAAATAAATATCAAAACTGAACCAAATGAAATGATGTTATTAAATTCTTTAATTTTATCCATACGTTGAGAGTGAGATTTGAGAATACTTACAATTAAGAAAACAAGATAAAAATACTATCAAATGAAATTCACTTTGGAAAGACGCTTGCGGTGGAAGGTGAATGTCAGATTCAATGTCTAGTACAATTGGTATCATCAACAACACACAGCTATACTATACAGCCACTAATATCAGGTGAAGGAAAATTTTTGTCACCTCTTTTTTTAGTTTTAAAGGAATAATCTGGCCAGTTTGGACCAATTGTAGAATCCAAATTGTCCAAACTTCAAAATGTATACTTAGAAGCATCTAAATCTGGAAAATTAACTTCAGGTAAGTAATAATCAAATATAATTTAAAAATAACAGAAAGCTGGTAGAAAAATGTTGAACAAATTCTTTTATTGCAGATCTTTTGAATTTGGTTGAAGAACATTTTTCATCCAAATGTTGGTCCTATCAGTATATTACTGCTAGATTCTTGAAGCGGTCACTGCGAAAAAGTAATTGAAGAAACTAGACCAAGAAATAAGATCGTTAATGTTATGAAAATTCCAACTGGAACTACAGGGAAAATCCAACCATTAGATTTATACAAATTTCGAGTGTGGGAAAACTTTGTTTGACATTTTTCAGATAACGTTATTTTAATGGATTACGATATGAATTTACATTTGAGAAATAATATTATTAGGCTTCAGTCATTGGTTCATAACCAATTTTTGTCACCAAGATATTTAAATCTTTTTAAATACTCTTGGTTTAAAAGTGGACATCTCGAAGAAAAATCGAAAAAATTTGATAATCCGGTTGATTTCAGTTTCGGGGATTCTTGCAGTTCAAAATGCGAAATCGAAGGCTGCCAAAATGCTGCAATTATACGTTGTGGCTGGTATAAAAATTCCCTATGTTTCAAACATTTTTTTGATGATTATCATTACTGTTCAGACTTTAACAAATACAAAATGTTAAAAAATCGTTTTTTCTAAATTGTATTAAATTTTATAAAAGTTTATATTAGTAAGTGTGCAGCATTCTATCAAAAAATTGGTAACAAGACAAATGAGTTAAAAGTAGAATCATGTAAGATAATATAGATTAAATATAATTTTCTCTTTTTATCGATCATGTATAAAAATAAGATTTTTCACCATAAAGGCTTATAATAGGAATTCATATAAATTTTTCCAGTTTATTTTCATTAAAAACAGGAGTTGCGATCCCTATAATTTAATTAAAAACAAAGAAGCTGTTTACGTCTATTTTCTTTCAAAACATAAACATCTGGTCAAAACTAAACTATTTTTTCACTGCGAAAATTCATATCGATTTTTCAATTTTTCACCTATCAAAAATAGGGGTTGCAACCCCCAAAAGTCAATGTCACCAGAATTTGTTATACTTTCGATAAAGAGTATTACCAGCTTGGATTTACTAAAAAATATTGATTAGGAAAAAAGCTATTTAAAAAAACCTGTTTTTGGGGGTGAACTTTGAGGGTAGATTTCACCCTTTAAGAAGGGGCCGAACTATCTGTCTCTGTCTAATAGCGTTTTTCATTATTTATATAAACCTTATCCTTTATAACAAGAAAAAATAGTAAATTTTGTAATAACAAATTCTTTTACTGCGTAGTTTTTGAATAATTAGAAACCTACCAAAAAAAGATAAGTTATATTCTAGATTGCTAGTAGGTCTCTAATTAGTCAAAAACTATGCGGTAAAAAATTTGATTTTTATTACAAAATTTACTTATTATACTAATATCTAGCGGGGGCTGCTATTTTTTTTCTTGTTATACCGGATAGTGTTTACATAAATGATGAAAAAGGCTATTAGACAAAGACAGATAGTTCGGCCCCTTCTTAAATGTGTTTTTAGAATATTTTTATTATCTATATTTTTAATATCTATAAAGCAGTAAAAATTAAAAAATTCGCTTTTAAATAATTTTAATATCGAAAGTACTAATTTTCATTAATAGGGATGGCTTTACCCTCTAAAAATATTTGTTATTGGAAATGCTGGAAAACAGAAACTTATTATTTTTATTTTCTTTATAAATATAAAAATTTGGTTATAATTACACTAATTTAAAAGTTTTTACTGCAGAAAATGATGTCAATTTTTCAATTTTTCGTGTATTAAAAATAGGGGCTGCAACCCTCCAAAAATCAAACACAGCAGAGTTTGTTTTACTTTTCATAAGGATTATCACCCACTTAGTTTTACTAAAAAATATTGATTAGAAGAAAAGTTATTTGAAAAAAAATGTTTTTAGGGTGAACTTTGAAGGTGGATTTTACCCCTTGAATATATTTTTCCGCCGATAAAAAAAATACCTATCTCTTGCTTTTTTAATGTACTACAACATCTTCCCCTAAAAAAACCTTTAAAAAGGTAAAAGTTTAGGCATTTATGAGTCTTATATCTGAGATTATAAATTACTCTGTTCTTCACATTTTTATTATAAATTTATAACAAATGGACACAAATGGACATTTATTATTGTCCCTGTGTAAATAATAACTCATTGTTTAAAAAATATTTAACTTGCATCTTGAATTTACTTATATTAATACAAAAATTTAAACCCAGGAAAAGTCGTGAAATCTTCCCCAAAAAAAAACCTTTCAAAAGGTAGAAGTCTATAGGCATTTATGAGTCTCATATCTGAGATTATAAATTACTCTTTTCTCACATTTTTTTATGTGAAAAACATTTTTAATAAATTTTGCCGAAAACAGAAATTCATATATAATAATCAAATGGGTTTTATAATAAGTAAAAAATGGCTAAATTTATTAATGTCTCTATGTAAATAATAACTCATTTTAAATACATTTTTTCTTTTATACTAAATTACAACTTCTTCCTTTAATTGTTCTTCGATCACTTCTTTCTTCAATCTTAAAATTATATTCATAAGTTCCAAACTTACAGCTATGAAAATAGTGCGATCATTAGAAATTGGCCATGTATTTTATGATGATTAAAGGAATTGCATTATTTTCAAAAGAATCAAGAAATATTTCATTTTACTTTTTATCATCCCATTCTTTTTTAGTTTTCTAATTCTTTTAAATATTCTACTTTATGCAATAAAAATGTCTTCAAATATTCTACTTCGTACAATTGAAATAGAAAATGTGATAATTCTTTAATTAATCTATTTCATTCATTTTTAATACTTGCCGCCTCCGCTCTAACGTACATTGATGGTGAATTATTTTCTTTCCTACTCAAATTAATTATCAACGTTCCCAATCTGGTTAACTGCACTGAAAAAAAAGCCGATTGCACACGCTGCGGAGTCGATTGTTGTGAATGATTCAGACAACATTCGCAGCTATTAATAACGGAAAATCGCAATATAAGAGTGCGTAACAATATCGCAGCCAATCATTCCAACTTTCTGTATAAAAGATTACATTGATCGGAGCAGAGCGCTGCGACTAAGCTGCGTTGTGGCTCGATACGGCTCTCCGTAGTCTACGGCACAGAAAGCTGAATCCGAATACTGCGATTTATTGCGTGGTCGCTCGCTTTGAATGTCGATCTCAAGCATTGCGACAACGCTTTGAACACACTTGCTACATATTTAAGGTTAAATAGTTAAAAAACTATACCAATAAATCTATTAACAAATCTAAAAATAAAACAAATAAAAAATTGAGAAAGAAAATAAATTTTTTTGACAAACAATTTATGTGATTATGGATAATAAACATTTATGAAGTTATTACTAAACATTAGATTGCCTTAATTATATTGTTCAAAATTTCATACGCAAGTTGTATTCACTTGCCGTAAAAGGGAAAATATTTACAGATGATTTTTATGCTATTTTAAATTCTTAATTAAGTTAGGTGCATAATAAATAATTGATAAATATTTCCAAGTAAAAAATACTCAATGCCTGGTAGAACTAAGATTTATTGGTAATATCGTCACTACATATTTATGGATCATATCTGATAAAAATGTATTTGTAAGTTTTCTTCAAAACAAAGTGCGTTTGAAGAAAGAAAATCTTATGATTGATTAAAAATGACTGTTTTAAATACTTTTCAAATACTTTCAAATCCAGGTGTTTTTAGAAATTTTCTTCGTTATCGCTGAAATTTATTCGTTCTTTATAAAAAAATATTAAGTCAAGTCATTAAATATCAAATTAACTTAGGCAGTTTTTGTGTATATTCAATAGTGATTTTTCACCTAACAGGTAAGTTAAAAAGTCTAAATATTGTCATTTAAAAAAATTCAATCATATTGTACACGTTATTTTCAACAAAAATAGTTCTATCATATTTTTACAATAGTTTGATACTTTTTAATAGAAAATTCATTAAAACATTAATTTAACCAAAAAATTTGAGTAAATAAAAATATTCCATTACTTTGAATTTTTAACCACAAAATTTTTTATTTTTATTTTGGAAACCAAAGGGAACATATTCCCAGACTCATTGATTTTTATTATTTAGCTGTGCAAATTGATGTGAAATTTTTCGTATGTATATATATATATATATATATATATATATATATATATATATATATATCTACAAGTTCTATGGATTTAATGTTATAACTAAGAGTATTATTTCATTATAATTTCATAAAATGGAATAAAATAATATATGAACGAAAATTATTTTAAATAAATTTCAAAGATATATTGGCACAGTTGACGGTAACATATTCTATGATAATTCTTTTTCTGCAATTTCAAAATAACGTAATCTTACTGGATGATTCCGTTAGTTCGCTCATTTTTATAGGGCGATTTTCAAATTTTGAAAAAAGAATTATCATAGAATATATTACCGTCGACTGTACATCTTTAAAAGTTTAAACTTTAAATATCACTTTTTTCAAACAATTTTTAAACAGTGACTATTCTATTACATTAAAAAATACACAACTGTTTGCGAATAAATTATTCTTTTTTGAAACTGTTAAACAAAATTCATTTTTCAAAAAGCTATATTGCACGGTACCTTGAAAATTTCATTAATAGTATCAAATATTTTCTAAAAATGATATGAATGGTTTTTGCATAAATGGTATGGAAAAGGCAAATTTTCGAAGGTTCTTTCATTAAAACTACGCAAATAATTTTTAAGAAAATAAAAACAAAAAATTTAAGAGTAGGTCCAGTATATTCGTCTTTTTCTAATCAAAGAATTGTTTTTTTTACAATAACTAATATAATCAAGAAAACGTTGAAAGACTCAAAATATATTTTATTTCTTATTTCTCATATTTCATTTATATACTGAATGTTTAAATTTAAATAAATAAAAATAGTTTAATTATTGTGATTTTAACTGTTAAGACGTGCGCATTTCGCAGTATCGAAGTCAGTATCAGTTAATTTATTTTCTCATTGTATAAAATTGTGTAAAAATTCTTTCTTAATTTCAAACAAATATTTTATTAAAACTTTATTTTATGAATGCAATTACATTCCCACACAGCATGAAAGAATTTCGAAATAATTTCATGAAATATTACAAGTAATAATACGTTGAAAAAATTTAAAAAGGACTTAAAAAGATAACCATATTCTTTTGAAAAGAATTTATGAAATAATACACAGAAAGATTACAAAGTCTTTACAAAAATAATACCAAGAAGGAAATGAAAGTTAAAATATGAAATATTACACGAATCCTTTCTAAAAGGACTTTGAAATGACTTCTTGAAAGGAAACAAGAAATAACTCAGAAATCTTCCAAAGATTGTAGTCATGAAATAATTTAGAAAGATTTTTTAAATAATCTAAGGTATTCTTTCAACGAATCATTTCAAGATACTTACAAAAAGCTTTTATGTAATAATTCCAAGCAAGGTTTTGGTAATATTTCAAGTAATCTTACATGAAATAATTTTAAAACCTTTTTGAAATAATTCATGAAAGAACTTATCATGACGATAAAAGTTATTACATGAATCCTTACTGAAAGGACTTTGAGAGAACTTCTTGAAAGGAAACAAGAAATAACTCAAAAATCTTCCAAAGATTCTAGTCATGAAATAATTTAGAAAGATTTTCGAAATAATCTAAGATATTCTTTCAACGAATCATTTCAAGATACTTACAAAAAGTTTTTATGTAATAATTCCAAGCAAGGTTTTAGTAATATTTCAAGTAATCTTACATGAAATAATTTTAAAACCTTTTTGAAATAATTCATGAAAGAACTTATCATGACGATAAAAGTTATTACATGAATCCTTACTGAAAGGACTTTGAGAGAACTTCTTGAAAGGAAACAAGAAAGAACTCAGAAATCTTCCAACGATTAAAATCAGAAAATAATTTAGAAAGATTTTCGGAATGATCTAAGGTATTCTTTCACCGAATCATTTCAAGATTCATTCAAAAAGCTTTTATGAAATAATTCATGTAATATTTTGGTAAAGTCTCAAGAAATCATACATGAAATAATTTTAAAACCTTTTGAAATATTTCATGAAATAACTTATGATGAGAATAAAAGTTATTACATAAATCCTTACTGAAAGGACTTTGAAAGAACTTCTTGAAAGGAAACAAGAAAGAACTCAGAAATCTTCCAAAGATTCCAGTCATAAAATAATTTAGAAAGATTATCAAAATGATCTAAGGTATTCTTTCAACGAATCATTTCAAGATACTTACAAAAAGCTTTTATGTAATAATTCCAAGCAAGGTTTTGGTAATATTTCAAGTAATCTTACATGAAATAATTTTAAAACCTTTTGAAATAATTCATGAAAGAACTTATCATGACGATAAAAGTTATTACATGAATCTTTACTGAAAGGACTTTGAGAGAACTTCTTGAAAGGAAACAAGAAATAACTCAGAAATCTTCCAAAGATTCCAGTCATAAAATAATTTAGAAAGATTATCAAAATAATCTAAGGTATTCTTTCAACGAATCATTTCAATATACTTACAAAAAGCTTTTATGTAATAATTCCAAGCAAGGTTTTGGTAATATTTCAAGTAATCTTACATGAAATAATTTTAAAACCTTTTTGAAATAATTCATGAAAGAACTTATCATGACGATAAAAGTTATTACATGAATCCTTACTGAAAGGACTTTGAGAGAACTTCTTGAAAGGAAACAAGAAAGAACTCAGAAATCTTCCAACGATTAAAATCAGAAAATAATTTAGAAAGATTTTCGGAATGATCTAAGGTATTCTTTCACCGAATCATTTCAAGATTCATTCAAAAAGCTTTCATGAAATAATTCCAAGCAAGGTTTTGGTAAAATCTCAAGTAATCTTACATGAAATAATTTTAAAACCTTTTTGAAATAATTCATGAAAGAACTTATCATGACGATAAAAGTTATTACATGAATCCTTACTGAAAGGACTTTGAGAGAACTTCTTGAAAGGAAACAAGAAATAACTCAAAAATCTTCCAAAGATTCTAGTCATGAAATAATTTAGAAAGATTTTCGAAATAATCTAAGATATTCTTTCAACGAATCATTTCAAGATACTTACAAAAAGTTTTTATGTAATAATTCCAAGCAAGGTTTTAGTAATATTTCAAGTAATCTTACATGAAATAATTTTAAAACCTTTTTGAAATAATTCATGAAAGAACTTATCATGACGATAAAAGTTATTACATGAATCCTTACTGAAAGGACTTTGAGAGAACTTCTTGAAAGGAAACAAGAAAGAACTCAGAAATCTTCCAACGATTAAAATCAGAAAATAATTTAGAAAGATTTTCGGAATGATCTAAGGTATTCTTTCACCGAATCATTTCAAGATTCATTCAAAAAGCTTTTATGAAATAATTCATGTAATATTTTGGTAAAGTCTCAAGAAATCATACATGAAATAATTTTGAAATCTTTTTGAAATATTTCATGAAATAACTTATGATGAGAATATAAGTTATTACATAAATCCTTACTGAAAGGACTTTGAAGAGACTTCTTGAAAGGAAACAAGAAAGAACTCAGAAATCTTCCAACGATTAAAATCAGAAAATAACTTAGAAAGATTTTCGGAATGATCTAAGGTATTCTTTCACCGAATCATTTCAAGATTCATTCAAAAGCTTTCATGAAATAATTCATGCAATATTTTGGTAAAGTCTCAAGAAATCTTACATGAAATAATTTTGAAATCTTTTTGAAATATTTCATGAAATAACTTATGATGAGAATAAAAGTTATTAAATAAATCCTTACTGAAAGGACTTTGAAAAGACTTCTTGAAAGGAAACAAGAAAGAACTCAGAAATCTTCTAACGATTAAAATCAGAAAATAATTTAGAAAGATTTTCGGAATGATCTAAGGTATTCTTTCACCGAATCATTTCAAGATTCATTCAAAAAGCTTTCATGAAATAATTCATGCAATATTTTGGTAAAGTCTCAAGAAATCTTACATGAAATAATTTTGAAATCTTTTGAAATATTTCATGAAATAACTTATGATAAGAACAAAAGTTATTACATGAATCCTTACTGAAAGGATTTTGAAAGGACTTTATGAAAGAAAACGTGAAAGATAACAGAATCATTTAGAAATATTTTCGGGATTAGTTTATAATTTATCCGCTTGATGGCGGTATCTCTTACTCTCGCAAGCGGTAAGAGTGCTTCCCGTTTCATATATAAGGAAAATAAGAATCTTAAATGGAAACTATAAATTGTTATGCGTGCGATGTCTGTGTTATGATAACTTCGATTTTAACCGCTGTAAAACTATTCGTAATCCTATGAATAATTATATCATCATATATCCGTTATATATATATATATATATATATATATATATATATATATATATGTGTGTGTGTGTGTGTGTGTGTGTGTGTGTGTGTGTGTGTGTGTGTGTGTGTATTGATTCTAAATTGATTCTTAAATAATACAGGAAAGAATAAAATTTCTAGAACTTTACACGTCTCTCAACTAAAGATAGATGAAAAGATTAATGCATTATTACTAAAAGAATTCATGGATCCTTACAGAATTCTTTCATTGAAAGGATTCTGTAATAATTCTATGTCCGAGGTATATTTCTTTCAGAAATAATACAATGAAATATTTTTAAAATATTTTATATCATTCTTACAGAATACTTTCAATAAAAGATGTATGAAAAGATTTAAGAATTATTACCAAAAGAATTCATGGATCCTTACAGAATTCTTTTATTGAAAGGATTCTGTAATAATTCTATGTCCGAGGTATATTCCTTTTAGAAATAATACAATGAAATATTTTAAAAATATTTCATATTATTCTTACAGAATCCTTTCAATGGAAGATGTATGAAAAGATTTACGAATTATTACCAAAAGAATTCATGGATCCTTACAGAATTCTTTCATTGAAAGGATTCTGTAATGATTCTATGTCCGAGGTATATTCCTTTTAGAAATAATACAATGAAATATTTTAAAAATATTTCATATTATTCTTACAGAATCCTTTCAATGGAAGATGTATGAAAAGATTTACGAATTATTACCAAAAGAATTCATGGATCCTTACAGAATTCTTCCATTAAAAGGATTTTGAAATGACTTGTGAATTCTTTATGAAATATTTTTATGTATTATTTTTAAAAGAATAATACCTCGGACATAGAATTATTTCAGAATCCTTTCAGTGAAATATTTCTGAAAGATTGTAGTCCTTTTATGAATCCTTTCAGAATCCTTTCAAAGTCCTTTCATGCTGTATGGGATTTATATTCAAAAATTTAGATTAGATTTTTTAATTAAAACCTATGTCTTATAATTATTTATATTATTTGTTCAAACAACATGAATATTTAGTACTGTACAACAACATATATTTTTAATTAAATGCTTTATATATTTGGTTTAGCAAAACATACGGTCGAATGACCAGTTACCGTTCCTTTAAGGTTCAGCCAGATACATTTCCTTCAATAAAACAAATCTCAAGGTGTCTCAAGGTCTCAAATCTCAACCTCTCTTGTGGTTTAAATTATATTTAATGAAAAAACCTTCGAAAATTTGCTTTTTTCCATACCATTTATGCAAAAACCATTCATATCATTTTTAGAAAATATTTGATACTATTAATGAAATTTTTAAGGTACCGTGCAATATAGCTTTTTGAAAAATGAATTTTGTTTAACAGTTTCAAAAAAGAATAATTTATTCGCAAACAGTTGTGTATTTTTTAATGTAATAGAATAGTCACTGTTTAAAAATTGTTTAAAAAAAGTGATATTTAAAGTTTAAACTTTTAAAGATATACAGTTGACGATCTGAGTCCCGCCGCCTTCTCCTCCATCGACTCTCTCGTGCGTTACCCCCACTCGCTGACTAAAAGAATTTGTTTCCAAACATTCTGAGTCCTGCCGCTGCTCTATGCGACTTTTTAACTTGTAAAAATGGATTTATTAGTTTAATTTTTTTGTTTAGAATACAATAAACGTTTATTGAAATAAAAGGTAACAAAAAAATATTGTAATATTGCATAATTCTCATTTATATTTACTATAAAAAATATAAAAATTAAATTTTTTTATTTATAGGTAACATAAATTTGAAAATTAAAGAATATATTATTTATTGATGAACTAAATACTCATTGTTATTATGAAAATGAAATGAAATAAGATTTATTTTATCTTTTATTTATAAAGCAATCACATAAATTTTCAAATAAAAACATTTTATTGATTGATTAAATATATCTATTTTAATTTCTATATTTTTTTGAGTAGATATAAATGAGAATTATGCAATATTGTATTATTTCTTTGTTATACTTTTTATTTCAATAAACATTGTTGTATTTTAAACAAAAAAATGAAATTAATAAACCCATTTTTACAAGTGAAAAAGTCGCATAGAGCAGCGGCGGGACTCAGAATGTTTGAAAAAAAATTATTTTAGTCAACGAGTGGGGGTAACGCACGAGTGAGTCGATGAAGGAGAAGGCAGCGGGACTCAGATCGTCGACTGTACCAATATACCTTTGAAATTTATTTAAAATAATTTTCGTTCATATATTATTTTATTCCATTTTATGAAATTATAATGAAATAATACTCTTAGTTATAACATTAAATCCATAGAACTTGTAGATATATATATATATACATACGAAAAATTTCACATCAATTTGCACAGCTAAATAATAAAAATCAATGAGTCTGGGAATATGTTCCCTTTGGTTTCCAAAATAAAAATAAAAAATTTTGTGGTTAAAAATTCAAAGTAATGGAATATTTTTATTTACTCAAATTTTTTGGTTAAATTAATGTTTTAATGAATTTTCTATTAAAAAGTATCAAACTATTGTAAAAATATGATAGAACTATTTTTGTTGAAAATAACGTGTACAATATGATTGAATTTTTTTAAATGACAATATTTAGACTTTTTAACTTACCTGTTAGATGAAAAATCACTATTGAATATACACAAAAACTGCCTAAGTTAATTTGATATTTAATGACTTGACTTAATATTTTTTTATAAAGAACGAATAAATTTCAGCGATAACGAAGAAAATTTCTAAAAACACCTGGATTTGAAAGTATTTGAAAAGTATTTAAAACAGTCATTTTTAATCAATCATAAGATTTTCTTTCTTCAAACGCACTTTGTTTTGAAGAAAACTTACAAATACATTTTTATCAGATATGATCCATAAATATGTAGTGACGATATTACCAATAAATCTTAGTTCTACCAGGCTTTGAGTATTTTTTACTTGGAAATATTTATCAATTATTTATTATGCACCTAAATTAATTAAGAATTTAAAATAGCATAAAAATCATCTGTAAATATTTTCCCTTTTACGGCAAGTGAATACAACTTGCGTATGAAATTTTGAACAATATAATTAAGGCAATCTAATGTTTAGTAATAACTTCATAAATGTTATTATCCATAATCACATAAAATGTTTGTCAAAAAAATTTATTTTCTTTCTCAATTTTTTATTTGTTTTATTTTTAGATTTGTTAATAGATTTATTAGTATAGTTTTTTAATTATTTAATTTTAAATATGTCCTAATAATTCTAAAAATAAAAAAAAAATAATCAAAGAAATTAAAGCATTAATAACTGTATTTATAGATTATAAATTTTTAAAAATAGTTCAAAATTATGAATTTACATAATTACATGAACATTAAAAAAAATATAAAAGGAAGTAAAAATGATCATTTTTTCAATGTTATTTATTAATCAAGCAAGTGTGTTCAAAGCGTTGTCGCAATGCTTGAGATCGTCATTCAAAGCGAGCGACCACACAATAAATCGCTGTGTTCGGATTCAGCTTTCTGTGCCATAGACTACGGAGAGCCGTAGCGAGCGATAAAGCAGTTTAGTTGCTGGGCTTGGATTCAGCTTTCTGTGCCGTAGACTACGGAGAGCCGTAGCGAGCCACAACGCAGCTTAGTCGCAGCGCTCTGCTCCGATCAATGTAATCTTTTATACAGAAAGTTGGAATGATTGGCTGCGATATTGTGACGCACTCTTATATTGCGATTTTCCGTTATTAATAGCTGCGAATGTTGTCTGAATCATTCACAACAATCGACTCCGCAGCGTGTGCAATCGGCTTTTTTTTCAGTGTGCAATGATCATCAATGGCAATTAAAATATATTTATCTATGAATACAATCTTTTTGCAAAATAAAAACATTAATAAAATTTCTATATTCTTTTATATATATATATATATATATATATATATATATATATATATATATATATATATATATATATATATATATAAATAAATCCATAAGATAAAAAGTGTAGTTACGTTCTTCTAACTTATAAACCTCAATTTTGGCTTTCAGAATATAAAATGCATTTTACATACAAATTATGACAAAATTAAATGATTTAAAACTGACAAAATGTAAACTTTTAAATGGTTTTAATAAATTACATAACTTTACAGTTTTGATTATTCTACTGAATTTATACGTGAATTAGTACTTATATACTTAAAATAATAGACTTTTGAAAATTTTAAAAGTACTCCATAATGTACGTTAGAGCGGGGGTGGCAAGTATTAAAAATGAATGAAATAGATTAATTAAAGAATTATCACATTTTCTATTTCAATTTTACGAAGTAGAATATTTGAAGACATTTTTATTGCATAAAGTAGAATATTTAAAAGAATTAGAAAACTAAAAAAGAATGGGATGATAAAAAGTAAAATGAAATATTTCTTGTTTCTTTTGAAAATAATGCAATTCCTTTAATCATCATAAAATACATGGCCAATTTTTAATGATCGCACTATTTTCATAGCTGTAAGTTTGGAACTTATGAATATAATTTTAAGATTGAAGAAAGAAGTGATCGAAGAACAATTAAAGGAAGAAGTTGTAATTTAGTATAAAAGAAAAAATGTATTTAAAATGAGTTATTATTTACATAGAGACATTAATAAATTTAGCCATTTTTTACTTATTATAAAATCCATTTGATTATTATACATGAATTTCTGTTTTCGGCAAAATTTATTAAAAATGTTTTTCACATAAAAAAATGTGAAAAAAAGAGTAATTTATAATCTCAGATATGAGACTCATAAATGCCTAGACTTTTACCTTTTGAAAGGCTTTTTTGGGGAAGATTTCACGACTTTTCCTGGGTTTAAATTTTTGTATTAATATAAGTAAATTCAAGATGCAAATTAAATATTTTTTAAACAATGAGTTATTATTTACACAGGGACAATAATAAATGTCCATTTGTGTCCATTTGTTATAAATTTATTATAAAAATGTGAAAAAAAGAGTAATTTATAATCTCAGATATGAGACTCATAAATGCCTAAACTTTTACCTTTTTAAAGACTTTTTAGGGGAAGATTTCACGACTTTTCCTGGGTTTAAATTTTTGTATTAATATAAGTAAATTCAAAATTCAAGTTAAATATTTTTTAAACAATAAGTTATTATTTACATGGGGACAATAATAAATGTGGCCATTTGTTATAAATTTATTATAAAAACGTGAAAAAAGATACATTTATAATCTCAGATATGAGATTCATGGATGCCTAAACTTTTACTTTTTTAAAGGTATTTTTTGGAAAGATATTACAACTTTTCCTGGGTTTTATATATTGTAACATCATAGGTGAATTGACAATTGAAGTTTAATATTTCTTAAACAATCAATTACAATTCAATTAAAGACAATAATATTATAAATTTCATCATTTGTGCTTTTCATAAAACCTATCTAATTATTTTATAAAAATTCATGTTTTAGGAAAAATTTATTTAACATATTTTTTAAATAAATGAATATTGTTATAAATCCACATTTATTTTACTAGATAAAAACTATAACATAAATTATTCACTTATTTTTTTTATCTCTTATCATATTTGGCTAAAAAGAAACAATAACATCTATGTTATTGGGTCTGAGTTTAAGTCTGAAAAAAAATCAAATTCAAATGTAGTAATAATTTTTTCTTTTTATAATATTAATTGATGAAACTTATTTATCTTAAATATATATTAAATATAAGACTTTGATCCATGAATGATTTCAAAAGAGCTCATTTGATGGTTGAAATCCTTTTCTCCTATCGATGACTTGATTTTTTCAATTTTTGTAGTTGCTACAGGATTTCTCAGCCAATTTTGAACAAATTAACTTCAGAGATCTTCAGTTTATACATCTTCACAAATTTATTGAGCTGGAATTTCGATAAGACAAGCTCAAGTGAATGTTGAACCAAATTACTCACATAAAATCCAAAAAAATTCATATTTTTATAATATTTTCAACTTTTTCCAAACCAAACTCTATTTATTCATTTTTTTTTTTTAACTGAAATGATAAACTTGTGAAGATATATAAATTAAAGATCCATAGAAATTTTGAAATCAATTTGTTGAAAATTGGCTGAGAAGTTATGCGACAACTACAAAAATAAACTAAATCAAGTCATCGACAAAAGAAAACTATTTTCATCAACGGATGAAGTCTTTTGAAATGATTCATGGATTAAGATATTATATTTAATATATATTTATAATACAAAAAAGGTTCATCAATTAATATTAAAAGAAAAAATATTTATCATTACATTTTAATTAAAACTAGCAAAAAATACCTCGCTCCTAACGTCACTCGGTTGAATTTTCATATATTATATTATTATGTATAAATGAGCCAATTTTAAAATAAAAAAGAATCGATGCCACTTATGAATTGTGATATTGTAGTTTTGTACTAAATTAAATTTTTCTATTTTTATAAAAAAGATTAATTGAAGTTACAATGTGCATAAAAATTGTTTAAATACAAATTATATCATGATAAATTAAGAATTTGTTCTACTAAATTGCATTTGAATCAATGAAAAAATATAATAGGAATTTTTTCTTTTTAATCACGTGTTTCAATCACGAACCATGAAATAATCAAAAACAGTATTTGACGTTTACTAGAACTAACAACTGCACGGAGAAAAGAAAGTATTGTTAAAATAGGTTCTAAATCAAGTATATCTAATTTATGTATTAAGGTACTTAAAAAAAGAGTGACGATATAATTTCAATTAGTACTATAGCTTGAATTTTAGGGACCAATGTTGGTACTATTATATTATGAAGGAAGAGCATAAATTTGCGATGCTGACTGCCTTTTTTTGGTATTAAAACTGATGGTTCACCTACTCGATTCAAGGACAATATTTCGCAGAAAAAATAATTGATAATCTCTTCTCGTGCGGCTTTTTCTGTTACTAAAATTGAAAATTATTAAATATAGAATTATTTATATAATATATAATTCTTTAAAATTACTAATAATGAATATTTAAATTCGTGATATTCAAGGATTAAAACGATACATGTTTATCTTCCATATTCCGTTTTAAAATAGTTACTTTTGAGTTTTAAATTAATGATTAGAAATTTAAAATTGATATATATATATATATATATTATATGATTTACATTATATTTATCAACTGTTGAAAATCGTTACAGAATTTATTGGGTCTTACGTTAACAGGTATTAATTATATTGAAGTTTTTCGCTCCTAACGTCGCTTAGGTGAATTTTCTTTTATTATATTATTATGTATAAATGACTAATTTTAAGTAAATAAGAATTAATTAATTGAATTTTAAGTACTGAATAAATTTAAAATAATTTGATGAAACATAATATAAAAATATATGTACACATGTGCTTAAAGTAAAAAAGCGTATAATTTATTTCAAATGACCATTTCTCACTCTACTTCCATTAGAAAAACAAAGATAGTACGATGTTTGATGTAAATAAACTGAGAACTACGTACTGAGTTACAACTATAATTTCCAGACCTCAATATATGACCATGAATTTGAATTATGAAATTAATTTATGAGTGGAACATGCTTAAAAGAAATTCGTGTTGATTTCTAATAAAAATATCTTCACAAATGTATTTTATAAATATGAAATACGAAATTAAAATAGGAAAAATCATAAGATTAAAATACAACATTTTAGTAAATTTCAAATTCGAATATTTCAGAATAAAAAAATAACTATTTGCAATTACTTAACAATCCTTTTTGCATCTAATATAAAAATTTAATGAGATACAAATATTACAAAGTGTATGTATCACAAGTAAAAGTTGCATATCATAAATATTATAATTTTTAGAAAATTCTTTATATTAATAGATTATTAATTTGGAAAATTAAATATTTTTTTATTGATGACAAGTAATTTTTCAAAAATAGTTAAAATAATACTGTAAATGTCAATCAAATAACATTTTTATCAAAATAAATTTCAACGCTATAATTATAAAAATAAACATTTTTATTTAACTACAATCTATTGTAATAATTATTTTTTTAATATATATATAATAAAAAAATAATAATTTTATTTGATGAACAGTTATATAAATATTATATATTTATAATCGTATCACTAAATTTATTAAATTGAAATTGTATTCAGTTATCATTCAGAGAATGAGGTATTTAAATTAGTTTTCATGAAAATATATTATTTAAAAAGTTACTTGTTAACAATTTTTTATAAATAACATAAATTTAACCTTAATTACATTTTCATTTGTACACGTGTTTATATTTAAACGAATTGTGATTTTTATAAAAATTGTTAGCAATTCATTTCATTGAAGTATAGTGTATGTATGTGTATACAAGGTATTTATACACATGCATACACATAAGCCGAAATAACGGCGCGTATATTTAAAAAGGTGTAAAACAGAAAATTATAGAAATATAAAAGAAAATACAAATAGGAAAACACTTGCCACCATAAAATTAAGAAACAGCATAAAAGAGAGAGAAAATACTTGAGTAGCACACAAAGGCCAGGTTTTTCCCAACCGTTTAAATCTTTTTATTACTCAGGTCATGAACGATGCATATGTGCACATCGACATTCAAAAATACAGTTAGTAGTCCAGGCGGGATCTGTTTTAAAATGGGTAGATTTGGATGTTTCATATATAGTCGCTAATTTTTGCTTGAATGTCTCCGAAATTATGTTAGATATGATAATTTCGATATGCGCCAGTTGAAAAAGTTGTGCTAAATTCGCTATTAAACGAATAGTGAAAAAATCTCGAAAAATACGATTTTTTTCATTCGTTTTTTATTTATAGCTCCTTAAATATACATTTTAGAGAAAAATGTAAAAGAAAAAAAAAGTTGGATGATAAAATTTTACATAAAATGATGAACTTTTGAAATAGAAAATTTCATTTTTTATGTTAGAAAAACGACAACGATTGCGAAAAAACTGCCCAAAAATTAATGTTTTGTTAAATGATTTTTTTAATTATTTAAATTTATCATATGATTTTAATATTGAGCCACAGAAAACTTTTTGATATGATAAAACAGCCCAGCAAATTTGATTAGAATCGGTCTGTTCGTTGCTTCACAATAATTTAACAATTAAGCGTCCCGCAAAAAATGCAAAAATTTCAAAACTTTATTGCAAATAAAATAATGTTTTCAGATGGGTGCTGATTTTTTACATATATAGCAGACTATTAAAGCTTTCAAATGCACTTTGAAAAATTAAAATCGGTTAATTAGGAGAGTCTTGGGAATTTTAAAAAAATATAGTTAAATTTATGCTTATAAACAAATTGAATATCTTTTTCAATTTTAAATTAAATGAAACCCAAAAACTTTTGTTTGAAAATACTTTGAAAGACGCTCATTTTAAAAAAAGAAAAGTCAAATTCCGCTCAATAGTTTTTGAGCTATGACTCACCAAAGTTAACTTGTGTTTATTATTAAACAATAAACAATAGAAAGTCAATTAAAGTGTTATTAGCTTTATTTGTCCAAGCACTTTTTAGGCAAAAGTTTTCAAAACATGCGCTCTTTGGAAACACATAAAAAACATCGATTAAAATTACTCTGATCACTTGAAAAGCCGTTAAAAACGCAGAGGGTCACGTGATGGAGCAAGCTGATTGAAAAGTGAAATCAAGACTTAAAAACTACAGCGCGCTCTAAAAATGCGATTATCTCGGCTTCTAATGGTCCGATTTTGATCTTTTTTTTTTTAAATCGATGTGTCGGAAGTCAAGGAATTCAAATATTTTATGATAAATAATCAATTATGCGTATAATTTGTTATATTAACATAACTTTAAATCATGAGATAAAAAATTTGTATTTAAGCATTTTTCGTCTATTTTACATGTAAAGTGCTCAATCTTATGTAATTTTATCTACTAAATGCGAAATTATTTGATATTAATTTTTAATATTGTTTAAACAAATTAGAAAATTGAAAAATTGTGAAAAGTTGAAAAAATGTTAAATAATTTCAAAAGTATCATCATTTCAATCGTTAATGTCTATAATAAACTAAATGAGAATTCTGTACTTATTATTATTATTTTATAAACATTATTAATTTATTAATTAAGGAAAAAATTATAAAAGTGAAAAATTTATTTGAAAATTAGGAATTTTAAACGGATAATATAAAAGAAGAAATATGATGTGAAAAATAAATCTTCTTTTATATTATCCGTTTAAAATTTCTAATTTTCAAATAAATTTTTCACTTTTATAATTTTTTCCTTAATTAATAAATTAATAATGTTTATAAAATATTAATAATAAGTACAGAATTCTCATTTAGTTTATTATAGACATTAACGATTGAAATGATGATACTTTTGAAATTATTTAACATTTTTTCAACTTTTCACAATTTTTCAATTTTCTAATTTGTTTAAACAATATTAAAATTAATATCAAATAATTTCGCATTTAGTAGATAAAATTACATAAGATTGAGCACTTTACATGTAAAATAGACGAAAAAATGCTTAAATACAAATTTTTTATCTCATGATTTAAAGTTATGTTAATATAACAAATTATACGCATAATTGATTATTTATCATAAAATATTTGAATTCCTTGACTTCCGACACATCGATTTAAAAAAAAGATCAAAATCGGACCATTAGAAGCCGAGATAATCGCATTTTTAGAGCGCGCTGTAGTTTTTAAGTCTTGATTTCACTTTTCAATCAGCTTGCTCCATCACGTGACCTCTGCGTTTTTAACGGCTTTTCAAGTGATCAGAGTAATTTTAATCGATGTTTTTTATGTGTTTCCAAAGAGCGCATGTTTTGAAAACTTTGCCTAAAAAGTGCTTGGACAAATAAAGCTAATAACACTTTAATTGACTTTCTATTGTTTATTGTTTAATAATAAACACAAGTTAACTTTGTGAGTCATAGCTCAAAAACTATTGAGCGGAATTTGACTTTTCTTTTTTTAAAATGAGCGTCTTTCAAAGTATTTTCAAACAAAAGTTTTTGGGTTTCATTTAATTTAAAATTGAAAAGATATTCAATTTGTTTATAAGCATAAATTTAACTATATTTTTTTTAAAATTCCCAAGACTCTCCTAATTAACCGATTTTAATTTTTCAAAGTGCATTTGAAAGCTTTAATAGTCTGCTATATGTAAAAAAATCAGCACCCATCTGAAAACATTATTTTATTTGCAATAAAGTTTTGAAATTTTTGCATTTTTTTGCGGGACGCTTAATTGTTAAATTATTGTGAAGCAACGAACAGACCGATTCTAATCAAATTTGCTGGGCTGTTTTATCATATCAAAAAGTTTTCTGTGGCTCAATATTAAAATCATATGATAAATTTAAATAATTAAAAAAATCATTTAACAAAACATTAATTTTTGGGCAGTTTTTTCGCAATCGTTGTCGTTTTTCTAACATAAAAAATGAAATTTTCTATTTCAAAAGTTCATCATTTTATGTAAAATTTTATCATCCAACTTTTTTTTTCTTTTACATTTTTCTCTAAAATGTATATTTAAGGAGCTATAAATAAAAAACGAATGAAAAAAATCGTATTTTTCGAGATTTTTTCACTATTTGTTTAATAGCGAATTTAGCACAACTTTTTCAACTGGCGCATATCGAAATTATCATATCTAACATAATTTCGGAGACATTCAAGCAAAAATTAGCGACTATATACGAAACATCCAAACCAAAACAGATCCCGCCTGGACTATAGTTACTGTTTAGCAAATATACCCAAAGTAATTTTAGTTTTTTATAATCGATAGATTTTATGTATAGTTTTAAGAAAAGGAAATAGAGACGAGGGAGGGAGAAAAAACAAAAAATGTAAGCCTAAGAAAACACACTCGGGACACTTCGTCCTCGAACCTTGTACCGGAACTTGCTGAGAAAATATAATACTTCACTTACAACATTTAACATCAGTCTATTGTCATTTTTATTTACATTTACTTCCATATACAACAGATTCTTTATCCAAGGTGCTTGAAGCGGCTTTGATTATAAAACGCAATATCGGACATCAAGGCATTGTAGACGCGCCCGAATCTACATACTTCAGTGGTGACAGCGGTTTTTGGCGTATATCAAAATCGTTTAAAAAAAAAAAAGTGTAAAGAACAATAAGAGTGAAAAAAAAGGTGTTAAGAAAAAGTGAAAAAAAAGGCGCTGGACGAACGTCAACCATCAGAGGCAGCTTCAACTCCAAGTAATGAGATAGAAGAAATTGGCAAATTAAGCTGTAAAAGTGTACAAAAATATAGTTATAGACAATATTAGTTACTCTAAGTGAATATTAAATAATATTATTGTAAATCTAGTTATTACGTTCGCCAATTCTACGCTTCGGAACTGTAAGTAATATATTTTTCTCTCTCTTTTTGGTGGCAAGTTAGGAAAAATAATCATAATTTTAGTTTGAATACTAAACAAAAATTTTAGTATTAAGTATAAACAAAATTGTCAAATAAAAAAACAAAAATGTCAAATATAGAAGAAAATAGATCTGACATCTCCTTGAACGCTCTTGAGGTCGTGAATTACGCTAGAAATTTCCACGTATTATCTCCGGAAAGTCAAATGTCGATTTCGTCTCCTTCTTTCTCACTCGATAATAACTTTGAAACAACTAGATTAGCTCCAAGAGAAATTAATTGTCTTGATAATATTTCTAATTATTCTAGCCCAGGTTCTGAGTCATATTTATCAGTTAAATTAGCATTAGAATTAGTACCGATATTTGATGGACAAGAAACGTGCATTAAAAAATTTCTAAAACAGTGTAAAAAAGCAAATTCACGTGTTAAACCTAGTGATAGAATTAATTTATTAACATTAATTAGAAATAAAATAATTGGCTACGCTGATGAAGTAATCTCTAGTAAAGATCCGGAAACTATAGAAGAATTAACACAAATACTTAAAGAATGCTTTTCAAAATCCTTCGATTATAATACATTATACCGTGAATTAACTACACAAAAACAAAATGAAAATGAATCGGTACAAATTTTTGGAGCGCGTATAAGCAATATTCTACCTCGCGTACAAGAAGCGGCTCGAGAAAGTTTCACTGCATTTCAAGCAAACGCAAATATCGAAATGTTAAATAAAATTGCTATAAACACGTTTGCTGAAGGTTTACGTAATCAAATAATCGTTAGCTGGATAAAACAGAGTAATATAAATAGTATTCATGAAGCTATACGTTTAGCTTCACAATTAGAACAATCTTTTGAAAATCAAGCAGCAACATTTAACGTCAGCGTTCAAAATAAACAGACCATAAATTCTAGACCGTACCCCTTTAACGCTAAAATACATGAAATAAATAATATTCGTGCATGCTACAATTGTAATGAGCCCGGTCATTTTAAAATAAATTGCCCTAAACGTGAAAATAACAAACGTAAAATTTTTAACCATCAGCAAAAAATTTTGTAATTATTGTAAAAAAAACCAATCATCTTGCAATAGTAGGTAGACAAAGACAGTTCTGGAAACCCCCACTCCTCCGCCCATCAGCTCACCTGTGCAGGTGCAAAAAATAATGACCAGTCGCGCGATATAAGAAATTCACTCCGCGCCTGCGCGCCACGTTAGCGCTCATTGGCGCGCGAGCTCCGGCGCAGCGTCGATAAGCGAATCACCGCGATCCGCGCCACGTCGATAAGCGAATCACCGCGACCCGCGCCGCGTAGATAGGCGAATCACCGTCCACGTAGATAAGCGAATTCCCACGATCCGCGTTGATAAGCGAATTTCCCCCGGCCCGCGCCCGCCCGCCAGCCACCGCTGATGAGAGTAAATGTTAAATCTTTAAAAATTTTAACATGATTATTGAAGAGAGTCTTATTTTATATTATTGGGTATAAACTCATTTTAAACGAGTAAAAGAAGGATAGAAAAAACTATAACGTAGATCATGCATTATATATATATATATATATATATATATTTTCTCTATACATATGTTTCTTCTATAAGAGCCTAAAGATAATAAGGGGATAGAAAGAAAGTTACTTGCTTATGAAGGCGAGAAAGAGATAGAGAGAAAGTCAGTGGCTTTACGAAGGCAAGAAAGAGACAGAGAGAAAATCAGTTGCTTTACGATAAGCGTTCGAATTCTTAGAATCGTTCCAACTATTTTAATTCTAAATTCTCTTTTACACACTATTCGTTACATATAGAAATTAATTTTTGTTGTATAATAATGAAGTTTACTATTAAATCTAGAATATTTTTAGAGTTTAAATAAAATAGGATGATAAGGAAAAAACATTGTAGTTTACACTTGCCCATAATGAAATGTACGAATAATTTATAATAATAATAATAATATTTTGGAGTAAGACATAGAAGATGAGAACATTGTAGCTCACATACTGAAATGTATAGAGTTGGGAGTGGAGGAGGGAGGTCAAGGACAAGATTGTTTGGGTCCCTAAAACGAAACTTCGTCTTATCTCTGTATGACGTCACTAGCATTACACTTTGTCGCACGCATGTGCTCTTATAAGTATAAGCATTACAGATCAACTGTATAGCTAAAATGCAGTTTCTTCTTATCTCAGTATGACGTAACACTGGAAAGTACATACATTACAGTTTCTATGCAGCTTCGTCTTATCTCTGGCATCACAGTGCTGGGTATCGAATATGTTATTATAAAAGCTGATTTTGAGACCAGTGAAATGAAATATTTTAATACGAAAACCAAGACAATTCTAAAGACAACAGATTTGAAAGAATGGTTTTTAATAATGTACAAGAACCTGTACAAAGAGATATTGAAGAATTCCAACAAAAAGAATCAGGATGGTCATTACATGCTATTATTAATTTGTGTGTTCATACACTGACAAAAATTTTAGCATTCTGCTGCTCTCTTGTGAATAGAACATCACTAATGAAAAACAAGACAGCAGTAAGTCTTGTCACTTGGCAAAATTTGCACTAAGACGAAAGAGAGCATCACCCCTCCTCAGTGTTTACCACAAACATGTGCTTTTTTCTAACTACAGAGGCGCTCTTATCGCAAAAGATAACAGCTGCTTCTAACTAAGCCGTGTTTTCGCTTTGATGAGGGCAAATTTTGCCCCGGCATACGAAGCTAGCAGCGCTCCTTCATTTTTGACCTAACAAAGGCAGCATGAATCCTAGAATTTTTTCAGTGTATAAACAAATATAATCCAGTACATAGTGGCTCATACATTTCTCTTCCAAAAGTAATACAATCAAAACATGCATGTATTAATGTGAAAATTTTGATGATGCTTGTTTTAAGGACGTTGCCCATTAGAATAAAATAAAATAATGACAGAAATTGCTGAAATTTGGAATTATGATAGTTTACTGTATTTTGAACTCACACACGTTTTTCGACCTACCTTATAATACTAATAACTGAGAAATATAAGGAAAAAATAGGAGGTTTAACACGTGGTTATATGGAACCACGTTTACAATCATCAATAAAACCTCTTAGAAATGACACATTCAAATAATCTTTTAATAATAAATAAAAAATATTTGATGATTTAACCCTTAAAGTTTTAACGCATGTAATAAGGCTTTTCATTAAAATATTCAATAAAACATTGTCAAAATAATACATTTGAGATGAACTTGGCAACGTCGTTCTGTAATAGAAAAAAGAGAGAGAGAACGATATTCGGCGACATGTCAAAAATGTAGGTTATATATCATTTCACATCCTATATAATAATATATCAACAAAAATAAAAGTATTTTGATTATTCTGAAATCATTTAATATGGTAAGCGTTCATTTCATTATAAAAATGTGGCATTTTATTTATAAAAATTCATAGAGCATTACACATGAATCGGATAATACGGAGATAGTGTATAAATATCTATAGCCAATAATCAAATTTTTATACATTGTGTAGCAAAAATGAATAACGCATAATGTTGCCAAGTTTCAACTAAATATCGATAATTCAGATTACTGCTGAAAATAATCATGACAGAGCAACGTCCTTAAATGAGCAGTATTGTCAGCATTGTATCCAGTTGAGTCAAATACTAGTGAAGTATCTTCATATGAATCATATGAAAATAAATTAGATTTCACAGACATGGAATTTCCAGTAATACCAGAGAAAATTGGAAAATTTAAAAAGGACAATATATCAATAAATGTATATATATATATATATATATATATATATATATATATATATATATATATATATATATATATTAAAGAAACATTCTGGTAAATTCAATGTTTCACCTCTACGTAGAAACATCATCTGAAGAAAATAAACATATTAATCTTTTATTGATACGAAATTATTATATAGATGAAGAAGAACAACAACAAAACTATGATACAAATGTATCGATAATATATCATTATGTATAAATAAAGAATTTATCTCGATTAGTTTCTAATAAGATATCAAAACATAATGGGCAAAAAAATATATATATATAATGAATGTTTGCATTACTTTAACACTAAACAAAAATTAAAATTTCATCATGAAGATTGCTCTAAAATTAATAAGTGCAGAGTAAATTTACCAGAAGGAAAAAACAGTATATTACATTTAAAAAAATTTTTGTTTTTGCTTTTATCTCATATTACTATTTAAATCAATGTAATCTTTAAGCCAGGGTCTTTGATTAAATTTCAAGATTCTATGAATTTTAATTAGTTTGAGTCCATTTCTAAGAGCTTGCTTTAAATGTTGGTAATGTAAAATATATCTTTTTTTTAATTCCTCTGTAGTAAATAATTTGAATATTTGGAACCTTGAGGCTTCTCATGTTCTGAACAGAATGGTAAATCTTTATGTACATCATGCAGATATCTTGGATATTCTAAGTCTACTTCAAGAATATAACCAAATGGTGAATTATCACCAATGTTGAAATCTACTTTATCAACATCCTCAATCCATTCAAACCACCATAGGGTAATGATTGTATCATGGTCCATCCATATAAATTGATAAGATCGTAGTACATGAGATACTTTATTTCCTCATTTTCATTATAGTTTGTACCCATATACTTATTGTTAACCTGTGCATACCTATTGGAACACTGGCTGATGCCACCTCTTATTCCACGCTCAACTAACAACACCTGACCAATGTCGGTTAACAATTTCAACTCTATTTTCGTATATTTAAACATAGTATCCCATATAAATCCAGGAGCTATGTAGTAATGAGCCGCATCCAAATCGAACGTACTTGAACAATTGTTTCGAAATTTTTCAAAAACTTCAGCTAATAATAATACATCTGTTTTCAAATACAAATCTGAATATTCGCCTAAATTTGATTTATTGAATTCTTTCTAAACATTTTTAGCGTGTTTATGGTCTTCATCAGATATGTTACTGTTATTTAAACTACTATGAAATTCATCTTTTGATAGAAGTTTTGATTCATTAAGTTTATCTACAGAATTCAATTATTCATATGGAAAGATACCTTTTCTTTTAATAGATTAAACTTATCTTCCGTTAAAGGTGATTGTTTAGTAAATTCCAGTTTTAAAATATTCATTCCTGTAAGATATGAAGCTAATTTATCCAAAGATGGCATAAATCGGAAAAAATCGATAAACCTTGAGTTAATCTCACTATTCTTTATATATTTTGTAAGTTGAATAAACCGCTCTTTGTTCAATGATAGCAGTTGCACACGTCCTGGAAAACTATTGGTGACATCTTTAATGAGAAAATTTGAGTCATAACCCGTGAAATTGTGGAATACTACAGGGATACTACGAGAGTCTCTACATGATATGTATATGTATATATATATATATATATATATATATATATATATATATATATATATATATATATATATATATATATATATATATATATTGTGTGTGTGTGTGTGTGTGTGTGTGTGTGTGTGTGTGTGTGTGTGTGTGTGTGTGTATAATTGGATATAAGTCATATTAATATATATATGTCACATGTTTATATATATGTAATTCTATCCCCTTATTATCTTTAGGCTCTTATAGAAGAAACATATGTATAGAGAAAATATATATATATATATATATATATATATAATGCATGATCTACGTTATAGTTTTTTCTATCCTTCTTTTACTCATTTAAAATGAGTTTATACCCAATAATATAAAATAAGACTCTCTTCAATAATCATGTTAAAATTTTTAAAGATTTAACATTTACTCTCATCAGCGGTGGCTGGCGGGCGGGCGCGGGCCGGGGAAAATTCGCTTATCTACGTGGGCGGTGATTCGCCTATCTACGCGGCGCGGGTCGCGGTGATTCGCTTATCGACGTGGCGCGGATCGCGGTGATTCGCTTATCGACGCTGCGCCGGAGCTCGCGCGCCAATGAGCGCTAACATGGCGCGCAGGCGCGGAGTGAATTTCTTATATCGCGCGACTGGTCATTATTTTTTGCACCTGCACAGGTGAGCTGATGGGCGGAGGAGTGGGGGTTTCCAGAACTGTCTTTGTCTACCTACTTGCAATAAATTGTTTAAAAAGAAAAAGAGACGAAAGTTTTAATCAAAATAGGGTAAACCAAATGGAAAATGTTGAGATCCAACAAAATCATTTAAACTCCAACGCAGCTCCGCAGACCGGCCGCTCGCGTAACTACTCGGTCGATTGAAAATAGCTGGTTTGGTGCTCCACCCGGAAAAGTGCAATTTCTTACGTCGAGAAGTTGTATATTTGGGTCATGTATTAAGCAGTGAAGGTGTTAAACCTGATCCAAAAAAAATCGAAGCGGTGAAAAAATTCCCGATTCCTAAAACAAGAAAAAACTTAAAATCATTCTTAGGGTTAGTTAATTACTATAGACGATTAATAAAAAACATGGCTCATATCGCAAAACCATTAACTCATCTAACTAAAGAAAAATTCATTTTTAAATGGAACGAATCAGCTCAGACCGCGTTTGAAACACTGCGAGACATATTATGTTCAGAACCATTATTAATTTTTCCGGACTTTAACGAACCATTTCTAGTTACTTGTGACGCGTCTAATTACGGGATTTCGGGAATATTAAGCCAAGGCCCTATAGGTAAAGATCGCCCCATCGCATACGCTTCTAGAATGCTTAACGAAGCCGAATCGCATTATTCTACAATAGAAAAAGAATTATTAGCAATCATTTTTGCAGTAAAAACCTTCCGGCCATATGTATATGGTAGGAAATTCACCCTAGTAACGGATCATCGCCCACTTGTGCATTTACATAACGCCAAAGACCCCTCTTCTAAATTAATGAGATGGAGATTTAAATTGGATGAGTTTGATTATGATATTATCTATAAGCCAGGTCGGATAAATTCAAATGCAGATTCTCTTTCACGTAATCCAATAGGAAGTACACAGAATAAATTAATTTTAAATACTCAAAAAACATCATGCTTTTTAACAAATCCTAATAATTGCTCTAGAAGTGTGGAAAAGATGTTCGACTGCGCAGACGAATCATCGGTTCCAAATTTCAAAACGAGCGCAGATAATTCAGACGATCTCTATGAATCAGTAATTTATTCAATATTTTGTAAAAATAATAGTATAGACAATTATAACGATGCATTAACAAAACACGATTTAATTTTAGAAAAGAGTAAAATAGACAAAAGTAACGAGACCGTTAACGACGACGACAGCGGGGAAGTAAAAACAGCTGTAGGCAGCGTGCGAAACCACTCTTTAGATCACGAACAATTGCGTTCGATGATGAAGAGCACTGCACCTGCAAGTAATAATAAATATCAGAGGGAGCAAGTGCAAAACCACTCTTTAGATCATGAACAATTGCGTTCAATGATGAAGAGCACCGCACTTGTTTCCCAAAGTTTAAAAGAGTCGCAGCAGGTACAAAACCACTCTTTAGATCACGAACAATTGCGTTCGATTATGAAGAGCACCGTACCTGTTTGGACCAGTAGTAAAGAGAGAGAACAAGTGCAAAACCACTCTTTAGATCATGAACAATTGCGTTCAATGATGAAGAGCACCGCACTTGTTTCCCAAAGTTTAAAAGAGTCGCAGCAGGTACAAAACCACTCTTTAGATCACGAACAATTGCGTTCGATGATGAAGAGCACCGTACCTGTTTGGACCAGTTGTAAAGAGAGAGAACAAGTGCAAAACCACTCTTTAGATCACGAACAATTGCGTTCGATGATGAAGAGCACCGCACTTGTTTCACAAGCTAAGACAAATTTAAATACACAAAATACGGACAGGAACGCTTGCAAAAGAATAAAGTTACAAAAGCCTATTTTACTCAAAGAAACAATATTTTTTATAACAATTCCAACGATAATGGAAAGTAAAGATGAACTATTTATGCATAAAGATAATCTCATCCAATTTGCTTCTCTTGACCTCAAATTTACTTCAAAAGTTAGTCAGGATTTACTAAGATGTAATAAATTTTCAATAAAACGCCCAAAAAAAATATTGATATGAAAACCAGTGATGCTATAACATTTCAAAATCAAAATTACCATCTAATAAATTTATTTATAAAAGAAAATTATGACGAGGTTCCTGACCTCCTTGATATAAAGTCTTCAATCGAATCTCTTAAATTAGTTATGGATCAACTAAACCTAAAAACAATTAGTATATCACGTAACAATAACGATTTAGACACATACGATTGGTCCTACATATTACACATGTTAAAAACAACATTTAAGAGGAGGCCGTATCATTCTGTCCTTGTCTAATCTAAATTTTCTTTATTATTAATAAATTAAATATTTTCATAGAAAAGTAAGACAACCGCCCAATAGAGCAAAAGACAAGCAAACGATTCTTTTTTATGAAAAAATATGAAATTTTGATTATTTTTCGAGTGAAGTCTGAAACGGAAAAACAATCGAACTTGATTGAGTTGATTCAACCGTTTCAGACTTCACTCGAAAAATAATGAAAATTTCATATTTTTTCACTAAAAAGAATCGTTTGCTTGTCTTTTGCTCTATTGGGCGGTTGTCTTAATTTTCTATGAAAATATTTAATTTATTAATAATAAAGAAAATTTAGATTAGACAAGGACAGAACTATACGGCCGCCTCTTAATAGTCCTGAATACATAATAACAATTTGTAATGGTGAAATAATAATCCCAGTAAATTTCGAAAGAAATAACATCATTAAAGAATATCATGAATCACTTACAGGAGGGCATTTGGGTGTTTAATAAAATAACTTATTTACAATCATCCGCGATCCACAATTTACAAAAAGCAAAAGAAAAGATAAAATTTTACTATGACAAAAATTTAAACCCAAGAGAGTTCAAGGTAGACGACAAAGTGTACCTCTTTAGAGAAAAGAAACAGATGAGACATAAATTTGATATAAGATGGGATGGCCCATACAAAATAACAAGATTATTTGATAATGTAAACGCCGAAATTGACTTAGGTAATAATAGATATAAAATTGTACACAGAAATAAATTAAAACTAGCATGCATTAGACCAGAGCCTTTACCCGATTTTTAAACACAAAAATATAAACAATCATGAATGGAGCCGTTCCATTTTCTCTAAAAAGCGCAGAGAACACTATCAGTATAAAAACTATGAATTGTGTATGTCAAATTTGTGTTAAAATTTAATTATGTTAAGCTAGATATGTAAAGTATAGTTATGTAAATAATATGTATGCCAAATATCATGTAAGATTTATAATGATCGAGTAAAATGTATAATAAAGAGAAATAAATAGGGTAAACGTCCTCTTAACTTTCCATAGACATATATATAGCCATTTATTTAAATTTTATATTATGAATTACAAATTTTCAATTGAATTATGTGTTAAAATTCAATATTAAGATGTTCCTTCATGTTATCGATAATAAAATTTTTTTTAACAAACATTTTCATAATGAATTTCATAGATCCTTGTAAAACTTCTTAATTTAATCAATAATTTTGCGAAAATTGTATAAAAAAAATAAAAAGAAAAAAAAATGATAGCTTATATTTTTTCTGTATTCTTATTGAATTCTCTATTTTTTTTTCATATATTAACAAACCATCCTTAGGTTCTTCAAATTTTTTTTATTACTAATAGTATATTATTTATAAATATCATAGGCTTCGATATCGAAGAATAGTTATTGGGACCTTTACCTTCTACATAATAGACAGTATTATTAGCATAAAAGTCGTTTTCATTTTCATGTCACGACTTTTTCGATAAGGGGTAACGTATAGTGTATGTATGTGTTGTGAAGTCATGCGCGACTTCTTTTCTTATTCCCCTCTTTTATAATAATTCGCGGTTCATTTGAATTTATATTTAAAATCATTTTATTTTATAGCAAAAAATACTTCAACTTTCTTATAATATTTTACATGTTAAAATATAGTTTTGAAACATATAGTAAAGCTTAACGTTAAGATCAGAAATGGAACTCTATAAATTATATTTGAACGACCGTTGAAAGCGAATATTATAAGTACAAATAAAGTAAGAAAAATAGAGAAAGGTTTTCCCTACTCTTTTTATAATGGTATAGCTTATTTAACTTTCATGCATAGACAAAGTTTAACGACTAAAAGAAATCTTTACTACATATGTTATTAAGAACAAAAATCTGTTTAAAGGAATAAATGTCTTCGACATTTATTATAATCCTTTTTTTTGTCAAACTGCGTTATGATCATCCTTAAACAATATAAAGAAACACGTAGACAATAAATTTATCTTTTAAACAAGATGTTTAGCACGTAGTAACACTTTAGTTTTTTTTTGGTCACTCAAAATAATAAAAATGAATGTAAATCTTCAAGAGTAAAAACCTCATCTCTCGAAGATCTCAATAAAGTCCAAAAAAGGTTGGCACATATGATTTTTATTACATCGACAACGATGTTTAAAGGAAAAACCTTTGGAAGGGACAACAACAAAGACATGCGACTTGTTCATCTGCAAAATTGCAACAAGCTTTCTTATTCGTCCTTGAAAAGCGTGGGAGGAGGCGATCTTACCCTTCTACAGCGAATTTGTCTAAAACACTAAGATTGTCACCGCCCCATAAAAAAACTACCTGAACTTCAGCAGCTCGACCAACCAGCCTAGCATCTTCAGAAATTCGTCTGACACCGAAGTGTATTGAACTCACTTTTCTTAAACCTTTTGTATTAAAACGCATCCTTGTAAAAACTTAAAAGAATATATATAAGTACTTAAGAGGATATCTTAAGTTCTTTTTACTAACCTTAACTAAGTGTTTATTTTATTTAAGCCATCCTTACATATTTCCGCGCGTTCGAGAGAACATTTTAATGTTCGTTTCGATTATTTTAAATACCCCGCGTTCCATACTCGTGTTCCCTTGTAAATTCAGTGACGCGCGATAACGCGACCGTCACACTGGTGCTAGGTGTGGGGTAGTTTCAATCGACTCGACCGCGGAAATTTAAGTGCCGAGACTCTCAGTGAAAAAGAAAAACATTTTTGAACATAAAAAAAAAAAACATTATTAAATAAGTGATTATTTTAACGTGATCACAAGGCACAAGACCTCTTCTCTCCTCCGGTTTCCCACGGTTTCCCGAGAGGTTCAGGGTGAATACCAGAGAAGCAGCGATAGCAGAAGGCCGTGAGATTTCTCTGCTTATCATCGGTCGTGACAACACATAGTTAAGGTAAAATGAAAATTTTTGTAATTGAGTGACCAAAAGTAGGGAAAAGTAGGCAAATGCGAAGGAAACGATTTTTGCAGTGATTTACTCTTAGTTATGCGTGTACACCTCTTAACTTTTAATCTTATTCCTTTTAAAACTTTTGATTTTTACCGTATAAATATAACGTTAATGAAAGTTCAGTTGAAAGCATCTAATTTAGATAAATTTGTATCTAAATTTCAGCTTAGAGATATTAAGGGTAAAAATTTTTCAACGATTTTAAAAATTTTAAAAATAAATATATATATATATATATTTAATTAATGTTATCCTTTACCTAAAATTATGATAACTAATATGTTAACTTATTGGCTTGAAAAATAATATTCAACAACATTAAAGAATTTTAAAATATTAGGGACACGAATAAATATTTATGCGCTTAAACCTTTAATATTAGTTTTCCTGTTTATTGAGGAGCGTACAGTAATATTTTATTTATTAATTTAAAATAGTTCTATCTTGAATCTTTTATTTTTGGCAGTTGTATTAAACCGGAATTAGTAATGATAAAAATTTTATCGAAGATTTTTCAAACATTGATTTGACTAAAATTCAAAATGGATTAACGGAATTTGACATTTATAATAACACGTATTTGACGTTTAAACATTTGATTTTCAAATTAACTTGCGTTTTGACATATTTTACACTTATTAATAATCAATATTTTAACATTTTACACGATAAGAGACATTGAAATTCCGCAAATATTTTAATTATATGTAAAACTATAATTCTGTCACGTTATAACTTTATTTTTAAAATTGAAATGTGTTATTATGCTTCAACCCAATTTTTAAGTATTTTAATTAAAATTTTCAGAATAAGTTATTAAACTCCGATCAAATTTTAAGTATTTTATTTTAATTTTTTTTTCAAGATAGTAATGGTGAAGTTATTGCTTAAATTAAAAAAATTTTTATCTAAAGGAAAAAAAAAAAAAATATTGGTATTTAGATTGCAAGATTAATAACAAAGATGTAAAATACGTTTTTAGTTCCGTTCGTTTAGCAGTTAAATTTTTGTTTTGTATCATTCAAACATAAGTACAGTATTTATAACAGGCTCTGCTAAATATTTTAAAAAAATATTTGAGCAGATTCCCTTTTTATTGAGGTACCGTTATAATACTATCCTAACTCGAAAGCGTGAGGAGTAAGCAAAATTGAACCATATGTAGTTGTATTTGGGACTGTTTCCTTGTTCCTTTTCCTTTTTGAAGGATTTAGGTAATAAAATAAGAGTCTAAGGAAATTTTTTTTGAAGGATTAAAGTAATAAAATAAGGGTCTAAGGAAAATTTTTCAACACATGTCGGGTCTTTCCAAATTTTTTTTCATATTCTCTTTTTCACGCTGCTGTAAACTTTATTTGTCTATATAGGAAAAAATAAATAGCCTTGAGTTTCAACTTAAATGATTTAGATTTTATGCGTTATTGTTATACATGTGCGCGCGTATATAGTTAACAACGATCGATTAAATTTATCAAAACAAAATTTTATTACAATTGTCGTAAGGGTCATAATAATGTAACTATATAGAAAATATAATTATTATTTATAATAATTTTAATTTTGGTTATATTTCGATTCGTTAAATTGTATATTGAATACTTACTAACTATGTGCCCATTTTTATAAAATAGAGTAGATTAATTAATTAATTATGCCTTTAAATAATTTCTATTTCTTAATTACATTCGAGAAAATCTATCCTTTTTAGGTGTAAAATTTTTATCAACGCTTTTCCTTTTAATTAGTGTTTATTTATCTACAATAAATAAAAATAAGGACTCAAAACATAATAAATTAATCTTAAATAGTCATTTGTACTTTCAACCGTAAGTTCGAAAATAGAATTTTTATATATTTAGTGAATATTTCATACACGTTTATAACAGTATGTCTACTAATTAATAAAAATTTCATATACCCCTTATAAATAATAGTAATATTTCGATATATCACAACTAGAATAAAAGGGGGTATTGCTGACGTTTTGTCGAAGTTAAATTTTAAGCATTACAGAAAAAATTTTTTTTTTTTTGACTGAATTTGCTTCCTTTCCATGGAAGCGGCCCCATATAAATATTGCAAAACGTGCATATTAAGCTGCAATATATCGATGATAAATTAAATAAATATAAATTAAATGTAAAGGGTCCATGAATTTATTAATGTCATCTTGTACGATTTACTGCACGCTATTTACTGTTAAAATTTCAATTACTGGACGCCTATTACTGTGCTTACGTAACGTTCATATATATTTAAAAGGTGTAACCATTTAAAATAAATATTTTTAGGTTCTTAACGTAAAAATTAAAATAAAAACAAAAAAAAAAAGAGAGTGATAAGTTCTTATAATTCTTAATTAGTATGCAAAACTAAACGAAATTTAAATCTTTAGTTAACAACGTTTCATAGCGCTATATAATACTTTTATATTTCTAACAATACTGAAATTTTTCAATGAAGAATATCATAAAAGAAATATATTGTATCAAATAAATTAAATCTTCACTAACTTTTAAAGATTGATTAATTATTAAAAATAACATTATTTTATAAATTTTAAAGTGTTACTATTTTATAACAACCGTTATAAACAAACTTTTTCCTTTTATAACTTTTTCACTTTATTTTTAAAAATTTTTAATAGCTTTGACAGTAATGTGCGCAAACTACGGAAAACGTGTGCGCATCACTGATTTGTTAATTTATTTTTAAATAAAATAGAAATCACATTTTTAAGCTCGTTTTTAAATTTTAAAACTATCTGTTATTGCAATTGATAATTTTAATACTAAATATATCACAAATAAATTAATATCAATGTTTTTACAAAGCATCCAAACGTCAAAATAGTAAATTATCATAATTTTTGCTAAGGTGCAAGGTTCAAAAATCGAAAAAATAGTAAAATAAAATGATTTCTTTTCGGAAATACAGTTTTGTTAATATTAAATAATAAAATTACTTTGTGATTTATTTTTATCAACCAAAAAAAAATAAAAAAAATATTAAAGGAATATGTTTAATGATAATTGACAATAGTTGGGGCAGCGACAGCAATACCCACACTTGCAAACAAATAAAGTGTTAAATACAAAAAAATTATTTAATAATAATCAATTCTGAACAAACCTTATGAGCAAAGGCTCGAAAACTTTAACAAAAATAACAATCTAATTACCGCAAATTTCTAAATGACAATATAATCATGATAAATTATATCGACGCCCCGTACGAAAAAAAGCACGGTTCACAGGGTTTGACGAAAACTAGCACCATTCGCAGTATCAAACGAAGACTAACACCACTCATTGCATTAGACGAAAACTAGCACGACTCACTTAATTAAGACGAAAACTAGCACTATTCGCTGAACTCCGACGAAAAGAAGCACGGTTCGACGAGTTTTAACGAAAACTAGCATAGTTCATGGAGCTCCGACGAAAAAAAGCACGGTTCGCTAAGTTCCAACGAAAAGTAGCACGACTCATGGAGCTCCAACGAAAAAAAGCACGACACATTAGACTCGGACGAAAAGTAACACGATTCGCGAAACACTAACGAATACTAGCACAACTTGATATGCAATATTACAATTTGTACCTTATTAAAAACTTGATTATTTTAATATCTTAACAAATAGTTAATTAATAAAATATAATGAAAAGGTGTTTATTAGTTATTTTTCTTATGAATTGTTTCAATATTTTCAATATGTTTTAATGAAATTATTTGCTCAGTGGTTTTCGATTCGTCTGATTACTCCCATGACAATTTTACCATTATTTTTTTAACAAAAAGTTATTTATTTAAATGAATAAATGCGCGATTGTAAGAGTTGAACATTCATTTTCTATTACTCCGTTCAAAGAATCTTGGCATCACATTTTTCACAAATAAAGAACAAGAGTTTCAAATTTATCTGGCATACAAATCTTAAACTCAATTACTGTAGGTGTAAGATTTAAACTTAGTTATTGAAATCAAAACCACTTTTTAGCATAAATCATGAAGTATATGATATTATATTTTATAAAATTAATTTTAGTTTGATTATTCATGGTAATATGTCATACTACACACTGTTTTGCTACGGCGAAAATGGACGGTTTTAATGTTTGTGACTTAATCTTGATAACATGTAATTGAACTTTGCGCTTATATTAAATTCATTTTACATACATGTTAAACCACAACAATTTCGAAACCCAATTGTTTCATTGTTTTTATATAAATACAATTGCTTACCGAAAATTCAATTCCAAATTATTTCCTTTAAGTCTACCCTGAGGGGCGATTCAACCTATGCTACATATGTATGTATCACGCGTACGTCATGCGCGCGCACGCTTTTTATTCTCTTGCTCACAACTAAACGTCGTGATACATACATATGTGGCATAGGTTGAATCGCCCCTCTGTTGAAAAAAACCATATGGTTTTATCATGTGGTCATCATGACCATGTAGTCATTTATGAAAAATTACTTTTGTCTCGCAAATTCAGAGGGTGAAAAGTTCTTTACTTTCGCCCAATTTAATTTCTCTAAAATTAAGGGGGCGAAAAGTACTTTACTCCCGCAAGTCAAATTTCTCTTAAATGAAGGGGGAACTGTTTACTTTTCTCCCGCTAATTCAGAGGGCGAAAAGTTCTTTACTCTCGCCAAATTTCATTTCTCTAACAATAAGCGGGCGTAAAGTAATTACTCCCGCAAGTCAAATTACTCTTAAATGAAGGGAGAGCTGTGTACTTTTCTCCGTGTCGCAAATTCAGAGGGCGAAAAGTTCTTTACTTCCGCCAAATTTAATTCCTTCGAAAATAAGCGGGCAAAAAGTACTTTTATTACGTAAATTAAATTTTTCTTGAATTGAGCGGGAAAAAAAAATTTTTTTTTCGTAAATAAGAAGGCGAAAAGTTCTTTATTCCCGCCAAATTTAATTTCTCTAACAATAAAAGGGCGAAAAGTACTTTTCTCCCGCAAATTGAATTTCTCCTAGATTAAGCGAGAGGAATGTATTTTTCTCTCGTAAATTCAGAGGGCGAAAAGTTCTTTACTCCCGCCAAATTTAATTTCTCTAAAAATAAGTGGGCGAAAAGTACTTTACTCCCGCAAGTCAAATTCCTCTTAAATAAAGGGGAAGCTGTGTACTTTTCTCCCGCAAATTCAGAGGGCGAAAAGTTCTTTATTCCCGCCAAATCTAATTTCTCTAAAAATAAGAGGGCGAAAAGTACTTTACTCCCGCAAGTCAAATTTCTCTTAAATGAAGGGGGAGCTGTTTACTTTTCTCCCGCTAATTCAGAGGGCGAAAAGTTCTTTATTCCCGCCAAATCTAATTTCTCTAAAAATAAGAGGGCGAAAAGTACTTTACTCCCGCAAGTCAAATTTCTCTTAAATGAAGGGGGAGCTGTTTACTTTTCTCCCGCTAATTCAGAGGGCTAAAAGTTCTTTACTCTCGCCAAATTTCATTTCTCTAACAATAAGCGGGCGTAAAGTAATTACTCCCGCAAGTCAAATTACTCTTAAATGAAGGGAGAGCTGTGTACTTTTCTCCCGCAAATTCAGAAGGCGAAAAGTTCTTTACTCCCGACAAATTTAATTTCTTTAAAAATAAGTGGGCGTAAAGTACTTTTATTCCGTAAATTAAAGTTTTCTTAAATTTAGCAAGGAGAAAAAATTTTTTTCTCGTAAATAAGAGGGCAAAAAGTTCTTTATTCCCGCCAAATTTAATTTCTCTAACAATAAAAGGGCGAAAAGTACTTTTCTCCCGCAAATTGAATTTCTCCTAGATTAAGCGAGAGGAATGTATTTTTCTCTCGTAAATTCAGAGGGCGAAAAGTTCTTTACTCCCGCCAAATTTAATTTCTCTAAAAATAAGTGGGCGAAAAGTACTTTACTCCCGCAAGTCAAATTACTCTTAAATAAAGGGGAAGCTGTGTACTTTTCTCCCGCAAATTCAGAGGGCGAAAAGTTCTTTATTCCCGCCAAATCTAATTTCTCTAAAAATAAGAGGGCGAAAAGTACTTTACTCCCGCAAGTCAAATTACTCTAGAATGAAGGGGGAGCTGTGTACTTTTCACCCGCAAATTCAGAGGGCAAAAAGTTCTTTACTCCCGCTACATTTAATTTTTTAAAAATAAGCGGGCAAAAAGTACGTTACTCCCGCAAGTCAAATTACTCTGAAATGAAGGGCGAGCTGTGTACTTTTCATTTTTTGAATTTCATTTCTCGAAAAATAAGCGGGCGTAAAGTAATTACTCCCGCAAGTCAAATTAGTCTTAAATAAAGGGGGAGCTGTGTACTTTTCTCCGTGTCGCAAATTCAGAGGGCGAAAAGTTCTGTACTTCCGCCAAATTTAATTCCTTCGAAAATAAGCGGGCGAAAAGTACTTTTATTACGTAAATTAAATTTTTCTTGAATTGAGCGGAAAAAAAAAATTTTTTTTTCGTAAATAAGAAGGCGAAAAGTTCTTTATTCCCGCCAAATTTAATTTCTCTAACAATAAGAGGGCGAAAAGTACTTTTCCCCCGCAAATTGAATTTCTCCTAGATTAAGCGGGAGGAAAGTATTTTTCTTTCGTAAATTCAGAGGGCGAAAAGTTCTTTACTCCCGCCAAATTTCTTTAAAAATAAGCGGGCGTAAAGTACTTTTATTCCGTGAATTAAATTTTTCTTAAATTTAGCAAAAAGAAAAAATTTTTTTCTCGTAAATAAGAGGGCGAAAAGTTCTTTATTCCCGCCAAATTTGGTTTCTCTAAAAATAAGAGGGCAAAAAGTACGTTACTCCCGCAAGTCAAATTACTCTGAAATGAAGGAAGAGCTGTGTACTTTTCTTCCGCAAATTTAGTGGGCGAAAAGTTCTTTACTCCCGCCAAATTTAATTTCTCTAAAAATAAGAGGGCGAAAAGTACTTTACTCCCTCAAGTCAAATTACTCTGAAATGAAGAGGGAGCTGTGTACTTTTCTCCCGCAAATTCAGAGGGCAGAAAGTTCTTTACTCCCGCCACATTCAATTTTTCTAAAAATAAACGGGCGAAAAGTAGGTTACGGCCGCAAGTCAAATTACTCTTAAGTAAAGGGGAAGCTGTGTACTTTTCTCTCGTAAATTCAGAGAGCGAAAAAGTTTTTTCACCCGCTAAATTTAATTTCTTCAAAAATAAGCGAGCGTAAAGTACTTTTATTCCGTAAATTAAATTTTTCTTAAATTTAGCAAAGAGAAAAAATTTTTTTCTCGTAAATAAGAGGGCGAAAAGTTCTGTATTCCCGCCAAATTTAATTTCTCCAAAAATTAAGAGGGCGAAAAGTACTTTACTCACGCAAGTCAAATTACTCTGGAATGAAGCAGAAGCTGTGTACTTTTCTCCTGCAAATTCAGAGGGCAAAAAGTTCTTTACTCCCCCTACATTTAATTTTTTAAAAATAAGCGGGCAAGTAGTACGTTACTCCCGCAAGTCAAATTACTCTTAAATGAAGAGGGAGCTGTGTACTTTTCACCCGCAAATTCAGAGGGCGAAAAGTTCTATACTCACGCCAAATTTAATTTCTTTAAAAATAAGCGGGAGAAAAGTACGCCCCTCTTCATTTAAGAAAAATTTGACTTACGGGAGTAACGTACTTTTCGCCCGTTTATTTTTAGAAAAATTAAATGTGGCGGGAGTAAAGAACTTTTTGCCCTCTTATTTACGAGAAAAAAATTTTTTTTTCTCGCTAAATAGAAGAAAAATTTAATTAACGGAATAAAAGTACTTTACGCCCCGCCTATTTTTATAGGAATTGAATTTAACGGGAGTAAAGAACTTTTTGCCCACTGAATTTGCGGGAGAAAAGTACACAGCTCCCTTTTCATTTCAGAGTTATTTGCCTTGCGGGAGTAAAGTACTTTTCGCCCTCTTATTTTTAAAGAAATAAAATTTGGCGGAAATAAAGAACTTCTCGCCCTCTTATTTACGAGAAAAAAATTTTTTCTTCTTGCTAAATTTAAGAAAAATTTGATTTGCGGAATAAAAGTACTTTACGCCCGTTTATTTTTAAAGAAATTAAATTTGGCCGGAGTGAAGAACTTTTTGCCCTCTGAATTTGCGGGAGAAAAGTACACAGCTCCCCCTTCATTTCAGAGTAATTTAACTTGCGGGAGTAAAGTACTTTTCGCCTTCTTATTTTTAAAGAAATAAAATTTGGCGGGAATAAAGAACTTTTTGCCCTCTTGTTTACGAGAAGAAAATTTTTTTTTCTCGCTAAATTTAAGAAAAATTTAATTTACGGAATAAAAGTACTTTACGCCCGTTTATTTTTAAAGAAATTAAATTTGGCCGGAGTAAAGAACTTTTCGCCCTCTGAATTTGCGGGAAAAAAGTACACAGCTCCCACTTCATTAAAAAATAATTTGACTTGCGGGAGTAACGTACTTTTCGCCCGCTTATTTTTAGAAAAATTAAATGTGGCGGGAGTAAAGAACTTTTTGCCCTCTGAATTTGCGGGAGAAAAGTACACAGCTCCCCCTTCATTTCAGAGTAATTTAACTTGCGGGAGTAAAGTACTTTTCGCCTTCTTATTTTTAAAGAAATAAAATTTGGCGGGAATAAAGAACTTTTTGCCCTCTTGTTTACGAGAAAAAAATTTTTTTTTCTCGCTAAATTTAAGAAAAATTTAATTTACGGAATAAAAGTACTTTACGCCCGTTTATTTTTAAAGAAATAAAATTTGGCGGGAGTAAAGAACTTTTCGCCCTCTGAATTTGCGGGAAGAAAGTACACAGCTCCCCTTCATTTAAAAGTAATTTGACTTGCGGGAGTAACGTACTTTTCGCCCGTTTATTCCTAGAAAAATTAAATGTGGCGGGAGTAAAGAACGTTTTGCCCTCTGAATTTGCGGGAGAAAAGTACACAGCTCCCCCTCCATTTCAGAGTAAGTTGACTTGCAGGAGTAAAGTACTTTTCGCCCTCTTATTTTTAGAAAAATTAAATGACGCGGGAATTAAGAACTTTTTGCCCTCTTATTTACGAGAAGAAAATTTTTTTTTCTTGCTAAATTTAAGAAAAATTTAATTTACGGAATAAAAGTACTTTACGCCCGTTTATTTTTAAAGAAATTAAATTTGGCCGGAGTAAAGAACTTTTCGCCCTCTGAATTTGCGGGAAAAAAGTACACAGCTCCCACTTTATTAAAAAATAATTTGACTTGCGGGAGTAACGTACTTTTCGCCCGCTTATTTTTAGAAAAATTAAATGTGGCGGGAGTAAAGAACTTTTTGCCCTCTGAATTTGCGGGAGAAAAGTACACAGCTCCCCCTTCATTTCAGAGTAATTCAACTTGCGGGAGTAAAGTACTTTTCGCCTTCTTATTTTTAAAGAAATAAATTTTGGCGGGAATAAAGAACTTTTTGCCCTCTTGTTTACGAGAAAAAAATTTTTTTTTCTCGCTAAATTTAAGAAAAATTTAATTTACGGAATAAAAGTACTTTACGCCCGTTTATTTTTAAAGAAATAAAATTTGGCGGGAGTAAAGAACTTTTCGCCCTCTGAATTTGCGGGAAGAAAGTACACAGCTCCCCTTCATTTAAAAGTAATTTGACTTGCGGGAGTAACGTACTTTTCGCCCGTTTATTCCTAGAAAAATTAAATGTGGCGGGAGTAAAGAACGTTTTGCCCTCTGAATTTGCGGGAGAAAAGTACACAGCTCCCCCTCCATTTCAGAGTAATTTGACTTGCAGGAGTAAAGTACTTTTCGCCCTCTTATTTTTAGAAAAATTAAATGACGCGGGAATAAAGAACTTTTCGCCCTCTTATTTACGAGAAGAAAATTTTTTTTTCTCGCTAAATTTAAGAAAAATTTAATTTACGGAATAAAAGTACTTTACGCCCGTTTATTTTTAAAGAAATTAAATTTGTCGGGAATGAAGAACTTTTCGCCTTCTGAATTTGCGGGAGAAAAGTACACAGCTCCCCCTCCATTTTAGAGTAATTTGACTTGCAGGAGTAAAGTACTTTTCGCCCTCTTATTTTTAGAAAAATTAAATGACGCGGGAATAAAGAACTTTTCGCCCTCTTATTTACTAGAAAAAAATTTTTTTTTCTCGCTTAATGTAGGAAAAATTTAATTAACGGAATAAAAGTACTTAACGCCCGCTTATTTTTAGAGAAATTAAATTCGACGGGAGTAAAGAACTTTTTGCCCTCTGAATTTGCGGGAGAAAAGTCGACAGCTCACCCTCCATTTCAGAGTAATTTGACTTGCAGGAGTAAAGTACTTTTCGCCCTCTTATTTTTAGAAAAATTAAATGACGCGGGAATAAAGAACTTTTCGCCCTTTTATTTACGAGAAGAAAATTTTTTTTTCTCGCTAAATTTAAGAAAAATTTAATTTACGGAATAAAAGTACTTTACGCCCGTTTATTTTTAAAGAAATTAAATTTGGCGGGAGTAAATAACTTTTTGCCCTCTGAATTTGTGGGAGAAAAGTACACAGCTCCCCCTTCATTTCAGAGTAATTCGACTTGCGGGAGTAAAGTACTTTACGCCCGCTTATTTTCAAAGGAATTAAATTTGGCGGGAATAAAGAACTTTTCGCCCTCTGAATTTGCGGGAGAAAAGTACACAGCTCCCCCTTCATTTAAGAGTAATTTGACTTGCGGGAGTAACGTACTTTTCGCCCGCTTATTTCTAGAAAAATTAAATGTGGCGGGAGTAAAGAACTTTTTGCCCTCTGAATTTGCTGGAGAAAAGTACACAGCTCCCCCTTCATTTCAGAGTAATTTAACTTGCGGGAGTAAAGTACTTTTCGCCTTCTTATTTTTAAAGAAATAAAATTTGACGGGAATAAAGAACTTTTTGCCCTCTTTTTTACGAGAAGAAAATTTTTTTTTCTCGCTAAATTTAAGAAAAATTTAATTTACGGAATAAAAGTTCTTTACGCCCGTTTATTTTTAAAGAAATAAAATTTGGCGGGAGTGAAGAACTTTTCGCCCTCTGAATTTGCGGGAAGAAAGTACACAGCTCCCCTTCATTTAAAAGTAATTTGACTTGCGGGAGTAACGTACTTTTCGCCCGTTTATTTCTAGAAAAATTAAATGAGGCGGGAGTAAAGAACGTTTTGCCCTCTGAATTTGCGGGAGAAAAGTACACAGCACCCCCTCCAATTCAGAGTAATTTGACTTGCAGGAGTAAAGTACTTTTCGCCCTCTTATTTTTAGAAAAATTAAATGACGCGGGAATAAAGAACTTTTCGCCCTCTTATTTACGAGAAGAAAATTTTTTTTTCTCGCTAAATTTAAGAAAAATTTAATTTACGGAATAAAAGTACTTTACGCCCGTTTATTTTTAAAAAAATTAAATTTGGCGGGAATGAAGAACTTTTCGCCCTCTGAATTTGCGGGAAGAAAGTACACAGCTCCCCTTCATTTAAAAGTAATTTGACTTGCGGGAGTAACGTACTTTTCGCCCGTTTATTTCTAGAAAAATTAAATGAGGCGGGAGTAAAGAACGTTTTGCCCTCTGAATTTGCGGGAGAAAAGTACACAGCACCCCCTCCAATTCAGAGTAATTTGACTTGCAGGAGTAAAGTACTTTTCGCCCTCTTATTTTTAGAAAAATTAAATGACGCGGGAATAAAGAACTTTTCGCCCTCTTATTTACGAGAAGAAAATTTTTTTTTCTCGCTAAATTTAAGAAAAATTTAATTTACGGAATAAAAGTACTTTACGCCCGTTTATTTTTAAAAAAATTAAATTTGGCGGGAATGAAGAACTTTTCGCTCTCTGAATTTGCGGGAGAAAAGTACACAGCTCCCCCTTCATCTAAGAGAAATTTGACTCTTGGGAGTAAAGTACTTTTCGCCCCCTTAATTTTAGAGAAATTAAATTTGGCGAAAGTAAAGAACTTTTCGCCCTCTGAATTTGCGAGGCAAAAGTAATTTTTCATAAATGACCACATGGACATGATGACCACATGGTTAAACCATATGGTTTTTTTTAACAGGGTAAAGCTGTAATACGTTTCATCACATAAAATAAAAAAAATTGTTGTGATATAAAATAATGTTATATTTTTTAAACCTTCGTTGTTTTAAAAAATACTTTTTAACAAATAATTCGGTATTTATTAAAAAATATGGATGAATTCATTCGTATCATAGTTATCAATGCGAAAACATTTTATTCAGAAAGAGCTTTTGGACAAAAATTAAAAAACACGTTTAGTTGTAAAATAACAGAAAGCGGAAAAAATATTAAAAGTATTTTATTCCAAGTTCATTTTACTTTTCGAAACGGGTGTGGAAGGTAAAAAATCACGTTACACACCAGTTTCAAATAATACTTTATACCACGAGAGCCGAATAATCATATTGAAGTTCTGATTTTGAGGTTAGAGTGGTATAAAAAAGTTTTGTAATCTGTGAATTTAATAAGCTATAACTTTGATCTAATCTAGCAAATGACTGTATTTAAAAATTTTTTTTTATGTTTATCTTTTCTTCCGAATCGAACTTATCGAAAAATCTAATAAAATATCATTAATATAAAAACTCACGCAGTCTTGATTTGAGTCAAGACAAATTCTTTATAAAAAATATAAGCCAAACTTGTTTTTTATTTTTAAAAGCAATACATGACCTCAGTTAGGTTTCTAAAAAAGGTCATTATAAAGTCTGATTAGTACCAAAATTTAGTTTTTAATTTAAAAAAATTCTCAATATTCAGTTTTGAGTTGAGTTGAGGTAAATATAAAAACATAAAATTCTCATCAGAAGTGAGTACTGAGAGAAAAGTACATAAATTTCGTTCAAATTAGCAACAAAAAATTCACGAAAATTCTGTGAAAAATATTAATATGTATTCGATACAATAATCAAAGTTATAGCTCATAAAATTCACAGATTACAAACCTTGCTTTTTAATAAATGAACTTGGAATAAAATACTTTTAATATTTTTTTCGCTTTCTGTTATTTTAAAACTACACGTGTTTCTTAATTTTTGTCCAAAAGCTCTTCCTGAAATAAATGTTTTTGCATTGATAATTATGATACGAATGAATCCATCCATATTTTTTAGTTAATACCAAATTATTTGTTAAAAAGAATTTTTTAAAACAACGAAGGTTTAATAGTACATTGTGCAACAAGGGAGCAAAATAGGTGTTTGCCGACGAGTGCGTGTTTGTCGCTCGAGCGTAGCGAGAGCGACAAATCGCACGAGTCGACAAACACCTATATGCTCCCGCGTTGCACATACTATTTTCTCACGCGAAGAGCATCAAAAATATTATTTTTCTAACAAGCGCGCAAAATTCTAAGAATGACAAACTTGCTTCTGTGATAGCATGTACAATCTTGTTCGAAGGCTATCAAGATCGTAAGAGGTAGTCGAGGTCGGGGCGCAGGACGGGGTCCAGGGGCGGAGCCCCGGTGGGGGTGCAGGGGGCGAAGCCCCTGCCGGGGGGGTTCGGGGGGGCAGCGCCCCCCGCCTCCAAAAAATAAATAATATTACTAATATAAAAATAAAATTAATAAAACCATTAACGGCAGGCCAGAGTAGAACCTGATATTGACCGAGTAACAATTGAGTTGTTTGTTATTTACTCAAGTATTAAACGGTGAATCTGCAAATTAAAAGCTGAGCGCAATAGATATTATTATTATGAACATCTATGCACAAGAAAAAAAAAATCTACCGATTTGTTTTTGAGAAAAGTAAGTAACGCCAAAGTGAAAGTTTATGTTTATAATATTTTCGCGTTACTTACTTTTCTCAAAAACAAAGCGATAGATTTTTTTCTTCTTGTGCATAAATATTTGTAATAATAATATCTATTGCGCTCAGCTTTTAATTTGCAGATTCACCGTTTAATACTTGAGTAAATAACAAAAATCTCAGTTAGACAAGTTTTCAATACTATATATATATTTTTCTTATAATACATTAAAAATTAAATTAAATTTTGATTTATTCAAATTTAACATTTTTCGCGGAAATCGTCCATCGCTAACTTGTAATTCCAAGAATTTACGATTCGGCATTGAATACTTGGCTGATATTATAAGGATATGAAAATGTCTTCGATGCAACGTGCAAGATTAAATATTACATAAATAATACTCGAAAAAATCAATGCTAAATAGACTGAAAGTTGCTACTGATATATGTGAACTTTTTCGAGGAATTTGTTCACCCCTGACTTGTAATTCGGGGAATTTACAATTCGCAGAATTGACCATTCTAAGTGAAGCACTTAACTGATGTATAAAAAGCATCGAGTTACACACACTGACTGATGTATAAAAATATCGGGTTACATTATCGAGCCTGTTAAAAGTTCGAATTCATTTTGCTCCCTAGGGAGGCAAAGAGGTATTTTGCTCCCTCACAACAGCTGGTCAAAATAGTATTTTGCGCTCTGAGTGCGAGAAAAAATATTATATTATTTAATATATCACAACAATTTTTTTTATTTTATGTGATGAATCGTATTATAGCTTTAAACTTTTAAGGAAATTATTTGTAATTGAATTTTTGGTAAGCAATTGTATTTATATAAAAACAATGAAACAACTGAGTTTCGAAATTGCTGTGCTTTAACATGTGTATAAAATGAATTCTTTGCACTCCGGCCGGAAAGCGGCAACTTTCTAATCAAACGAATCGAAAACCACTGAGCAAATAATTTAATTAAAACATATTGAAAATATTGAAACAATTCATAAGAAAAATAAAAATAAACCCCTTCTCATTATATTTTATTAATTAACTATTTGTTAAGAGTTAAGATAATCAAGTTTTTAATAAGGTACAAATTGTAATATTGCATATCGAGTTGTGCTAGTATTCGTCAGTGTTTCGCGAATCGTGTTACTTTTCGTCCGAGTCTAACGTGTCGTGCTTTTTTTCGTTGGAGCTCCATGAGTCGTGCTACTTTTCGTTGAAACTTAGCGAACCGTGCTTTTTTTCATCGGAGCTCCATGAACTGTGCTAGTTTTCGTTGAAACTCAGCGAACCGTGCTTTTTTTCGTTAAATTTTCACCATTCGTGCTAATCTTCGTCAAACCCTGTGAACGGTGCTTTTTTTCGTAAGGGAAACACGAACGGTGCTACTTTTCGTTAAAACTCTTTGAACTGTGCTTATTTTCGTAAAAGCCTGAGTCGTGCTTTTTTTCGTACGGGACGTCGATATAACCTAAAAGCGGATCGCATTAATATTTTTTTTTTTGGAAAAAAAAAAAAATCATTTTTACAGCACTGAAAATTAGACTTGATAGATCAACCGTTACTAGCTAACAGCACATAGAAAAAATATGAAATTGCCTAGTATTAAATTATATCGTATTGAATTGTTAATTTTTTTGGAGTCAATTTATTAATGCTCGATATTTTTAGAAAAGGCAGGCAGACCGTAGCACGAAAATTCACTCGATTATCTATCCTTTGCTTTACGCCTAAAAGAATAAAAACCACGCGATATCTAAAGAAAAAAATTGCAAAAATTGTAAAAACCCCATAATTTAAAAGAATTACCAAATATTATTTTTCTTTTTATTTAAATTTTTAAATTGTAATCAATTAAACGAAATTATAAAGGAAGAAAATCAACAGTAGTTGGCCATTTATTGTATTGGTTTTGTTGATAATTAAATGAATAAACCACAACATTTAAAAATAGTTACAGATAATTTAAAATTCTGATAATAATTATTAAAATATTATATGATCTAATACGTGTCAGAGGTGTACACTCAAGAGTTTACAGTCAATTTAGACCAAGACAAATATTTACTCAATAATTTAATTACCGTACTATCGAAATGTCTGAAAATTTAAAGTAATAATTCCGATTGTCAAAAGATAAACAACCTAGAAAATTAAATTAGAAAATCACTGCAACAATCTTCATCTCCTTATTTACCCATATTCAAGATTGACGTATTCTCCGCAGGAAACATTTCAGTCCAGGAAACGAAAATCCTGACATCTTGAAGACTAACATTATAGACTTAAGCTAAATGTACATGTGAAAACTAATTGTCCGTTCGAGCCGATAAATTCAAAATATTATCAATTGAATAAATTGCGCTTTTATATGTATAAAATCTTCCACGTAAACCCGAAAAAGCAAAATTTTAAAGTGTACTTAAGCTCATTGTATACGCAACGGTTATAACATACCTTAACGTATTCTACAAGTCATTTCTTTTGTACGCACGTTCTATCGCGTACCTTTAGGTATATTACACTGATACATGCTCGATCTAGGTTACATATAATAATATACATATTAAAATAACACATAAATATACTTACATATACATGTACTATTTTACTTTATAATTAGAAATATTGTATAATCATAGTTATTATTACATTTACAATTACATACATATATATACACATATACATATTATTTAAATTATCTTTCACGTAGTATAACTAACTTCATTATAATATTTTTCTTTATATTATACTTATTGCAATTACTATTTACTTACTTCTATTGAAAACCTATCTAGATATTTGATATAAAATACAAAATAATTATATAAGCTAGTTAGATATTATATACTATAAAACCCTACGTTGTAAAGTGCCTATTTATTCTTACCTCCGCAGTCGTGAGTAGTTTATTTAAGAAACAGTATAGTTTAATATGGCTCCACGAAGGGGACGTTCAGCTCGCGCTCGAGGTCGTGGGGGTGCTGCATCGCATGTCGAGACCGAACAAACGCTGGCTCGCGAAATTAATGCCGAAAGGGAGCAAGGTTTAAGGAATACGCAGGACGTTGAAGGTACCTTAACTCAAGCAATTGTTCGCGTACCCGAGACTAGCTCTCAACCGACTCAAGGCTTCGCAAGCCCGGACTTTTCGGAAACGACTAGTGATCCCGCGCTATCACTCAGTAATCACGTCGTGGATATAAAAACAGCTGCAACGATTATCCCTATTTTTAACGGTGCAGATGATACCTTGCAGACATTTATTAGAGCATGTCAAGATGCTTATGAGTCGGTTGCACCAATGCACAGACTGTTTATGCTGAAGGTTATAAGATCTAAATGCACCGGAGAAGCTGAAAAATTTTTAAGGGGTAGACCAGCTTTTACTTCTTTAGAGGAATTTATAAATGATATAAAACGAGGGTTAGGGCCGCGTGATAATTATAACTTCCTTTTAATAGAATTATCTAAAACCGCGCAAACGCGAGGGGAAAGCGTCCGGAATTACGGAATTAGAATCAAAGATTTATTATCGCGTCTGGTGGACTCAATACACCGAACGTACCCGCCTGAGAGAGCTTACGAAATGGAACGAGGAACGCGCGATGACGCGACTAGGTGTTTTATAGAAGGGCTTCACCATGACTCCGTTGCAGATAGGGTCCGGAACAAAAACCCCCCAACATTAGAGGAAGCTTTTAACTTAGCTCTAGAGGCTGAGAAGGCTCAAGGGTGGCGAGACTCCTTATACAATAACCACTCTCTTCTAAATTCTTCCCCGCGGAGACCTATACCCGTTGCCTATATTGGACAAGTAGACCAACAGCGTTCCTCTAGAAACTGCTTCCTGTGCCACAAACCAGGGCATCTGCGAAGGGACTGCCCTAACAACTTTCGCAGCAACCCTTATCCTCGCAAAAACTACCAAAATAGTAGAGGACAGTACCGGCACAACCCCTATGCGCGAGTACATAATGAACAACAGATACCCGAACAGAATAACAGAAACTTTCAAAAGGATTTAAACTCAGAAGCAGCTCGAACCACCGGCGCAGGTACGAGCAGCCCCTCCCCAGCGCGCCGTGCAACATTCGCGTCTACTACAGCGCCGAAAAACTAAATCAAGGCAAATCACCTGTAGTAGTATTAAAAAATACAGCATTCAACGGGGAACAAGCAGATTTTCTAATAGACACAGGTTGCCCCATCAATCTCTTAAAACAAGGGTGTCTGAAACCTCATTCATCGATCGACAAAAAGAAAATATATAACCTGATAGGTATAGGTTCCGGCTTAGTTAAAACCCTTGGTCAAGTGACCCTTACCCAGGAAGGTACATGCATGAATTTCCAGGTTGTACCTGAAAATTTCTCAATAAGGGCAAAGGGGATCCTAGGAATTGACTTCCTAGAAAATCGCGAGGCTATTCTGTTTTTCAAAAAACACGGCACTGGAGAAATGATTACGGAATTCAATTCATATCCGTTCATGCAAACAGCCAACATCTACCTTCCTCCTAGAAGCAAAACATTGATATCATTACCAATAAAAACAACTCCTATAAAAGAGGGATATCTCCCTCGCATCAACATTGGCCCAGACGTATACCTAGGAGAAGCACTCGTCACTCCAAAAGAAGGAAAAATAAAGATTTTCGCCATTAACTCTAGCTTGGAAGCGGTAAAAGCATCCTTTCCCGCCCCCGATTTAGAAGAATACTCGTTTCCATCCGAGACACTTGAGGCAAGTCAAAATACAGAAAAAACCGAACAACGGACCGCGGATAGATTTGCAAAAATTTTAAAACTTATAAATTTGGATAACCTCAACGAAGAGGAAAGTAACAGCATTTTAATTTTGATAAAAACCTTCGTTGATCAATTTTATTTGGAAGGTGACGGACTTGCAGGTACTAAGACCGTAACCCATAAAATAAAAATGATCCACGATACGCCTATTCGTACTAAACAATACCGTTTGCCTCAGGTCTATCGGAAAGAAGCCGAAAAACAAATCAAGAAGCTTTTGAGTGACGAAATAATACAACCGTCCATATCGCCATACAGTTCCCCACTTTGGATAGTCAGCAAAAAGCCTGGACCCGATGGCACCCCTCGCTATCGTATGGTCATTGACTACAGGAAAATAAATGAAGCAAGTGTAGGTGATGCTTACCCTCTCCCAAACATCACAGAAATTCTCGAACAATTGGGAGGCGCGCAATATTTCTCTGTCCTTGACCTGGCATCCGGCTTCCACCAAATCCCGGTTGACGAAACATCTAAACAATTCACGGCTTTTCAAACACCACTAGGTCTATACGAATTTAATCGTCTCCCATTTGGCCTCAAGGGGGCGCCCACAACTTTCCAAAGGGCCATGGACAATATTTTGTCAGGACTCCAGAGTACGGACCTGTTTGTTTATATGGACGATATCGTCATACATGCTGCTACCTTAAAAGACCACCACAGAAAATTATCTAACCTTCTAAAACGGCTAAAACATTTTGGGCTTGTTTTACAACCCGAAAAATGTCAGTTTCTTCGACGAGAAATCACCTATTTGGGTCATGTTATTTCTAGTGAAGGAGTAAAGCCAGATCCCAAGAAAGTGGAAGCTGTATCGAATTTTCCTCGTCCTAAAACACGGAAAAACATAAAACAATTTCTCGGTCTAGTGGGTTATTACCGTCGGTTTATTGAGAATTTATCAAAACTAGCAAGACCTCTGACCCTTTTGCTAAAAAAAAACACTCCCTTCATTTGGTCGGAACCCCAAGAGGAGGCATTCAATACCCTTCGTAACATCCTATGTAACCACCCAATACTACAGTACCCAGACTTTAACAAACCCTTCATAGTTACAACAGACGCGTCAGATTTTGCCGTAGGAGCCGTTTTAAGTCAAGGTGACTTGCGTAACGATCTTCCCGTCGCGTATGGTTCTCGAGTTTTAAATCAAGCAGAACAAAAGTACTCTACCACCGAGAAAGAACTTTTAGCCATGATATTCGCGTGCGAAATCTTTCGACCATACATATATGGCCGACTTTTTACTTTTTTCACTGATCATAAACCTCTTGTTTGGCTTTACAACTTAAAAGATCCGGTTTCGCGTTTGGCAAGATGGCGCGTTCGTCTTCGCGAATACGAGTTCAAAATTATGTACAAACCTGGTCGAGTGAATTCGAATGCTGACGCGTTATCGAGAAATCCCTTGAAAAACCCATCCTCACCCAAACTGTCATCGAGAGGCCTAGAAAAGATGGCTGTCGACGTCGACTCGCCATCGGTTCCAGATTTCTGCGATGACCACGATTTCCTGAATATTGAAATTTATGTCACCCAAGCATTCCTTGCGTGCGGCTCGCTTCAAGTTGATGACGCAAGCGGAGAGATCGCAAAAAGTGGACATATGATCAAGAAACGTGGTTTGAATTGCGCAGAGACGGGTCACCTAAGGTCGTCTAGGTACTGTAACCATTCTGAAATAATTGAGACCAGTGCCCGAAAGGTACTGAAGAGGCTTCCATGCCTGGAAAGGGATGATTGTACATCATCGGAAATGTGTGTGATAGAATGTGGCAAAGATACAGAGACGGGCCACCGAGGGTCGCCTAGGTACTGCGGACGTGCGGAAATTGCACTAAAGGAGCATGAAAGCTCAGAAGGTAAGTTAGCCGTTGAGATCGTATGTCCCATCCTATCTGTTGATTACGCTTGCATTCGTTTCACTAAAGACCACTTGTTAATGAAACCCAACTCGATTATTCATTTCGTTTCCGCCGATTTGACTTTTGATACTGCTACAAGCCAAGACATTGTCGGCAATAACATGCTTTCTAAAGAAGACTTTACTGACCTCCTACCTTTGACTCTTGGACAATGCGTTACGTTTTCGATCGAAGGACACTATATTTTTAATCTGGTTGTATCTAATACTACTAAAGACACACCCCTACTGACTGACGTACAGAATGCTTTGACTTGTTTAAAGACATCAATGGACAATGAAAAGATTGACACCGTAAGGGTTAGTAAGAAAGGAAATGGTTTTGAAGGACTTAATTGGCAACAGGTTGAGAATTTGGTTGTTGAAACCTTTGGAGCACAGAGTTACACAATTGTTATATGCACGAATGAACTTGTGTTCCCAGAGGAAACGGAGAGACCGGACATCGTGAAAGAATACCATGACTCTGTGTCTGGTGGACATGCCGAAATAAATAAGGTTTTCCGGGAAATTCGGAAAAATTTCTATTGGGCAGGCATGAAGGAAGATGTAAGTAACTATGTCCGATCTTGTCCTAGTTGTCAGCAAAACAAATTAACAAGAGTAAAGACTCGACAGCCCTTACAAATAACAGATACTCCTACCAACGTACTCGACAAAATTCAAATGGACATAGTGGGACCGTTACCTATTACTAAAAACAGCAACCGTTATTTACTAACACTACAAGACTGCCTATCCAAATACTCTGACGCTATTCCTATCCCTAAAATAGATTCTGTCACAATAGCTTTGGCTCTGTCCAAAGAGTTCATTTCGAGATACGGATGTCCACGTGTCATTCAGACTGATCAGGGTACCAATTTTCTAAGTAAAATCATGAACCAAGTTTGTTCTATTTTCAAAATTCGACAATTAAAGTCCACGGCTTTCCACCCTCAATCATTAGGTTCTCTGGAACGCTCTCATCACACATTTATCGAATACTTAAAACATTACTGTGCTGACGATACCTGGGACGAGTGGGTTCGTTTCGGTATGTTCTCATACAACACTCACGTCCACGAAGCTCACCAATTTACACCTTTCGAAGTTTTCTTTAACCGCAAGGCTCGAATACCATCAGAGTTCGCGAACGAAGCCGTTCCTTTAACATTTATTGAACTTATTGATAATTTGTTTCGCAAATTTTCTCACACCCAAGCTACCGCAGCCTCTAGATTAAACCAAGCGAAAGAAAAATATAAAAAATATTACGATCGATTTTTTAAACGTACAAGACTTTCACGTGGGAGATCCGGTCTACCTTTTAAAAGAAATCAAACGATCCAAATTTGACAGTCATTACGAGGGGCCGTACGAAATAATTAATATCATAGGGGACATTAATGCAGAGGTAAGAATAAAGAATGGCACTAAAGTTGTTCATTTTAACAAACTAAAACATGCGACAATTAGGCCAAATTAATATTATATTTAAATATATACCACTTAATTTAATGGCGAATTATTAGATTAAGATTTCAAGCGTATCACTGGCGTTAATTTAAACTGTTTATAACAAACAGATTTTGTAAGGGATGAGGTGTGAAGTCATGCGCGACTTCTTTTCTTATTCCCCTCTTTTATAATAATTCGCGGTTCATTTGAATTTATATTTAAAATCATTTTATTTCATAGCAAAAAATACTTCAACTTTCTTATAATATTTTACATGTTAAAATATAGTTTTGAAACATATAGTAAAGCTTAACGTTAAGATCAGAAAAGGAACTCTATAAATTATATTTGAACGACCGTTGAAAGCGAATATTATAAGTACAAATAAAGTAAGAAAAATAGAGAAAGGTTTTCCCTACTCTTTTTATAATGGTATAGCTTATTTAACTTTCATGCATAGACAAAGTTTAACGACTAAAAGAAATCTTTACTACATATGTTATTAAGAACAAAAATCTGTTTAAAGAAATAAATGTCTTCGACATTTATTATAATCCTTTTTTTTGTCAAACTGCGTTATGATCATCCTTAAACAATATAAAGAAACACGTAGACAATAAATTTATCTTTTAAACAAGATGTTTAGCACGTAGTAACACTTTAGTTTTTTTTTGGTCACTCAAAATAATAAAAATGAATGTAAATCTTCAAGAGTAAAAACCTCATCTCTCGAAGATCTCAATAAAGTCCAAAAAAGGTTGGCACATATGATTTTTATTACATCGACAACGATGTTTAAAGGAAAAACCTTTGGAAGGGACAACAACAAAGACATGCGACTTGTTCATCTGCAAAATTGCAACAAGCTTTCTTATTCGTCCTTGAAAAGCGTGGGAGGAGGCGATCTTACCCTTCTACAGCGAATTTGTCTAAAACACTAAGATTGTCACCGCCCCATAAAAAACTACCTGAACTTCAGCAGCTCGACCAACCAGCCTAGCATCTTCAGAAATTCGTCTGACACCGAAGTGTATTGAACTCACTTTTCTTAAACCTTTTGTATTAAAACGCATCCTTGTAAAAACTTAAAAGAATATATATAAGTACTTAAGAGGATATCTTAAGTTCTTTTTACTAACCTTAACTAAGTGTTTATTTTATTTAAGCCATCCTTACATATTTCCGCGCGTTCGAGAGAACATTTTAATGTTCGTTTCGATTATTTTAAATACCCCGCGTTCCATACTCGTGTTCCCTTGTAAATTCAGTGACGCGCGATAACGCGACCGTCACAGTGTATACAAGGTATTTATACACATGCATACACATAAGCCGAAATAACGGCGCGTATATTTAAAAAGGTGTAAAACAGAAAATTATAGAAATATAAAAGAAAATACAAATAGGAAAACACTTGCCACCATAAAATTAAGAAACAGCATAAAAGAGAGAGAAAATACTTGAGTAGCACACAAAGGCCAGGTTTTCCCCAACCGTTTAAATCTTTTTATTACTCAGGTCATGAACGATGCATATGTGCACATCGACATTCAAAAATACAGTTAGTTACTGTTTAGCAAATATACCCAAAGTAATTTTAGTTTTTTATAATCGATAGATTTTATGTATAGTTTTAAGAAAAGGAAATAGAGACGAGGGAGGGAGAAAAAACAAAAAATGTAAGCCTAAGAAAACACACTCGGGACACTTCGTCCTCGAACCTTGTACAGGAACTTGCTGAGAAAATATAATACTTCACTTACAACATTTAACATCAGTCTATTGTCATTTTTATTTACATTTACTTCCATATACAACAGATTCTTTATCCAAGGTGCTTGAAGCGGCTTTGATTATAAAACGCAATATCGGACATCAAGGCATTGTAGACGCGCCCGAATCTACATACTTCAGAAGCAATAATATTTTTAATAAGAGAAAGATTAATTTTTGAAGAATATCAAATTACCTCATTTGAAAAATTATAATTACATGATATAAAAATATTTTTTTCAATATCGTTTGAACATAAATTTTATGAAATACAATTTAAAAAAATTATTTATTAGATATTAAATTTTTTTAATAGTCAATTATAAAGATAGACAATATATAGAATATGAATAAATGTTTCTGATTATGTCTATAATTATGCATTTATATGTACAGTCGACGGTAATATATTCTATGATAATTCTTTTTTCAAAATTTGAAAATTAACCTATAAAAATGAGCGAACTAACGGAATCATCCAGTAAGATTACGTTATTTTGAAATTGCAGAAAAAGAATTATCATAGAATATGTTACCGTCGACTGTACACGGAGAAAAAAAAAACAGTTGCGCTTACTGAAAACTTCAGTAAATGTAACCTAAGTACATTAGTAGCAAGATGTTCAGTAAATTTAACTGAAGTTGGTCACGTTATTCCAACTGAACTGACAGTTCAGTAGAATCTACTTAAGTCTCTCGTTGAATCAACTCGATGACTTTAGTTGCGACTCTTTTTACCCAATGAAACTCGTAAATCGAGATTTCGTTTTGTAGGTTATTTCTTCGTGTAAAAGTTTTTATTATATTGATTAAAAATAATATCATCTGATGATAATGTCTATAAGTAAAAAGCATACCTATGCCAATTGTTAAATAATAAATAAATTATAATTTCATTCAAATTTTTTATTCCAAAAATACATAAAATGAAAATAACTTTTGAATTTCCTGTCTAGCATGTCAATTTTACATAACCTATACTTTCGGGGTATGAATGTAAAATAAATTCGGATATTATATAAATTATTTTAAGAAGTATGATACTTAATTTCAAATCTTTCTATAAAGTTTTCCAAATTCCACATTAAAAGTAAATTTCTTGTAAAATTGTCCATAATAAATAGCTTCCTTCACAAGATGACAATTCACTGTTTTTTTTCAGTAAATTTAACGTTTTTCGCGATCGGTTAAGATAATCGAAAACTTAAGTTAAATCAACTTAAGACATCAGTGGCTATAACTGAGGAAGCGCCCTCTGATCGTTACTGAACTTCGTTAAGTAAACACAACGGTTTTTTTTTCTCTGTGTAGGAACTGTCTAGATAGAAGTAGAATTTCCCCCAAAAAAGTAAACATTTCAAAAGAAAATTTACTTATTATTTGCGAAACATTTATTATGAATGCGGAAAAAAATAATATTCTGTAATATCACTCTATAATTTGTATTAAATATGATACAAATCATTGAAAGTACAATTATTTCATTATTTGTCGTCACAGTTTGATTAGATTTTACGATAAGAAGATAAAAAAATTAACTGTCTTTCCATTCTATTGCTGAATTTCCATAAAAGAAATGTACTAACTTGTAGTATGTCTTGTGATGATTATTTATTTGAATTTTTAAATTATTCCAATCATTACTTTTCAAGATATTTAAATTTCTGATTCTAAATGGAAAAATTTTAGTAAATAATATTGGGACCCAAACTTCTCAATAACTAATGAATAGATTTATATAAAAATTTTGCTGAATAATCTTCGTGATACATACTGTATGTTAATGCATCTATTTATTCAAAATTTTAAAATACAATGGAAATATAATCAATATTTATGGGTGGAAGTGTGCTGTCCATTTCACATCTCCTTAAATAATTTATATTTATAAAATTTACATAATATCATATTAAAACTATTAAAATGAGAATCATATATTCAATATAATAGACAACTATGAATAAAAAGTTTAAAAAATTAAGTGATAACTTATAAATAGTTATATTATTTTATTGAATACATTTCCAACCTAAATGATTAACGTCATGTTAAAACTAAATTTAATTAGTATTCAATAACACAAGTTATTTAAATAATTTACCATTGTTCAAAATTATTAAAAAGTTATTTATAAAAAGTATTCACATATAAAAATTTCAAAATTATACCAATTTAATTTTTTATTCTTTACATTAGAGAATTAGTTTTGATGTTGAAATTTTTATGTAAAATGAAACAAATATATATATTATCTTATAGTAAAATATTTTATCACCTTGTATGAAAATTATTTTGTAAAAGTAGAATAATGCTGCGAATAAACAAATGATTATAAGAAAATATTGAAAATTGTAAATAACAATAAAAAAGGGTTAGGCTAGAAATAAATAATGGTTCTCACATAGCATGAAAGATTTCACTGAAATATTTCGAATGATTCCACTGGAATATTTCACTGGAACCTTTCATGCAGATTATTGAAAGTCTTCACGGAATATTTCTGAATATTCCACTGGAATTTTCCATTGAGAGCTTCCAGGAATAGTTCAGGAATATTTCAAAGGAATGTTCGAAAACTTTTTCAAAATATTCCATGTAATATTCACGAAAGATTTCTGAAATATTTCATAAAATATTCCATGTAATGTTTATGAATATTCCAGTAAAATATTTCATGGAAGATTCCAGAAAGATTCCATAAACATTTCGCTGGAAGATTCCGATAAACTTTAAAATCGTACAGCGGATGATTACATAAATCTTTCAAAACTACTCAACTAAATATTCCACAGAAGGATTTAAGTAATCTTCCAGTGGAATATTTCATGAAAGATTTCAGAAAAATTCCATAAACATTCTACTGGAAAATTTCAAAAAACTTTAAAATCGTACAGCGAAATATTAGATAAATCTTCTACAAATATTCGACGAAACATTTCACAGGAAGATTAAAGTAATCTTCCGATAAAATATTTCATGAAAGATTTCAAGAAGATTTCGATAAACATTAAAATCGTACAGCGGAATATTACATAAATCTTCCATAAATATTCCACGAAATGTTCCACAGAAATATTTAAGTAACCTTCCAGTGGTATATTTTATGAAAGATTTCAGAAAGATTCCATAAATATTTCACTCGAAGATTCCAAAAAACGTTCAAATCGCACAGTGGAATATAACATAAATCTTCCATAAATAGTCAACGAAATATTCCACAAAAAGATTTAAGTAATCTTCCAGTGGAATATTTCATTAAAGATTTCAGAAAGATTCCAGAAACATTTCACTGAAAGATTCCCAAAAACTTTTAAATCGTGCAGCGAAATATTACATAAATCTTCCGTAAATATTTTACGAAAAATTTTACGCAAAGATTACAGTAATCTTCCAGTGGAGTATTGCTTAAAAGATTCTGGAATGATTCCATGAAGTTTTCGTTAGAAGATTGCGCGGAACGTTACGGGAGGCTTCCAGTGACGCCGATACGGGGATGTTTGTTAAATGGGAGTTTTATCCCCATCGGCTGAAAGATACCTCACTTACTATAAAAGCGAAAGGGTATCAGCACTTTGATGTGCACAGTCGAAGCGAATATTTAAATGCAATTTTATAACTAAATGTTTATGTATGCGTATATGTATTGATGTATTAGTGTAATGTGTTATTATATAATATATATATATATATATATATATATATATATATATATATATATACCATCCCCTAACAGCATTTCACATTTTCCAAAAATCTTCCAGGAACATTTCATGAAAGATAAGAGATTACCCAAACCTTCCATTTTTATATTCTTGAAATCTCTCAAGAGTATTCCATGGATTATTCCAATGTAGGAAGCATGAAGGACACACGAATATTACAGGAATATTTCACGGAAGATTCCTGAAATATTCCAAATCTTTCGTGCCAATATTCTGCGAATCTTCCACAAAATATTCCACGGAATATTTTACGATAGATTTCTAAACTTTTCCAGAAATATTTCATGGAATATTTCATGAAAAATTCTTTAAATCTTTTGTGCATATTTCATGAAAGATTCTTTAGATCTTTCGTTTATATTCCATGAAAGGTTCATAAAATGTTTCAAATCTACCGATCCCATATTCCGAAAATTTTCAATGAATGTTCCAACGGAATATTTCATGAAATATTCCTGCAAGATTTCTGAAATATTTCAATAAAAGATCTGAGATGTCCTAGATCTTCCAATGAAATATTCTTAGAATTTTCCAGCAATATTCCATGGAATATTCCAATGTAGGAAGAATCAAGGACATACGAATATTACAGGAATATTCCATGGAAGATTCCTAAAATATTTCAAATCTTCACTGCCAATGTTCCAGGAAGCTTCCATAAATATTTCATGCTGTGTGGGTTGTTTATTATCATTTATACATTATTTAAATGTAGATACTGCAAATAACCATAAATAACTGTAAATAAATTGAAGAATACAATTATTAAAAATAATTAAAAATAATTTTGATTTTAGTTTTTTCTACAACAAACTTTTTTTAATGGATAAATATATATATATATATATATATATATATATATATATATATATATATATATATATATATATATATATATATATATATATATATATATATATATATATATATATAATATATGGAACATTTCAAACCAACTGGAAGAACAGAAAAATGAAAATCTCTGAAACTCTGGGAATATATCCTGCCTGTTACTCAAAATGAGTAAAAAAATTTTCAAGGATTTAGATTGGGAGGATCAAGAGCCAGAGATACTTGAAATTTGGAAATTTTTCAAAATTTTTGAAAAAGTCCCAACTTGATCATTTTTTTTCCTGAAAATCCTGATATTTTAGAGAGAAATTGATGAGAATACTTCTTGTCGTTAATGAAAAGCAGAGTTAGCATGATTCTTTACAGACCTGAATTTTGAAGTTTTCTATTGGTTCTTATATGTATTACATGGTAATTGAAATTACTCATTGCTCCCCACTTCAGAAATTTCTTTTCGCGGGCTTATTTTCCTCTGTTTCACGTGAACTCTAAAATGAATTTTCGATTATGTAAGTCAGAGCCATCAATAAGGAGTTAAAACAGTTTAAAATATATATTATTATGTATGATTAATTTTTATATTGAAAATAAATTAGACATGAAAATATATATTTTAAACTGTTATAACTCCTTATTGGTGGCTCTTTCTAACACAATCAAAAATTCATTTTTAAGTTGATAAAAAATAGAAGGAAATAAGCCCTCGAAAAGCAATTTCTGAAGTAGCAGACAATGAGTAATTTCAATTACCATGTAATACATATAAGCACCAATAGAAAACTTCAAAATTTAGCTCTGTAAAAAATAATGCTAACTCTCCTCTTTATCTAGAACAATAAGAATTCTCATGAATTTCTCTCTAAAACATCAAGATTTTCAGAAAAAAAATCATAAAGTTGGTACTTTTTCAAAAATTTTGAAAATTTCCAAATTTCAAGGATCTATGGCTCTTGATCCTTCAAATCTAAATCCTTGAATATTTTTTTACACATTTTGAGTAACAGACAGAATATATTCTCAGAGTTTCAGCGATTTTTATTTTTTTGCTTTTTCAGCTGGTGTAAAATGTCCCATATATCTATATATATATATATAGTCGTAAGACCAAATTCAACCGACCCCCCCCCCTCAGCCCCCCCTTCAAATGTCTGTTGGCATAGCCCTCCCTGTAATTACGTTGTAATTCCTCTTATAAATAGCTATTCCAAAATTAACGTAACTTAGGCCCCCCCTCAGCCCCCCTTGCCTCCCCTTAATTTTTGTAGCCCCCGAGCCCCCCTCAATTTGCCTCCCCCTCAAATTACGTTGTGATTTCTCTTATAAATGGCTATTCCGAAATAAGCGTAACTTAGGCCCCCCCTCGCCCCCCCTCAATTTTTGTAGCCCCCTATCAGCCCCCCTCAAATGTCTGTCGGCATAACCCCCTCGGATTACGTTGTAATTTCTCTTATGAATGGCTATTCCAAAATTAATGTAACTTAGGCCTCCCCCTCAGCCCCCTCTCACCCTTCTTAATTTTTGTAGCCCCTTCCCTCAGCCCCCCTCAATTTGCTCCCCCTCTCCCTCACTTTTTATAGCACCCCCTCATTATGCCCTCCTCCCCACTATGATATTATAATTAAGTAATTAGTAATAAAAAAATATTCTTATTATTAATAATATTCTATTATTATAATAACAATTATAAGTAATTTAATATTATTATAATTATTAATATCTTATTATTATGATTGTAACTGTAATTATTTAATATAATAAGGTTTTTTCGTATTCTAATATTGAATTTCGAAAATGAAAAAAAAAATTATTATTATTAATATTCTGTTAATATAATTGCAAACATAATTAATTGATAATACAAAGCTTCCTCTCTGCATTTTCTTTATTCAGATAAATATATAATATTTTTATTTTTATTCTGATATTTTTATTTCTATATATTGTATCTTCATTTTTATCATTGAAAAAATTTATTAATTACAATAGTAAACTATGAATTACAAAATGAATTTAGCTTAATATCCATAGGTACTTTATTAACAATTGTATTTAAATAAAACATGTTTTTTTAAAATTAGAAATAAGATATTTACATATTTGTCTTAATAAAAGATTTTTGGGCTTGAGACCAGCATAAAAATATATGGCTGCATTAAAAGCTTATAAAAAGCATTGTTTGTTGTCGCTAAAAGAAACTTACAAATTCATCTTCATTGTCGCTAAAGGAAGCTTACAAATTCATCTTTATTGTCGCTAAAAAAAGCTTACAAATTTACTATTGTCGCTGAAGCGATTGTTTGTTGTCGCTAAAAAAACTTTATACTAACATATAAATTTATTGTTTATTGTTGCTAAAAAAAGCTTACAAATTTATTTTTTATAATCACTAAAAGAAACTTATAAATTTATATCTCATTGTCGTTGAAAAAAGCGTACAAATTTATTGTTTACTGTCGCTAAAAAAGATTACAAATTCATTTATTATTGTTGCTGAAGCGTACAGATTTATTGTTTATTGTCACCAAAAAAAATTTAACATAAACATACAAATTTATTGTTTGTCGTCGCTAAAAGAAGCTTACAAATTCATCTTTAATGTCGCTAAAAAAGCTTACAAATTTATTATTGTCGCTGAAACGATTGTTTGTTATCGCTAAATAAATTTTATACAAGTATATAAATTTATTGTTTATTGTCGCTAAAAAAAGCTTACAAATTTATTTTTTATAATGATTAAAAGAAACTTATAAATTTATATCTCATTGTCGTTGAAAAAAGCGTACAAATTTATTGTTTACTGTCGTTAATGAATATCACAAATTCATTTATTATTGTCGCTGAAGCGTACAGATCTATTGTTTGTTGTTACTAAAAAAACCTCATATAAGCATACAAATTTATTGTTTGTTGTCGCTAAAAGAAGCTTACAAATTTATTTTTCATAATCGCTAAAACAAACTTATAAATTTATATCTTATTGTTGTTGAAAAAAGCGTAAAAATTTATTGTTCACTGTCGCTAAAAAAGATTATAAATTCATTTATTTTTGTCGCTGAAGCGTACAGATCTATTGTTTGTTGTCACTAAAAAAATTTAATATAAGCATACAAATTTATTAGTTGTCAAAAGAAGCTTACAAATTAATTTTTACTGTCGCTAAAAAAAGCATTGAAAGTACTAATATCTATTAAAAGTTATGAAAAGATATTAGAGAATATCAGTGTGCATCAAAGAAAGTGGTTTTGAGTGGGGTTTTGCACATTTAAATATACATCAATACCTTCTAATCCTCTTTTAAAATTTGGTATCAAATAAAATGTTTATATTTTTATAACGGACATATTTTAATACATTTTGATACCTTTATACCTACATCGATGTCATTTTATGAATTTGAAAAAACTGCTTTACAAAATATTTCTAAAAAGAAAATCCGAAATTATGTAGTGCATTATGTTATATTTTAATACCTTTTAAAACTTTTTATACTTGTTACATCTTTTGATTATTCTTATGAGATAAATTTAGTTATGGATCTAATCAAAAACATTGCGGAGTGTAAAACAATTTAGTAAAAAAACTATTTGAATTATTTTAAAATAAGACTAGAAAGAATTCGTCTACCGACTCCTGAGTCTTTTTATAATATAAACCTTTCAAAATTCAGAATATTGCTTCTCAAGTAAGCCAACACTTTCACCTTTTGTGGCGTTTTTTTAAAAAATTTGAGAGCCCTAGGAGATTCTACACGTCATAAATTATTAAAGTAGATAGCAAAAGCTATTATTCAAGCTTTGATGAAAGTCTCTAGGTGGTTTAGAACGAAAGTTAAAAACAGTTAACGATTTTTATAAACTGAAGGTAATAAATCCGTGAACGTTCATTTTATCCGACTTTGAAATTGGTCTCAACTTATTTATAACTCCGGCTTTGTATCAGCTAGTAATTCACCAATAATCAAATTGAACGTCTTCTCTTACAGTTTTATCATCTTGGATAAAACTTTTTTTAGTCAAGTTTAATGTGCCAACAGCATCGCGAAATAATGTTATAAGAAAAAAATAAAGTTGTTTATTTTAGATGTTAGCAGACTTACATTTATACTTCATCAAAGATATTGAAATTACAAGCAATAATTTTTAATTAGAGCTACAATAAGAGTCCTGAAGTATCATAGAAATTAAGTTATAGGAAAGTTAAGACCAATCTAAAAATCGGCTAGAGTAAGCGTTCACGGATTTGATACCTTGAGAAATAAAAAATTCTCAAACTGTTATAACTTTTATTCTAAACGACCTAGAGACCTATACTCAAGCATAAAATCAAGTTTTTTATCGCTCATTTCATAATTTATAGCCTGTTGAATCTTTTAAGGTTTTCGCATTTATGAGTAGAAGACGCAACAGCTGGGTGTATTGATTTACTTGTGAAGCAAAATACTGAATTATGAGAGGTTCAAATAATAGTAAAATCGTAGGATACCATTGACCAGGCCTATTTGGCCTCATTTTACGTGACTTATAGAAAGTTTTCTTGTAAGATTTAGTGAATTTGAAGTTGTCCGGCCAGAGTTACAATGATCTAAATTTTGTAAAAAACGTATATTTTAGAAATTTTGCAAACTTTAAACCTTTGTATCTCCGTCAATTTTAAACCTTTTTGAAAATTTAAAAATGCAAATTAAAGCTTTCTTTTTGACCAATAAAACAAAATTTTGATAATTTAAAAATATCAAAATTCAAATGAGTTACAGCTGTTTAAAAATTGTCAAAAATGTCAAAAATCAGTATTTTATTCTAAGAGTTTTCAGAAGCCTGATTAGAATTTTTTAAAAATATAATTACGAAAATTTAAAATTAACATAAAAACGAAGAAATTGCCGCCTGCCGAATTAAAATATGTTAAAAACTCGAGTCTTGGCAGAATTTTGAAAAAGAGTGAAAAACAGCCGAAAAAAGCGGAGTTTTTGACCTTTGAAAGGCCATATTTCGGCGAGTTTTGCACTTAGAGAGCTGAAATTTTGCACAGATTCCTAACTTTAATAATACTAAAACATATCTCAAAATCAGCAAAATCGGTGATCCACATGCGCACACTTTAATAAAAAGATGTTATTTTGACCCATATATATATATATATATATATATATATATATATATATATATATATATATATAAGATCAATCCACGTCAAACGGATAATGGCTCTGTCAAAAATTATAGATCACTACAAAAGTCGTGCATGGGCTAAAAATTTTCGTCTTATACTCTACTTTCTTTTTCAATGTGGCGATTTCGAAAAATCCAAAATGGCGGCCTTAATATGGCGACTCAAACCTAGAAATTTCATAAAAAATTTTCAAAAATTAATTTTAATTCATTCAAATCTGATTCTACATATTTTTTATATCAGAAATCAATTTAGCGTTCGATTTTACATGAGAATATAGTATTGCACTCAAGGTAAAAAAATTTTACAATATCATCTGAAGGTCATATCGCGATACAATAGTTATTTTTCGAATTAATCATTGATAAACGTTGATTAGTATGAAAATGAAGATACTGATAGGTAACTCAAGTCACTGAATCCAAATCTGATATCCGCTTAACCCTACCAGTCTCCATCGAATTCATTTGAAGGTCAAATCACGAATATCTTTTATTATTTGATAAGATTAAGACACCTATAAGTTTTACGTGATGCTGGATCCGAATCCGAGACCTGTTGGAGTGTCAAATGACGTAATTACAGAAAAATTCGTTTCAAACCGTGGTTTCTTGGAGAACAAAAATTTTTTTTAGTCAATATTTGATTAATTTTTACGTAATTACGTCGTTTGACACTCCAACAGACCCCGATTTCTGATTCAGCGACACGTAAAACTTAAAGGTGTCATGATGTTATCAAATAATAAAAGATATTCGCGATTGGACCTTCAAATGACTTTTATACAGATCTTGTAGCGTTAAGCGGACATCAGATTTAAATTCAGTAACTCGAGTTATCTATCAGTATCCTTATTTCCTCAATATTCAACATTGATCAATGAGTAATTTGAGAAATAACTATTATTTCCTGATATGACCTTCCGATGACATTGTAAATTTTCTTTACCTCGAGTGCAATACTATATTTCTATGTAAAATTGAACGCTGAATTGATTTCTGAGGTAAAAAAATATGTAGAATCTGATTTGAATGAATTAAAATCAATTTTTGAAAATTATTTATGATATCTCTAGGTTTGAGCCGCCATATTGGAGCCGCTATTTTGAATTTTTTTAAATCGCCACTTTGCAAAAGAAAGTAGAGTGTGAGACGAAAATTTTGAGCTTATATACGATTTTTTTTGTAATCTACAATTTTGGACAGAGCCATTATCCGTTTGACGTGGATTGACCCATATATATATATATATATATATATATATATATATATATATATATATATATATATATATATATGGGTCATACATATATATGTATATATATATAAATAATTGACGAAAATAATCATTTTTATCATTATATTATTTTTACAAATTTCATTATTATTTATTTATCATATAACAATTAATTGATAGCATTTTTCATAATTTATTTAATTTTTCAGCTTTTAAAGTAAAAAGGCAGTAAATTAAATCAGTTAATATAAAAGCAATTCTTTTGTGAATATCTTTGGAAAAAGTTCATTAAAAATGAATAAAAATTATTAAAAGAATTTTCATTTTCAATAATGGTTTTGACTGAGGAAAATAAATTGATTGTTAAAAGGCAGGGATTGTATAGTGGAATTGCTTTCATGTTAACTGATATTCATATATTAGAATTTAATAACATTTCAAACCAGTGCACCTCATTCGACATGCAATTAACTTCACTAATTCAGAGACCATAATATGTTAATTCAGTACTAATTAATGGAGAATTTATACAGTTATTATTTACCGAAAATTTAGAAAAGAGTCACCGGATTCGTGTGTATTATAATAATAAGGTAATTCATATATATGACAGTTTGAATCTTATATATTTACAAGATGAGTATAAGATTCATATGAACAGATTATTTCCAAACAAATTAGAATTAAGCACAGTATTTGAAACAGTACAATCACAAACGAATAATTATGATTGTAGCGTTTTTGCAATGGTTTTTGCTGTTGCAGTACTTTATAATTTAGGTCCATGTTGTTTAAGATATAATGTTTCTCAAATGCGATTACGTTTATAAAGAATTTTTAAAACGCAAAAAATAAAAATGTTTCCAGTTTTACAAAATTATAATAATGCAAAAATTAATTACGATAATCCACCGGATATGATAAAAAGAATTTTTTGTCATGAGCAAAGTCTTAATCAAATACCATTTAATTTAGATTTCGCCGAGCTTGAAATATTATAAAAAAAACTCACAAATGCATTTATTGCCAGAACAAAAAAAGATCATTGAAATGTATCGTAAACAAAAGAATTTGAATCATGAAACAATTTTGATGGAAATTGACAATGACATTTCAGATAGAAATTTTCAAAAGCCGGATAATGATATAATGAGAATCGATGACATCCACTTGAATTATAACGATAATAAAATTGGGACAGTTGAGATTAAATTAAATGAAGAAAAAAAAGAATTAAAAGAAATAAATGAAAAAGAAACTTTATTTGTAAAAGTTAAAAACTCCAGATTATATTTTATACGAAAAAACCAAAATGTATTAAGGAGTGATTGTTACAAAGGTGTCATAGACTATTTACATAACAAAAAAGAATGAGATTATTCAAAAATTGGAAAAATGGTAATATTACCATCAAACTTTACAGGAAGTCCACGATTTTTAGAACAAAGTCACATTGATTCAATAACACTTGTAAATTATCATGGTAAACCTAACCTTTTTGTAACTATGACCTGTAACCCACATTGGAAAGAAATTACTGAAAACTTGGAAATTTATGAAAATGCAACAGATAGACCAGATATTAGAACAAAAGTATTATATCGAAAAGTAGAAGAATTTAAAAATTTAGTAATAAAGAAGGGAATATTAGGAAAATGTATTGCATATAGTTATGTAATTGAATTTCAAAAACGAGGATTACCACATATGCATATGTTGTTATTCTTAGATAAAAATGATAAATTTGACATTCCCGAAAAAGTTGACAAAATAATAAGTGCAGAAATCCCAAATAGAGATATTTATCTAAAATTAAATAGTATTGTTAAACAATTTATGATACACGGTCCCTGTGGTATGCAAAATATAAATTGTCCGTGTATGGATAAAAATACGAAACAATGTACGAAAAATTTTCCAAAAAAATTTAATAATACAACAACATTTAAATCAAATGGGTATCCACTATACAAACGTAAAAATGATGGCGTCAAAATTATTTTACAAAAAAAATTTACAGAAAGAATTGCAGATAATGGATTCGTTGTTCCTTATAATCCTTACTTACTAAAATGACAATAGTTAAAATGACAATAGTTAAAATGACAATAGTTAAAATGTTGAATATGAATATGACGAAATCAAACAATACATTAATACACGATATTTATGTCCACCTGAAGCAATGCACAGATTATTGGAATATCCTTTACATGTTATTTTACATACTATAAAACGTCTAAGCGTTCATGAGGAAAATCAACAAAACGTATTTTATAAAGAAGGAAAAGAACAAATGATCATGCAAAAAAATGTTGGAACAACATAAACAGCATATTTTGAATTGAATAGAGAAGATTTCGAAGCACGAAATTACTTATATTCAGAAATACCAAATTTTTATACATTTGATGAAAAACTGAAAAAGTGGAATAAAAGAAAAAAAAAAGAAAACCAATACTCAGTAGAATGTACTTAGTAAATCCTAAAGATAAAGAACGTTATTTTATTAGGTTATTACTATTACATGTTAAAGGAGTCACGTCTTTTGAAGCTTTGCGTACTGTTGATGATGTGATGTACAATACGTTTTATGAGGCAGCTAAGGCAAAAAAATTAATTAATGAAGATAAAGAATGGGATAGATGCTTGAAAGAAGCATCTTTAACAGAATTTCCTTATGCTCTTTGCAAATTATTTGCTTTTATTTGCATTTTTCATAATCTTATAAGTGCACGAGATTTATATGAAAAATATAAAGATAAATTTTACCACCCTAAATACGAAAAAAATGTAGGTGAAAATCTTGCATTGAATGTTATTAAAAATAATTTACAAGTCAATGGATTTTCATTAAACGATTTTAACTTACCTAACATAAACATATTTATAGAAGTAGATAATAATAAAACAATTTCAAATTATAATAATTATATTCTTAATGAATTAGAAATGAGAATCAATTCTTTAAATAATAAACAGAGGCAAATATTCGACTCTACACTAAAAAGTTTAAACAACCAAAGTAAAGAAAAATATATGTTTATAGATGGACCGGGTGGAAGTGGAAAAAGTTATTTACTTAACGTTTTAATGGCTTATTTTAAATATCATACCATACATTATTTATGTGTAGCTTTGACAGGTATAGCAGCGAATTCATTAGTCGATGAAAAAACCGTGCATACAACATTTAAACTACCGTTAAATATAACAGATTGTACAACTTGTAATGTTAAGCCTAATTCTGCAGAAGGCAAACAATTAGAGGAAACACAAATAATTATTTGGGATGAGATATCCATGACTTCAAAATTTGCTTTTGAAGCGGTTGATCGTCTTTTTCAAGATTTATGCAATGTAAACCAACCCTTCGGTGGTAAAACTGTAATTATATCAGGAGATTTCAGGCAAACATTACCAATTCTACGACATGGTAGCCGTATGAACATTATTGAAAATTCAGTTAAATTTAGTTTATTATGGCAAAATTTTAAGCAAATGAAGTTAAATGAAAATCTGCGAGTTTCGGATAGTGATAATAATTTTAAACAATGGATATTAGACATTGGAGAAGGAAAACGCCGCGATGTTTTTGAAGATAATAATGAAGTAAGTGCTATACCAGATAATTTTATCATTAAAGAAAATCTTGTCGAAGAAATATTCGGAAAAACAATAAAAATAGACAATACGAATATAACGGAAAAAGTTATTTTGGCTCCTAAAAATAATGATGTTACTGAAATCAATAATAACGTTTTGAATTCAATGGAAGGAAACCATGTTGAATATTTGAGTATTGATACTGCTGAAGATGATAACAAAGAAAATTTAGATATTATGTTACCTACAGAATTTTCCATAAGTTAACTCCTAATGGACTTCCACCACTTAAATTACATTTAAAAGTAGGGGCTATCATTATACTTTTGAGAAATTTTAATGTCAATGAGGGACTTTGTAATGGAACAAGGTTGATAGTAAAAAAATGCTTCAATATTCCATTCAAGTGGAATTAGCAACTGGTCAAAACAAAGGTAAATTAGTTTTCATTCCAAGAATAAATTTATCTCCATCTACGGAAGAAATTCCATTCAATATGCAACGAAAACAGTTTCCTATTAGATTAGGATTCGCAATGACTATTAATAAATCACAAGGACAATCTTATGAAAATGTTGGTGTTTATTAGCCGTCACCAGTTTTTAGTCATGGGCTTTTATATGCTGCTCTTTCAAGGACCAAATTCAAAAACAATTTAAAATTATTTTTAGGTGACTACGCTATTGTCAACGAAGAAAATAAAAATGATCAGAACACAATAAATACAAAAAACATTGTTTATAAAGAGATATTATAAAGAATATGTCATTATGTATTTTATATTTATGTTTTAGATTGTGTTAATAGTTGAACTCGAAATATAATAAAATATATGATATTTAATAAAAATAAATATCAACTGACGCTTTCAAAATAGTTTAATATGATGTTGAATCAGCAGTATCAAAGACGCGCTGTTAAATCGGCTGCATAAGGAAACGTGCTGTTGAATCAGCTGCATACGAGGATACGCTATTAAATCGACTACATTAGGAAATGCGCTGTTGAATCGGCTGCAAATAGGGATGCGCTGTTGAATCGGCTACATATTGGGATGCGCTGTTGAATTAGCTGCATATTGGGATGCGCTGTTGAATCGGCTGCATATTGGGATGCGCTGTTGAATCGGCTGCATATTGGGATGCGCTGTTGAATCGGCTGCATATTGGGATGCGCTATTGAATTAGCTGCATATTGGGATGCGCTGTTGAATCGGCTGCATATTGGGATGCGCTGTTAAATCGGGTGCATATTGGGATGCGCTGTTGAATCGGCTGCATATTGGGATGCGCTATTGAATTAGCTGCATATTGGGATGCGCTGTTGAATCGGCTGCATATTGGGATGCGCTGTTAAATTGGGTGCATATTGGGATGCGCTGTTGAATCGGCTGCATATTGGGATGCGCTGTTGAATCGGCTGCATATTGGGATGCGCTGTTGAATCGGGTGCATATTGGGATGCGCTGTTGAATCTGCTGCATATGGAAATGCGCTGTTTGAACGGTTGCATATTGGGATGTGCTGTTTAATCGGCTGCATATGAGGACATGCTGTTAAGTCAGCTGCATATGGAGATGCGCTATTAGATTTGCAATGTCTAGTCTAAGAATGAGACGTTAAAATATTGCATTTGAAATAAAAAAAAATATTCTAGCGTCTGGAGCGGAGCCTGTATAAAACATTATAAAAATACGCTCCACTGAAGAATCCAATGTAAAAGTATACAGGCTTGGATAAAACGGTACGTTAGAAAACATTTTGACCAAAAAAATGTAGGAATCAAAAAAATATAAAGCCCAAGAAAATATAAGGCCCAAAAAATATAGAGACCGAAAAAATATTGGGCCCAAAAAAATATTAAGTCCAAAAAATTATAATGCCCAAGAAAGTATTAGGCTCAATAGAATATAAGGCCCAAAAAATATAAAGACCGAAAAAATATTGGGCCCAAAAAAATATTGAGTCCAAAAAATTATAAGGCCCAAAAAAATATAAGGCCCTAAAAGTATAAGGCTCAATAAAATATAAGGCTCAATAGAATATAAGGCCCAAAAAAAATAAGGCCCAAAAAATATAGAGACCGAAAAAATATTGGGCCCAAAAAAATATTAAGTCCAGAAAATTATAAGGCCCAAAAAATATAGAGACCAAGAAAATATTGGGCCTGAAAAAAATTAGGGCTCAAAAAAATATAAGGCCCAAAAAATATAGAGACCGAAAAAATATTGGGCCCAAAAAAATATTGAGTCCAGAAAATTATAAGGCCCAAAAAAATATAAGGCCCAAGAAAGTATAAGGCTCAATAAAATATAAGGCCTAAAAAATATAGAGACCGAAAAAATATTGGGCCCAAGAAATATTAAGTCCAAAAAATTATAATGCTCAAGAAAGTATTAGGCTTAATAAAATATAAGGCCCAAAAAATATAGAGACCGAAAAAATATTGGGCCCAAAAAAATATTGAGTCCAAAAAATTATAAGGCCCAAAAAAATATAAGGCCCTAAAAGTATAAGGCTCAATAAAATATGAGGCTTAATAAAATATAAGGCCAAAAAAAAATAAGGCCCAAAAAATATAGAGACCGAAAAAATATTGGGCCCAAAAAAATATTGAGTCAAAAAAATTATAAGGCCCAAGAAAATATAAGGCTCAATAAAATATAGAGACCGAAAAAATATTGGGCCCAAAAAAATATTGAGTCCAAAAAAATATTAGACCTAAAAAAATATTGAGTCCAAAAAATTACAAGGCCTAAGAAAATTATAATGCCCAATTAAATATAAGGCCCAAGAAAATATGAGGCCCAAGAAAATATAAGGCCCAAGAAAATAAAAGACCCAAGAAAATAAAAGGCCTAAGAAAATAAAAGGCCCAAGAAAATATAAGGCTCAAGAAAATATAAGGCCCAAGAAAATATAAGGCCCAAGAAAGACACATTTAAAAAATGCGGAGAACCGGAGAACCGGAGAACTGGAGAACCGGAGAAACGGAGGAAAAAGTGGTTTCACTTTAATATAATGTAAGATTTTTTTAGACTTTAACTCAGGCATAATACCTCAAAAGGATTGTGCAACAAGAAAAGATTTATAATTTATTTCTATATTCTATTATTTATAGCTTTATTTACAAAATGTCTATATGATTCTGTGTATTCCATCAGAGATTTTTGTATATTTTTGCACAATTACTTTTCAAAGTTGTAATGAATAATCCTTTTTATGAAAAATGCATTTTAATTTTGTGAAATCCATGTGAATTTTTAGGTAAACTACGTAGATTTTTTACTTGGATATCCACGTGGATTTAAATGAAAATCCACGTGGAAATCCACATAGACGCTTGAAATAGGAAATAACTCGATATTTATTTCGCATTCAAAGTAAAAACCAAAAACGAGGTAAACCTCGTAATTTTAACTCTTTGAAGATCAGAGAGCTTCTATGATTTAACTGAGAGTATTCTGGTCTTATATCTGCGACTTCAAAATTCATATGATGGATCACAAAACTTAGAGAAACGCCATCTTGTGACTCACTGTCGAATTGATGATTGATTACGTAGATTCTATTTTGAATCTATAGGTAGCATTTTTCTAAGTTTTGTGATCCCTGATACAAATTTCAAAGACGCAGATATATAAGGCCAGAATAATCTTAGTTCGTAGAAGCTCTTTGATCTTCAAACAGCTAAAACTACGAGGTTTACCTCGTTTTTGGTTCTTACTTTGAACGCCAAATAAATATTGAGTTGTTTCCTATTCAAAATATCCATGTGGATTCCCACGGAGATTTTCATTTAAATCCACGTGGATATCCAAGTAAAAAATTTACGTAGATTACCTAAAAATCCTCATGGGTTTCTAAATATCCACATAGATTTCTAAATATCCACATGGATTTCCAAAGATCTACATGGATTTCTAAATATCCACATGGATTTCACAAAACCCATATTAACACAGATTTTATAAAATTCATGCGGGTTCCTTGAAAGTTCACATAGATTTCATATAATTTATATGGATTCTTTGACAGTCCACGAGGACTTTATAAAATCAACATGGCTTTCATAAAATCCACATGGATTTTTTACGTGGGAATCCACGTGGGTAATCCGCGTGGATTCCTATGCAAATCCACATGGAATCCATGTGAGACCCACGTAGATTTTTTCAGTAGGGTGGACAAAGATATATTTTAAAATATTTTGAAATTCAGAAATTTGCTTTCTACGAACTTCAACTCAAAACTTTGATTTAAACTTTTATATTATTTTGTTTGCCAGGATTCTAAATAATCTTCATAATCTATATCAAATTAGATTATGATGTCAATCTTAATAAACAAATAACATTGAAATAATATTTACATATACATAGATTATCTATAATTTATTTATCACTTCATCTTCATCAGTCTTTTGATTATTTTTTGCTTGAGTTTTATCACTATTTTAAGATTACACAAAATAAGATTATATTATTTAACACTAATTAAAATTTTAAAAAATTCTTTTTATTTTCTTTGCTTTATTTGCATTAATATTTGGTACGAATTTAATTTTTTCTTCATAATATTTTCCTTATAAAATATGCAAAATTTTTTAACAGTAGCGAGTCACTCAATAAACTTTAACTTTCGATTACAAATTTGTGAATTATTTTGTCCATCAGGATCTTGTTAACTATACCAAAGAGCATAAGCATATAATAATTTTAATTCATTTACATTTATTTCTGGAGCAACTCAATTAAAATTAGATGTTGATGTAAATTTTAATTCAAACAACTAACATTGTAATAACATTCACATAAATGAACTATTTATTATTTACCTCTTCATCAATATCTTTTTTAAATAATTTTTTGCTTGACATTATTCATTACTACTTTCAAATAAGGATATATATATATATATATATATATATATATGTATCTATGAAAATTATGAAATCTTTTTAAAATTTGTTTATTTCTCATCGTTCCATTTATCTTAAAGCAATATATAACTATTGAGATATGTATAATTTGCTTTCTTCAACTACCCAGAAATAATAAATAGAAAAAATTATAGGTTATTAAAAGCAAAAATTAAAATGGTAGCAGAAGTAACTTTTTAGTCTCTCTCTCTCTCTCTCTCTCTCTTTGATAGGTTGGACCTTTTCACGTCCATTATGAGCGCTCATGCTGATGTTATTTCTAATTGGGCTACTAGAAATCACCTTGAGTTAAATGTCAGTAAGACTAAAGCCATAATTATTGGCTCTTATTATTATGTTAATATGTTGTCTTCTGTTCCAACTACTGGTTTCCCACTGAATGGTACTATTATTAAGTTTGAATCGAAGGTTCGTGACTTGGGGGTTTGGCTGGACAGTAAACTGAATTGGAAGGAGCACATTGCTCAGGTTTGTAATAAATCATTTTCATTGCTTCATAGGCTAAATTTCTTTAGAAAAAGCACTAATATTGCATTACGCAAACATCTTATTCAAACTTTGCTTTTTCCGCTCATAGACTACTGCTGTCTCGTTTATTGTGATTTGTCAGCTGAACTTGATTTGAGACTTCAGAGAATCATCAACTCTGGTATTCGTTATGTGTATGGTATTGGCAGACGTGAGCATGTTTCCTCTTATCGTTCTAGGCTTGGCTGGTTATCTACCTCTGGTAGAAGGAAATATTTTACCTTATCCTTCCTCTACAAAATGTTTTCGACTACAGCACCTTCTTATCTTTACTCTAGGTATAATTGGAACCAATCTTTGAGGACATTGAGGGGTGCTGTGAGGCCATTGACTGTTCCACCGGCTCTCACTGAATATTATAATGGATCTTTCTTAGTCACTTCATCATTCCTACGGAATGAACTTCCTGATCCAATCCGTAACTCTCCATCGCTTCATACTTTCAAATCATCTGCATTGGCATACTACCTTTCCTTAGAGGATGGACCTCTGCCATTACGCTAATTTTAAAATCATGTTTATATTAATTTTGTTAAATGTATTTAAAATTTATCACTGTTTTAAAGTTTTTTATTTTTGCTCATTATTATTTATAAAACTATAATTTAATGTATATACTATATTATGTAAATTGTACAACATACTGTACATAAAATAAACAAAAATATCTATCTAATATCTATCTTTCTTTTTCATGAAACGAGTATATCTATTGACTTTCGAATAGCCGGAATTTTTGGTGAAAGGATGTTAGGGTGAAAACGTCGAAGTCAAAAAAGATGAAGGAAATTTCAAATCGGGATAATGACTTACTACAAAACTATTTCATAAATACAATATACATTTATCAATGTGATAAAATGTAAATTTAAGCATAGTTAATTAAGAATTTACCAAAAAAAACAAGAAAAATAGTATAAAATAAACGAAAAAATTGTATTTATTAAAATGTAAAGGTTAGATTTTTTAAAATTCAAAGATTATATAAGGCGCGCGTTACGGCCTCTCAGGCTGCGAGTTTATGAGACCTATACATGCCTTCGAAGCGCGACGCGCGCCTCTTGATATACAAGAATTATCAAAATCGGTGAGTTCGGGTTGGGATACTTTCCTTGTGAGACCAACTCACGGATTTAATACCTTCAGTTTATTAAAAACTTCAAATTGCTATATCTCCATGAATTTTTTACTGATACAGGATTACAAAAAATGAAATTATAGCTTGCAAGATATAATGTGGTTTGAATAGGGTAAGGATTTAGGCTTTGAATTTGAATCAATGATAGAAACGACTATTTTTTGGATATTTTGTACGTAAAAGTTCCAATAAAATTATTTAAAAATTATTTGATAACCATCTAAACTTATTATAAAATAGTTCAAACAAAGTTATTTTCTGAAATAAATGCGTCTAAAAATATGTATACTGATCTGTCAATAAGTCGTGTTTTAAGGTTTTTTGACAAAAAAAATCGTGATTTGCATTTCGGTACGGGTTAATTACTTAATTTAGGGGCTTTCACGGCTTAAATCACAGTTTTTTATGATAATTCAATGATCTGGGGGGCGTCTGGTACGAAATGTTAAGTTTGGAAAATAAGTGCCACCCTAATAATATTACAAAAAAAAATTATAACAAAAAGGGAACAATTTGAAAGGTTAAAATAATAGTATAGTTTTAAAAAAATAAAAGAAACAGTAGAGATCGAGTGAACAACGAAATAAACAGAAAGTTGTAGCGAAAGAGAGAAAGAGAGAGAGAGAGAAAGATTGATTTGATTGATACATTTTTCATCATACAATGATTGTGCACTTTCAATTATTTTATTTTAAACTTCTAGAATTGCCCATATATTATTTAATTTACTTAATTGAAAACCCGCGTGCACAAGCACTTCGTGCGTTCATTTCCGGGGATGTCAGGTTATGAAATAAATAGTGCCATAGAATAATTTAGATTATATGTTTACTAATTATCACTCTTTATTTTACACTTATTAAAGTAAACGTGAATTAGAATTTCCTTATAGTTCGATAATAATGTCGAACTGATTTGTTGCATGACGCGCGGCATGGCGTGACTTGGTCGTGTTAATAGCTTGGACAAAGAAAAAGGACTGAGCTGCTTCTTCAGTAATTAAGCAAGCGAGCGCGTAGAAGAGAAAGGCAAACCGACAAGCGCCGAGAACAGCCGAACGCCGTCGAAGTGCGTGGCCGAACTGAAAGATAAGACAGTGGCCAAACCATACCGCCCGCCATGAATCAATTTAATAAATTGAATTCATAGATAAATGATTAAAAAAGAAGCAAAACAAAAAAAAATGATTAACTTGATGAACTCAGTTTTTACAGAATTTAGTCGCAGATAAATTGAGCCACAAAATTGAATTCAGAAATAAACCTTTAATAAAGACCATAACCCCAAGTAAATACAAAAGAAAATTTTAAATAATTAACAATGATAAAGATCTGTACATAAGACACAGAAAATATAAATCTTCTTTCTTGAAAGTTTCTGGTAGCGTACTCTTCATTATCATATGCTATGCAGACAGGTGATCGACAGCCGCTTGATTTACAGGCAGTAAAATTAATTGATTGACTGATCTTCTCAATTCTGAGGTAGGAGTCTTAAGATCTACGACTCTACAATGTCCATCACTGCCAGGTAAAAGTCGAATGATCCTTGCTAATGGCCACTTGGTTGGAGGCAATAATTTGTCTTTAAACAAAACCAAATCTCCCACCTTGAACTGAGAATTAGGTCTTAGCCACTTTGATCTCTGCTGTAAGTGAGACAGAAACTCCTTGGACCATCTTTTCCAGAAATGATTCCTTATGGATACCAAATGCAACCAACGAGACCTAAAAGAAATTTTTTCCTGATCAAAGTCAAATGGCTCAGTTGGTGATTTTAAAGCAGCTCCAATCAGAAAATGACCCGGAGTAAGTGGAGCAATGTCTTGTTTATCAGAGCTAATTGATCCCAATGGTCGAGAGCTTAAGCAAGTTTCAATCATAGTTGCTACAGTATACATTTCTTCAAAGGTCAACTTCGCGTCACCAACCACACGAATCAAATGAGCCTTGAAAGATTTGATATTAGATTTCCACAAGCCACCAAAGTTTGGAGCTTTAGGCGGGATGAATGTCCACTCGATACGGTCCTGAGCCACAGCAGCAGCAATCTCTTGACTCATTGCAGAAGTTGCCTCAAACAACCTGTCGAGTTCTGTTATAGCACCTTTAAAATTAGTGTTATTATCACTAAAAATGATTTTACAATGACCTCTTCTTGCTACAAATCTACGAAGGGCCGCTAAAAATGCCAACGTGGTCAAATCCGAAACCACCTCCAAATGAACGGCCTTCACGACCATGCATATGAAAATAGCAACATAACCCTTAATGGTTTTCTGACCTCTGCCACCAGAAGCACGAAGCAGAAATGGGCCAGCGTAATCAACACCCACATATGTAAATGGACGAGAAGGTTTAAGTCACACCTGTGGAAGTGCTCCCATTAATTGTTCCATGGTGGTTGCCCGAAATCTGGCACAAGTGACACATTGCCTAATTTCTTTACGAATGACATTACGACTCTTAATAAACCAGATCTCTTTTAACAGATAATTTTGGACAAGAGCAGCTCCCCCATGCATTGTAGCCCTATGAGTCTCTTTAATCAGCAACGTTGCAACATGATGCTTCGCAGGTAGTATAATTGGATGTTTTTCGTTGTGAGACAAAAATGAGTTCTGTAGTCGTCCCCCCACTCTAATAATTTCCTGGTGATCCAAGAAGGGATTCAACCTCGCTAAACTACTGGTCAAAGCAACAGACTTGCCCTGCCTTAGCATCTTCAGTTCTGTTGCAAAGTGAACACGCTGCAGTATCTTGAAAACAGAGATACGGCCTTGCTGAATTTCTCTTGCAGAAAGAGAAATAAATTCCAATCTATGATTTTTTAAACGAATCCTATTGACCCATTGATATACATATGCTAGTATGCGAAAAATCTTGTAAATTGAAGAAAACTTATGGAATCATTCTTCAAATTCGTCCACAGTATTCAACAAACAGCTGATTTGTTTGATATTACGCTGCTCTTCTGAGACTGCCTGGATGTTCGCCCTCGGCCAATGTTCCTCACTTGACAAAAACCAATCAGGTCCATGCCATCATAAATTAGAATCAATCAACTGTCCTGCAGCAACCCCTCGAGAGGCCGAATTGGCGGGGTTGTTCGCAGACCTAACGTGATTCCAAACAGCATGCGGCAAAGTAGAATTGATTTCACTCACACGATTAGCAACAAACTGTTTCCATTTAGATGGATGCGAGTTTAACCAGGCTGAGGCAATCTTTGAGTCTGTCCAGCAATAAATCTTTTGAGGTGAGTGATCAAGTTGCTGAGTTACATAGTTGACCAATCTAGCCAGCACCAATGCACCAGACAATTCCAATCTTGGAAGACTAATGGTTCTTATCGGAGCGACCTTGGATTTTACAGTAAGCAAAGTCGCGGTTCTTGAAGAATCATCCATCACCACAGCATAAATACACACTGCATATGCGCGCTTAGATGCATCACAAAATGCATGTAGATGCCAAACTGAATTTTGCAGCGTGCCGATCCAACGTGGAATTTTAATATTTCCAATCTCTGGAAGCTGATTCCTGAACGAAATTCAATTGTTAGCTATGTCATCAGGCACTGATGTATTCCAATCCACCTTCAACAACTACACATTCTGCAACATAATTTTTCCTTTGATGATAATTGGTGAGATCCATCCAACTGGATCAAATAGACGAGCAATATCAGAGGATATCGAACGCTTAGTTGGTTTGCTCAAGTTTGAAAATTCAACAGTTGAAACCTTAAACCAAAACGCATCTTCAGCTGCAAGCCAATGAATACCCAGAGCCGATGTCATTTGTTCATCTTGAAACAAATCCTGTTTAGGAATCGTCGACTGAATAGACACAGTTTTTAACAGTGTCTCTGTATTTGAAGCCCATTTACCGACCTTTAATTGCGCAGACCCCAAAATCGAGAGGAGTTTTTCTCCAATCTTGCAAGCCTCATCCACGGTGTCTGCCCCAGCGAAAAAATCGTCTGCATACCTAGACTTCCGAATGATCTTAGCTATTTTAGGATGTTCCTTTTCACAGTCTTCCGCCAATCGAAGCATACATGCGTTCGCCAAGAATGGTGCACATGCAGTTCCATACGTAACCGTAATTAAATTAAAAGATTGAAGTTCAGATTTAGCTGATTCTCTCCAATAAATCCGCTGCCAATCTCGATCCTCATCAGCAATCAGAAATTGTCTAAACATTTTAACAATATCACATGTGGAGAATGTCCATCTAAGAATAATTCCCAGGACATCTTCTTGCAATTTTGGACCAATGCCCAAGAAGGAATTCAAGGACAATCCTTCACGATTTTGTTGAGAAGCATTGAACACAACTCTAATCTTCTTGCTCTCATCATGCTTGAAAACTGGATGATGTGGCAGGTATGAAAAAGATGAAATATTCAGTTTATCTGGAGGCGTATAAATCATGTGACCCAAGTTCAGATATTCACGCATGAATTTAACGTAAGATTCCTTAAGTTCTGTTTGACGTATAAACCGTTTCTCCAGACGATGAATACAGTTTTCCGCAACATTTCTCAACTGTACCCCCACAGGTTGAGAAACAAATGGTAGTTTCACAACAAATGTCCATCCTCTCGGCGAGAAGACGTACTTTTAAAATAATTTAAGCAGAATTCTTCTTCAACAGTTAATCTTGAAGACGTGGGTATCTCCTCTATTTCCCAAAATTTCCTCAGAATGTGTTCCAAGCGATCACTCGTAACGAAATTAACAGAAGCAACCCTTATGTCATGCTCAGTAGTGCGATCAAGAGAATGTGAAACTGCACCCTTTATAATCCAGCCAAACGCAGAATTGACCGCAACGAGATTATAATCTTTTGGTCAATGTTTGAGACCAGATCTGAGAGCCATAGCATAGCACTTCTGTATCCACAATGCAATCAATCTTGGCTATATCTCCCAAATGAAGATTAGCTAAATTCAACTATTCAATTTCAGGCCAGTTAGGTAAGCAAACCTGTTGCCTGGGGGCCACCGTTGAAACTTTCTTCAGTACCAATGGTGAGATTTTAAACTGAAACTCCGGATCTAGTTTAGATCTAACCGTGAGTTTAACACGATTTGTAGCAGTAAGTACGTCAACGTTTCCAATACCCTTAACGACCACACGATCAGGCAGTTTGGCAGCTGACAATAATTGAACAACCTGTTCAGAGACGAAGGATTCCTCAGCGCCGGAATCCAGCAGAGCTCGAATAGTGACAGATTGTCCGTTTGATGCTTGCAAAATGACACAAGCTGTAGACAGTAACTTAATCCCAGATGTGGATTTTGAAGATTCATCCAGATGAGCAGCAGCTACAGAAACTTCAGAATTCCCTTCCGGGCTTGTCTCAGCTCCAGAAGAGCCATCGACATGCAGTTTGGTATGATATTTGCCACCACACACTAGACAGCGACCAGCAGAAGTACAGCCTTCGACAGAATGCTTAGCATTGAAACAATTGCTGCAAAGTTTAGACTTCTTGACGTGTTGCCATCGCTGATCCAGAGGGGATTTTGCAAACTTAAAGCAATATGACAGATAATGTCCCTCATTGCAAAGAGAACATTCAGGTTTAGACGGTAAATGGTCCTTTTTACCAGAATTTTGTACAGTTGCAGTATTAGCTAGTACATTACTCTTCTTATTGAAAGTAGAGCCTCTTTTCCCTTTGCTGGATTGCTGAGATGATAAAGATTGCTCAGATTTACCTGTTGATTTGACTGAATTTGATGTATCAGCTACTCCTTGCATGGAAATAAGAGCCTGAATACGCTTTTTCAAAAATTTTCGAAGATCTGGAACCTACGGGAAAGCCCCTTTAAAGTCTCGACTGACTAACTTCGCCCAGTTCATTTTCAGTGATGGTGGTAGCTTGGACGTCACGAAGTAAATTTAGATGTCATCCCAATTTTCCACTGGCCTTTGAAGGACTGTAAAGACATTAATGCATTCATCAAGACTAGATAATAAAAGATTCAAATGATTTACAGATTCGATACTTGAGTCTTGGAGATTGATTACAACTGAGAATTATTGTACTGTCGACACAGCGTCTTCCATGCTGTCTCAAAGTTATCTCCAATAACCTTTACACCTTTTATAATTTGAGCAGCAGGTCCAGATGAACAATTAGAAAGTCTTTGAAACTTAATAATGGGTGCCATACTTATATCGTCAATCACTAATGAAGTGAATTTATCACGAAACGATTCCCAGTCCTTTTGAAGTCGAGAGAAGGGTGAAAGCCTAAGCTTTTCTAATGACGACTGAATGCCATGAATCGCAAGATTCTCCACCGGTGCTTGCTATTGTCTAGGCTCGTCAGCCGGTTGCACAGCAGGCTGAAGAAGTTTCCATTGCCTTTTAAACCAAGCCTTTGAAAACAGATATGCAATTTGTATAGATGCATGGACTGCATTTTTGAAGTATGTTCTGTTAGCCAACTGATCCGAAAAACGCCTTAGTTTTAAATGTCTGGCCGAAAACTCCTCCCAATAAGTTTTCAACAATTCAGCACGAATTTCCACATCTTCAATTGAATAGTGATGATCAGCTGTTAACCGCAGGCCATCAGAAAAACCCGTGATCAAATCTGCCGTACTCCTTTGATCCAAAAGAAGTTCATTAAGCCCCTCCAGAACCGAGGCCTCCTTTGAAGTCATAACTGCAAATCAAGTAAATAATGAGCGACAAATTTGACTTTACAATTAACAGAGTCTACAAATTTTAATTATGTTGTGAATATAAAAGAAATTTCAGTTTTTGCAATTAATTAATATCTCTTTAAACGCAATCCTTACAACAGTTATGCAAAGCTAGCATTAAACAGGTTACAAAATTGAATTACAATTAGAATTGATTTCAATTTACAATAGGTAACCGTAACAGTGCTACAAGCTATCAAAAATGTGTTTAAGTTCACACACCCAAGTCACACAGTTTAAAAATACATATAATCAGATGTAGCCAATACAGCGTTGCAACGAACAGTAACTTCTACCTCAGCAAATTCAAACCTCAATATCCATATACTCATGCACATATAAAGTTTGAGTACAGTGTGTAGAAAACAGAGAGTAGCACCAAAGGAATCAGTCGCCTAATGATGCTTATGGTTATGTAAGCTTGTACCCCTTCCTTCGTGAATAGAGACACCTTACTACCTCTCCCCCTATGACGTCACAGCCGTTGAATTTGAATGCTTTGTTTTAAATGCCAAGATGGCAAATTTCCGTTCTTTCTAACTTTTTAAATTCACCGATATTCTATTTTGCACTTTTCCAGAAACAATTTTGATTTTTATTTGCACAGAACCAGTCACATTAATCTTGTGACTTATACGATTTTTTTTTTATCCAGTTTCCCTCGTATAAATTCAGTAAACCACAATTGAGAAACTAAAGTTCCAAAACCGACTTCCGGAAACGCACATTTTCGCCAATTTCACTTTTCTTTTTCTTCTGCCTTTTCTGAATAATGAAATCCGGCTCGAAAGACCAAAAAATGATTGTGCACTTTCAATTATTTTATTTTAAACTTCTAGAATTGCCCATATATTATTTAATTTACTTAATTGAAAACCCGCGTGCACAAGCACTTCGTGCGTTCATTTCCGGGGATATCAGGTTATGAAATAAATAGTGCCATAGAATAATTTAGATTATATGTTTACTAATTATCACTCTTTATTTTACACTTATTAAAGTAAACGTGAATTAGAGTTTCCTTATAGTTCGATAATAAAGATAAACTGATTTGTTGCATGACGTACGGTATGGCGTGACTTGGTCGTGTTAATAGCTTGGACAAAGAAAAAGGACTGAGCGGCTTCTTTAGTAATTAAGCAAGCGAGCGCGTAGAAGAGAAAGGCAAACCAACAAGCGCCGAGAACAGCCGAACGCCGTCGAAGTGCGTGGCCGAACTGAAAGATAAGACAGTGGCCAAACCATACAATATGTTGTACAAAAGTAATAAATTAAGAATAACAATGGAATTAAATTAAATTTTTAAATAGTACTTAAGAAGGGGCCAAACTATCTGTCTTTGTCTAATAGCGTTTTTCATCATTCATGTAAACACTATCCGGTATAACAAGAAAAAAATAGCAGCTCTCGCTAGATATTAGTATAATTAGTAAATTTTGTAATAACAACCAAATTTTTTACCGCATAGTTTTTGACTAATTAGAGACCTACTAGCAATCTAGAATATAACCTATCTTTTTTTTTTGGTAAGTCTCTAATTATTTAAAAACTACGCAGTGAAAAAATTTGGTTGTTATTACAAAATTTACTTATTATACTAATATCTAGCGGGGGCTGCTATTTTTTTCTTGTTATATCGGATAGTGTTTACATAAATGATGAAAAACGCTATTAGACAAAGACAGATAGTTCGGCCCCTTCTTAAACATTGAAAGGTCTAATGAACAATAAAGTTGAAATAAAATTAAACAAAAGCAAAAAGCAAAGAAAAATAGATTATAACTTATAGATGCGATGCTATACAAAGAGTTCGTCCACTCTCGTGGGTGAATAAACACTTGAATGAAGATAATTTAAATGATGAAAATGAAATTGGAGATCTGATGTTAGAAGGCAGGCTATTCAAGATGCGGGATGAGGCAGAGACAAATGAGTTGAAATCGTATTCAGTATTAGAATGTGGATTGGTCAGAGGTCTCACATCGCTTCTCTGAGGTCTCCCAAGGTGATTCCAATGGTACCTGTCAACAATGTAAGCAGGAGAATTGTTACGAAAAACGGAATAAAGGAAGGAAGCAGTGAAATAATTTCTTTTACCACTAGTAGAAAGCCAGCCAAGGGAGTACCTGAGAGGGAAGATATGCTGGAGCTTTAAATCAAACTCAGCAGAGAGATCACAGCAGACCAAACAGCGATAGTCAATTAGTGGGAACAGAAGAGTCTGTACTAGATGTTTACGAAGAAGAAAATATGTGCTCTTTCTAAAATAATTAAGACGATATAGAATAGTATTGGCCCTACTGCAGACGTGAGAAATATGCACTTTCCAATTCAACTTGGCATCCAACCAGACGCCAAGGTCACGGATATATATCTCAAAAGATATTAGAGTTCCTTTAAAAGGCACTCCAGTCGATGATGCATATGACAATTTGTTAATATAATAATAAGGGCCAAATAAAAAGGGCTCGGTCTTGTCCACATTAATACTTAGTAGATTAAAGTGAGCCTATTTAGAAATATGCTCAGCCTACTCACCCATTAACGCAGAGAAATGATTTAACTTAGCATAAGCAAATTGCACATATATTTGGAGATCATCAGCATAGATGAGGTGAGAGACCCTGGCATTAAGACCAAGAGCAATATCATTGATGTCAATAAAAAATAAGAGAGGACCAAGTACCGATTCCTGAGAAACACCAGTGTTTAGATGACAAAAAGCCGACATTACACCACCAGTGCCAAGAACCGCCTGCTGCCTACCAGACAAGTAAGAAGCAAACTATCCAATAACAGCCTTCGAGCAATCGAGATCACGTAACTTTTTGAGGAAAGTGACATTCTACACAGCATGTAAGCTTCCAGAAAGCTTCCTGGAAGCTTCCCGGAAGATGTGGAAGAAAGGTTGAAAGCTTTCAGGAAGTTTCCAGTTAAAACTTCCCGGAAGATGGATATGTCATCGATCAGGAGTCTTCTGTCAGTCTTTCATGGAATATTTCAGTGGAAGCTCACTGGAAGCCTCCGTAAGTCCTTCATGGAATATTTCAGTGGAAGCTTACTGGAAGCTTCCGTAAATTATTCATGGAATATTTCAATGGAAGCTTACCGACAGCTTCCGTAAATTATTCATGAAACATTTCAGTGAAAATTTACTGGAAGCCTCCATAAATTTTTCATGGAATATTTCAGTGGAAGTTTACCCAAAGCTTCCGTACATCATTCCTAAAATATTTTAGTGGAAGCTTCCAGGAAGCTTCGGTAAGATTCTCGTTGAATATTTTAGTGGAATATTACCGGAAGCTTCCTAGAAAAAAACGTGGAAGATCTAATTCACTGCAGAAAAAACATTGGACGCTTCCAGGAAGATTCTTGAATTTTTGTTTGACCTTGTAACTTTGTTTTGGATTAAAAAAAATAGTTTTTGTCATATTTGCAGACCGTGACTCCCCTCCCATTGTCCACAGTATGGAAAAAATGACTTTCTCACTATTTTTTTTTCTCCGCATCTAGTTATTAAAAAAACTCCAAGAAAATCGTGCTTATAGCTTAAATGGTTACAAATTACGTAGAATTTTTTCATAAAGATTTGATGATGCCATATAACCTAAAAGGATGGAAAAAAAATTCAAACCCTTCCTACTTTCATGGGAAATGCGGTACAGGGCCAATTCTTGCAAGAAAACTTGTATTTTGTTTGAAATTACTTGCTTAAATTTTTCTAGATATTTCCTGTTGGTGTGCCATAATTAAAAATGCAAAAAACTCATTTTTTCGACGTTTTTGGCTGATTATAGCTCATTTGCAGACTTTGTATTATTATTTATATAATGAAATTGTACTCTCGAACTTTATCTATGAATTTAATTATGCAATCAAGTCAGAAAAATAAGATTTACAAATATCCGCATCATATTTTTGCACGAATCCACATTTTAGATTAGGTGTTTAAACACTTCTTTTATGATTTCATTGATATTTCACTACTTTATATGTGATAAAATCTTTTAAATATTATATTGCTTTAATAACAGGAAATATTTTAAAAAATAAGTCATTTCACAGGTACAGCTTTATGAAGTACGGTCAAAATATCCACTTGAGATTACATATGAATTTATATTTCGTAAGAAAAACTTAGCAATACAAACATTATCTTCATGATTTAATAATATAAACCTTGACTTTGGCATTTTTAAAATTATGTAATCTAAATCTGCACTTGAGTCACACTTTTGCGAGAGCTATGTGGTCTATTTTTACACTGTGTAAAAAAAATGTGGGCGTGCGAGTACATTGAAATCTTGTTTACATATCTAATATTAATATTACAATATTAAATATATTTTTGTTAAAAAGCGCATATTATTTGCAATTATTTTATGACATTTGCAATCGTTTTAAAGATTATAAATAAAGTTTGCACTTATGTCATGTATTGTATTATATTATCTCCATTGACAAAGGTAAGAATCCAGTAACGTAACTCAAGTAACAATCGTTAGGCTGGAAGTTATAGTCTTCACTCAGTTCTCAGATATCTATCTACGTTCTTACTCTTTTTCCATAAGAAGTACAAAGATAGAATATTTGAAAACTGAGTAACAACTACAACTTCTAGCCTCAGACTTGAGTTGAGTCTATGATTTCGAGCTATAAAAAAGAATTATGGCCCGAATTCATAGTCGTGTCTTGAGTATTAATTATGACTTAAAACTTAAGTTTCGTTATTTGAGTATCAGCTGTTACTTCAATTGAGTGTTACATCCTTACCGACGACTTTCTTATTTGTGTGATTTTGTTTCATAACTAAGTGTGATAACCTCTTTATGTAGCACTCAATTGAAGTAACAGTTGATACTCAAGTAACGAAACTTAAGTTTTAAGTCATACTTAATACTCAAGACACGACTATGAATTCAGGCCATAATGTTTTTTTATGGCTCGAAATCATAGACCAAACTCAAGTCTAAGGCTAGAAGTTGTAGTTGTTACTCAGTTCTCAAATATTCTATCCTTGTTCTTTTTATGGAAAAAGAGTAAGAACATAGATAGATATCTGAGAACTGAGTGAAGACTATAACTTCCAGCCTAACGATTGTTATTTGAGTTACGTTACTGGATTCTTATCTTTGTCAATGGAGATAATATAATACAATACATGTCATAAGTGCAAACTTTATTTATGATCTTTAAAACGATTGCAAATGTAATAAAATAATTGCAAATAATATGCGCTTTTTAACAAAAATATATTTAATATTGTAATATTAATATTAGATATGTAAACAAGATTTCAATGTACTCGCATGCCCACATTTTTTTACACAGTGTAAAAATAGACCACATAGCTCTCGCAAAAGTGTGACTCAAGTGCAGATTTAGATTACATAATGTTAAAAATGCCAAAGTCAAGGTTCATATTATTAAATCATGATGATAATGTTTGTATTGCTAAGTTTTTCTTACGAAATATAAATTCATATGTAATCTCAAGTTGATATTTTGACCGTACTTAATATAGCTGTACCTGTGAAATGACTTATTTATCAAAATATTTTCTTTTATTAAAGCAATATAATATTTAAAAGATTTTATTACATATAAAGTAGTAAAATATCAACAAAATCATGAAAGAAGTGTTTAAATACCTAATCTAAAATGTGGATTCGTGCAAAAATATGATGCGGATATTTGTAAATCTTATTTTTCTGACTTGATTGCATAATTAAATTTATTAATAAAGTTCTAGAATACAATTTCATAATATAAATAATAATACAAATTCTGCAAATGAGCTACAATCAGCCAAAAACGTCAAAAAAATGAGTTTTTTGCATTTTTAACTATGGCGCACCATCAGGAAATATCTAGAAAAATTTAAGCAAGTAATTTCAAACAAAATACAAGTTTTTTTGCAAGAATTGGCCATGTATTGCATTTCCCATAAAAATAGGAAGGGTTTGAATTTTTTTTCCATCCTTTTAGGTTATATAGCATCATCAAATCTTTATGAAAAAATTCTACGTGATTTGTAACCAATTAAGCTATAAGCACGATTTTCTTGGAGTTTTATACTGACTAGATGCGGAGAAAAAAAATAAATAGTAAAAAAGTAATTTTTTTCATGCTGTGAACAGGGGGAGGGGGGTCGCGGTCTGCAAATATGACAAAAACTATTTTTTTTTATCCAAAACAGAGTTACAAGGTCAAACAAAAATTTCAGGGACAGGGTAAAATTGACTATCTTAACGGGGGGTACCCTTTCAAACACTTCCCCGAAATGAAAACGGAGTCTTCTATAAAGCTTCCATGAAATCTTTTGGTGCAGTGATTCATCAATCTTCCAACGGAATCTTCATTGGAACGTTTACGGAGGCTTCCAGGGGTTCTTCGTAGAAAGTTTCCTCTGCCATATTTCAGAAATATTTCTGTTTTCTTCCATAAAGTTTCCATCCATATTTCAATGAAATATTCCATTGGAATATTTTGGAAGATTTCAATGATATCTTTTATGCTGTGTGGGATGACACACTGCGTCAAAAGCCTTGCTAAAATGAAAAAGCAGGAGCAACTTGATCAGTCGCCTATTTATGCCCTGTCTAATGTCGTTAGTAAGTCTCAATAAAGCTGTCTGGGTGCTGTGAGTAGTTCTGTAACCTGTTTGAAAAGGATCAAACAGTTGACGAGAGTGAAGATAATCAGATAGCTGCTGGTGCACCAGTCGCTTCAAAATCTTGGACAAGAAAGAAAGAAGAGAGATCGGTCGCATATCATTCATCGAGCGAGGAGATAGAATCTTGTTTACAGCAGTAACCAAAGATTTCTTCAAAACTGTCGAAAACTCAGAAAATTTAAGGGAGTCATTAAACATATCACAGATAATAGAACCAACAGCAGGAAATGAAGAGAGGATAAATGATTGCAGGATACTATCGAAACTCCTTGCTTGTGAGGTGGCCCGACAGACGGCATGCAAGACCTCCTCATTTGTGACCTCTCTAAAATGGAATAGAGGCCTAAATTCGAGAGAGAGAGAGAGAGAGAGAGAGAGAGAGAGAGAGAGAGAGAGAGAGAGAGAGAGAGAGAGAGAGAGAGAGTTGATGCTTATAATGAACAAATAGAAGAGGATAGACGTAGATATGGATACGAAAAAGTCTAAAGTACAATACTATGAGACACATTCTTTTAACCACTGCGTGTTAGAATTGTCATTTACGGCATGCCATTAATTACTACATACAACCCAAAAAATCGGAGATATAAGCGAATTGAAAACTCCCAGAGCATTGAACAAAATTAAAAAATAATTTGTTTAAAGACAAACAAGAATTAAAATTACAAATAACAGTATAGTGACACCAGAGTAAAATTTATTGGAAAATGACAATAGTATATCTTTTAATGAAACGAAGGATAGTAAAGAAATAAATAATGATAATAAATGATCCTGTTAAAGGTTTCCAAGTGAATTTTTTTGTTAATTTAGTGATATGTATAGTGCAACTAATATTAATTTATTATGATTTATTTGTATTAATAATAAATATCTTTTATTTAGTAGTAACTCTGCAAATTTTACAAGTGATTTGAAGCATGGTAATAGTAAAGACAGGTAATTATAGAAGTAGATAATATATTAATACATACATAAAGTGGTTGTTAATGCAATAGTATTTTTTAATTCGCATAGTCTTATCGATGCCTAGAAAATCAATAGTACGAATCGATGTAAATTCATTGGATGCAACCTTTACAGTAAAAGACATCGTTACTCAGGCAAAAAATGAAGTTAACAGTTTTCATAAAAAAAATAAAGCCCTGCAAATGAAATTAAGGCGATATGAAGAAGGAATAAAAAATATTTGATCACTTCTATCACATATTAAGTATCGCAAATATACAGGGTGACCCATTTTAAATGCCCCACTTAAATATTTTAAATAGAAAGCATTTCTGAGAAAAACTTTTTAGACAAACGTTGTGAGGTTTGGGAGGGGTCATCTTTTGGTGACCATGACCATGATCATGATCATGACCATGATCATCATGGTCAGCATGGGTCAAGTTAATTTTTTCAAATGGAAACCCCTAGCTTTGACTCCAGAAATGAAAACAGTGAAAAATTTTACGTTCAAGCTTGTCCTTAACCATGACCATGACCATGACCATGATCATCATGGCCAGCATTGGTCAAATCGATTTTTTCAAATGAGAACCCATAATTTTGACCCCGGAAATGGTAAGAGCAAAAAATTTTACGTCCAAGTACGTCCTTAACCATGACCATGACCATGACCATGACCATGACCATAACCATGATCATCATTGTCAGCATGGGTAAAGTAAATTTTTTCGAATAGGAACTCCTAATTTTGACTCTGAAAATGAAAAGAGCGGAAAATTTTACGTTCAAGTATGTCCTTAACCATGACCGTGACCTTGACCATGATCATCATTGTCAGCATTGGTCGAATCGATTTTTTCAAATAAGAATCCCTAATTTTGACCCCGAAAATGCTAAGAGCAAAAAATTTTACGTCCAAGTACGTCCTTAACCATGACCGTAACCATGACCATGATCATCATGGTCGGCACGGGTTAAGTTAATTTTTTCAAATGGGAACCCCTAACTTTGACTCCGGAAATGAAAAGAGCGGAAAATTTTAAGTCCAAGAATTTCCTTAACCATGACCATGACCATAATTATGACCATGGTTAGCATTGGTTAAATCGATTTTTTAAAATGAAAATCTGTAATTTGATCCCGGGAATGGAAAAAGTGGAAAATTTTACGTCCAAATATAACCCTGACCAAGACCATTACCATGACTATCATGGTCAGTATGGATCAAGTTGATTTTCTCTAATAGGAAAGCCTAGTTTTGACCCTGAAAAAGAGCGGTATCTTCTACGTCCGTATATGACCTCGACCGTGGCCTTAAAGGTCATCTAAGAACAAATCAAATTTTCAATCGGAAGTGCCTAATTTTGATCTTGTAAATGAAAGATAATAAACTAAAGTTAATCTAAACTTCAATAATAAATGTTAATTGTCTGCAAAGTTATTCTCGTTAATTTTTGTATAAACTAATATTTAATAACTCTGCGATATTTTAACGACAAACTTTGCACACTGGTTTGTCTACCTGAAAAACTAATTTTCTTAATATTTCACTTCATGAGACTAAGAATGCGTACACTAAGCGTGTTTCAATTTTTCGCTATTTTTTTCAATTTTTTTTACTTTTTATTTTTTCTCTAGGAACAAAATTAAAAATGTCTAAAAAATATTCCAATATATGTACAATACGGAGCGTCAAAACAAATTAATCATAAAATGTAGATAAAAACCGATAACTTTTTGTATAAGACTACCAATTAATTCTAATTTTCATATAACTATATATATTCTATGCGTTTACTTAAACTAGAAATGGTATATTACTCACTAGGAGAGTGTCACATCTCCGGATTACCGATTTTGGTTAGACTTTAAGATAAGTTTTCAGATGATAAAATATGGAAGAAGCTAAATTTATAGTCATAAAAACTCAATATTTCCCTAGTTACAGGCAATTAAAGAAAATCACTAAAAGTTACTAGATTTTTAAACGCATATAGTTCTTATGCATTGATAGCTAGAAGCTTAAAACTTTTTTTTAAACTAAAGCTGAGCTCAAATCCTTTAAAACAGTAGTTACAGCGAAATATTATTTTTTCCCAAAGCTAGAGCATAATAAAGATTAAGTCTGAATTTTTTTTTTAAAATATTAATTACACGGAGAGACCGGAGTACCATAAAACCATATACTAAAATTAAAAAGGCAGTCAAATTATTATACTAGTAGTGTTTTGAAGGTCTCAGTATGTATATTACGTCTACTCGTCTGAGTATCTTTAAAACAAGGGATAGGTAGTATATTTACAAATACCATCACTTGTTTACAACATACTATAGTACCGGTTTTTCGTATACTATCTCAAGTAGTCTAAAAACATGAGACATAGTCGCAGTTATTCCTGTTTTGTGATTTAAAACTTATTTCAAATAAACTTTTAATATGAGTGATTTTGTGAGTACAATTTTAAAAGATTGGGAGTTAAGCCAATTAAGCAGTTTATTTAAGTGTAAGTATCTATATATTATTGCATTAATTTTATTTCTTGCAGTAGAAAAAGAGATTATGTTAGATTAGAGAAAAAAAATTACATTTAATCACAACTGATCTAATAGTAATCTAGTTTCTAAAATTTTGTAATTACTTTTTATAATATTTGTGATTCAACATAATGTAAGAATAATTAGTAAAAATTATCTAAAAATTAATTTCTTTTATAGTTTTGTACATAAGTAATGTTACATTTTCAATGGTCAAATAAAAACTTAAAATTGCCATACTATCTAAATGTATCTATTTTGCAATCAAAATATTAAGACATTTACTTATATAAAAGTTAGAGTCCATTGAATTATAAATTTAAAATTATTTGTTTCGTAGAAAGTAAAAATAGTATATATCGCATCAATCATCTTCATTTAAAAAGTCCTAGATTAGAGCCAAGATTAGCAGCACAAGAAATGTCTAGATATCATAAAAATATTGAAAACATTTTATTTCGAGAGTAACATTAGATTGCTTATTTGAAGAATCTTTTATTAGATTTGTACACAAAAACATAAATTATATTCATTTTTCGTCATTTTTTATAAACCATTATAATGTTTTAAAATCATGTTAGTAATTAAATAATATTTTACCACAGGCGTAAGAAAACTTCAAATCATGCATTGAGTTTCGCATCATGATTATTTGTTTTTTGTTTCATATAGTTTATTTATGCATATATATATATATATATATATATATATATATATATATAAATAATAATAATAACAACAAAAATTTTATTGCAAATATAATTTAAATTAACAATATTAGATTCTATATGATTATTGAACTTAGAAATAAAAATTTTATTTCATAAAATTATAATTTAGATAATGAAAAAAGAAAGTAATATTGTTTGTTTATTACAGTTATGTCATTAAGTAATAAGTAACGATGATGCAAAATTTGTTCTATAATTTAGAATTGTCTTATGTTTGCGGTAAAATATGCGATGTTGCCATTTGAGATTAACATTCGGAAAAATATCCTTTCCACCAAGTGCACATAGTCGTAAAAATAAAAGTACTTATAGTATTATCTGAATTTCTAGTACTAGTCTGGTGAAATCCCGAACTTAGGTGTATAAAAATTAATACTAATGTGAGTCGCTTAAATATCACTACTAGTATCTGTTTAAATCAGCCTACCCCATGTCTTTCTGGTGACTGACTAGGAGAGTATCAGACCTCCGGATCACGGATTTTGCTTAAACTTTGGGATAAGTTTTCAGATGTCAAAATATGAAAGAAAACAGAATTTTAGATCCCAACGCTCAATATTTCTCTAGTTACAGGCAATTAGAGAAAATCACTAAAAAAGTTACTAGATTTTCAAACGCATATAGTTCCTTAGCACTAATAGCTAGCAGCTTGAAACTTTTTTTAAATGAAAGCCGAGCTCAAATCCTTTCGAAATAGTAGTTATAGCATGTCAAAATATTATTTTTTCCCAAAGTTATAGCGTAATAAACATTAGACCCATTTTCAGCTTTTGTTATTAATTAATGTTATAAAAAGAAAAATGAGGTGCAATGTTTATCACGCTATAACTTTAGGAAAAAATAATATTTTGACATGCTATAACTACTATTTCGAAAGGATTTGAGCTCAGCTTTTATTTAATAAAAGTTTCAAGCTCCTAGCTATCAATGCTAAGGATCTATATGCGTTTGAAAATCTAGTAACTTTTTTAGTGATTTTCTTTAATTACCTATAACTAGAGAAATATTGAGCGTTGGGATCTAAAATTCTGTTTTCTTTCATATTTTGACATCTGAAAACTTATCCCAAAGTTTGAGCAAAATCCGTGATCCGGAGGTCTGATACTCTCCTAGTGAGTATAGAAATTTACCGTACTATACTGAGTAGGTGTTTTTATGGTACTCCGGTCTCTCCGTGTAATAATGAAAGCTGAAATTAGGTTCAATCCTTATTACGTTATAACTTTGGGAAAAAATAATATTTTGATATGTTATAGGTGCTATTTTAAAAGGATTTGAGCTTAGCTTTAATATAAAAAGAGTTTTAAACTTCTGTCAATCGATGCTTAAGAGCTAGAAGTGTTTGAAAATCTAGTAACTTTTTTAGTGATTTTCTTTAATTGGCTTTAACTGGGGAAATGTTAAGCGTTTGTGATGACAACTTTAGCTTTTTCCATATTTTGTCATCTGAAAACTTATTCCGAAGTTTGAGCAAAATCCATGATCCGGAGATGTGATACTCTCCTAGTTAGTCATATAATTTTTAGCCATACCTTGCCCAAAAGTACCACTTCTACCCCCGACTCAAAATCTCAGAACTGGTACTTTTGGCCTGGGTATGGCAAAAAATCGTATATGCACCACGGAAGGTAAAATGGACAACCCATAGATTGAGTTTGCCACCCTTGGCTTTGCTTAGGGTGTCAATTCACTCGTGCTATGGCCTGTCCTTTATTTTACCTCCCTAGGTGCATTATATACTATTATTATTACATTTTTATTAAGACGATAGAGAACGAGTATATTTTTACATGCAACGATATTAACCTTTTGAATAATTTTTAATTGCAATAACATTACCAGATATTATTGAAAGGAATGAAAATATTTATTATTTTATATGTCAGAAAACTTTTTCTCAATTATACACTGTTGAAAATATAGACACGCTCAATCATGTTTATGTGTAGTGTGGCGCCGCCATAAGGCGGAGTATGTTTGATGAATACGATGCGCACTTAGTTCATTCCTTGGACGACTATTAGACAGATAAGTTGTATTGGGGTACGGGTGTGTTTTATAATAAACAGTTTATTTTAATATAATTACTTTTGTTTTAATTCAGGTCAATCCTTGATAGTATTAACAGGTTATGCGCCCAGCGTAACTTTAACTGCGCGTTTTTCTTATAAAGGGCTTGTCAAGGCTCAAAGCGGCTATTGTGTGAATGAGTCATATTCTGTGAACATCTAATGCACGTGCGGGGCCTGAACAGATTTATGACGGTATAGACAGAAATAAATGAAAACCGGTTAAAAACTAATATTTGCAAAAAGTGCCGTTTGGATTTGGTTAAATTTCGATATAATTAAAAATAAATGTAAAAACGGACACGTTTTTATGTTGAAATACTAAGTATGATCGCTTGAAGGAAGAAAGGCGTTGGCCTGACTTCTAAAAACTGAAAGATAATAATGCACACAAACATGGCGGCCATAGGCCCAAGTCAAGTTGATGAAAAGACGTCGACGCCGTGTACAAAAGAAGACGTGCGTGAGTAATTAGAAAAAAACAGAATGACGGTGACTGCTAAAAGGCGAGAATAAACTCGTAGGTATATACATGTACATATGTACGTATAACATGGTTATAGCATAAAGAGAAAAGACAGTATATAAGTGTGATCGTATATGTACAGTAGTGTGCGCGTCGTCACGATAAAAATGACAGATTAAAAAAGAGACAGAATTAGTAAAGCGAAACGAACTAAATCAAAGCGGACAAAAATAAAGTTTACGTAAATGTATGCAAAAGACCGATTAAAAAAAAAAAAGAAGACAGAAAAGAACAACTCTTAGAAAAATATATTTAAGAATATTTAATTAATTGAAATCATCATTATACAGAGGAAAGAAGTTTATTGCAACTTCACAAAACATCCTCATGAGGAGATGTACATGACAGTTGTTGAAGGCAGCATTGTATTCAAAATTATGACAAATTGACTTCATGATACGAATATTTATTATATAACCGAAATGAAGTTTTGAAATATTTTTCATAATATACATTTCCATTAAATGTGTATTTTCAGTTTCTGATTTCTGTTTAAAACGTGAATTGAAAATAAAATTTTACACAACCTATTAAAATAAATCTAATTTTATATTTAGTTAAAGTTTAAAAATAAAAGTTTTCTAATGAAATTAAAATTTTTTAATTTCTTTTATCAGTATCAAATCTATTTTTATAAATATTAATTACAAGGTCCCATTATATCATTCATGTGCAAGAGAAATTTTTTTTAAATATCACGAATAATATTAAATACAATAAATATTTTTATATCATGACTCAATTAGCAAAGATATTAATAATTACAGTATTTCTATGTGCTTAATCAAATAATGTAATATATTCTAATGAAATTATTATTTTAAAATTGTTAATGTGTAATTATAAAAAGCATGAATTAAATCTTGTATTTTTCTGAATACTTTAATAAATTCTGTATTTATAGTCATATTAAATTTGCAGTATTAGCTGTCTTGTTATTTCTATAATTATTTCAAATCCTTAATTTCTTCATAAGAATCCTTATCTCCTCCTGGTCATCAGCTTTTCCAAAGGCTTCTACAAAATCCAAATACAAAAGCTTCATTTCCACCTACCTTGCTACAATTCTACATTTTTATTCACCAAAAGCTAATCAATAAGTTCATTGTACCTTTATTAATTCCTTACCTCATCCTAATCGTATAAGTAAATGAGTAGATAAACCAGGAAGATTCTAAGGGGGATTCAAGCAGTCGAAAGTCAGTACAGCAACAATTGGTAATTTTTTAACTCAAGTTTGTGCTACTGTTCAACAGATTCATCAAACCTCTTGACTGTATGCTCAGAATCCCTTTCATATTTTTGAAAACAGAAGAATATACAAGTTACTTTCCACCACGGATTCTTAACCCAAGACTTATTAAAATTGAATGTTATGCTGTGTTAGCACTTTCTTTGTCGTTCGACGACTCATGACTGGTCAACATATTGACTTACGTATATAGCCTCTACCAACTTTAGTATTGTAAACGATACTCATTACGTTTGTTTAAGATGCATTCTTATTGTAATAATAATTTATCCTCAAAAATTAATGAAGTGTCCGTCGTGATTAACTATCCACATTTGAATGACTGGAGATCGAACTTCGATGATCTTATATCCCGATGGAACTGTAGGAAAGAACTCGTATATGGTATGCACTCGTCGATCATTTATATAGGTGCCAGAAATTATGTTGCACTCAACTTGGAGTGCGTCAACTTTCAAAATGGCTATTAGCAAATCAAATCGTGAGCGATTTTTTCTGTAAGAACACGCTGAGTAAAGCCCAACAATGAATCCATGAAATCTTGCGGTCGAAAATCAATAGTATGACTCCAGGTTATAACACAACTCAGTCTACTATTATTAGGTTTTATGTCTATTTAAATTCCTTTTGATGCTAACGACTCACGAAGATAATTTTTTATATCTGCGATTTCGTAACTTCCAATCAGTAATAAAATTTCTTCCTCACCAACGTAAAACTTATTATTTTCACTAATAATGTTAGGTATTGAGTTGAAGGTCGAAAGACTAATTAATACAAGAACATAATTCTTATCGGGCGAAAGTTTGATCAGAGGAAAATACTGAGCTTCGAGCACTGATGATGTACTAAAAAAGCTTAGCGTCAATGAATCTTCCATGATTGTTCAATGGATAATGAGGGATAACTAATTTAACTTTATTTTTATAAGCTTTTACTCAAAAACTTTAATCATAAATGACTACAGTTAAGTGTATCATAGTTTTGATACCTCTCATAGTTATATTTGATCTCATCTACTCCCAAATATATCATCAAATACAATAGTGGTTGAAGATTTCCAAAAGAATCGAAATAAGCAACGTTTTTGCCTCATTTTCGATAAGCTACCCAATGAGTACCTGGACCATCAACATCAACGAGTTTAACGATCGCTGTTTCGTAATAATGAGATCCACTCTTTGGTAAAGCATTTCACATGAAAACTACTCAAAAATTTGGAATTTTTAGTATTTTAGCATACTTTATAAGATCATAATCTGTCAAAGCTCTTTCCTGTGACCTTACTTTGAGGATCTTTTTTTTTAACCAGACTTTATATGAATATCAAGTCCTGTCTTGTACGGTTTCGAATACAGACCTTTAACCAAAGCTATTTCTTCCATCCTTTTATTATGTATTTGTTTTTCTTCTAATTGTTTCTGAATAGCTTTTGAATCATTAACTGCTTTAGTTATACCAGCTGCACTACCTGCTAAACTACCAATCGCACCTAGACCTGCAAAGATAGGTATGAGGAATGGTAAGAATTCTCCTACTTTAGTTGGAATTAATAGTCTGCGGGGTATTCTCACTTTATCTTTATCACCTGCTTTTCTCAAAGCACTTCGAGCACCCTCCAAAGCAGAGAAGATAGCTTTACTACACTTACTGGGTTTCACAGATTTGGAAGTGGCCCTAATTATTTTATTAGGAGTAACAGAGGAAGTCTTCTTTTTTGCTCCTTCATAGCGTTTACAATATAGAATTTAGCTGCTTTTTTACCAATGCTAGCGTCTTTCGATGAAACTCTTCCCCAAGCTTTTTCTCCTAAAACCTTATCAGCGCTATTTCTAACCTCAATATTTTTACGATTCTGAGAATAAATAAATTCCATGTCGTGTTCCTTACAGGCTTCGTCAAGTGGGTTGATTCCTGAATCATCTCTAGTCAAACATTTGGCTAATTCCGTCCTTGGTCCACAATATTGATATCTCGGCAGATGTTACAGGGAAAGATTATTAATGATTGTATTAAGCAAACCACCACGATGTCGTCGTCGATATATCGCCGGCCTAACAGAGAAGAATCTCAGCCATGTTATCTACCGAGAAAAAAATTTCACATCAAAAAGTACGTCGAAAAAAATTTCACTTTAAAGAGTGCGGAAAAAAGAATCTCATGTCAAAATATATAGCAAAAAGAATCCCTCGTAAAAAAATTTTATCGAAAATAATAACACTTTGGAAAATGCGGCGGAGAAAATCTCTCTTCAAAATAAGCGGCGAAAAGAATCCCTCGTAAAAAATTTCAACAAAAATAATCCAACATTGAAAAATGCGGCGAAGAAAATCTCTTATCTAAATATGTGGTGAAAAGAATCCCTCGTAAACAAATTTTAACGAAAATAATTCCACTTTGAAACATGCGGCGATGAGAATTTCACATCAAAATATGCGGGAAAAAGAATCTCTCAGAAAAAAATTTTAACGAAAATGGTTCCAGTTTGAAAAATGCGACGAAGAAAATCTCTCATCAAAATATGTTGGAAAAAGAATCTCTCTTAAACGAATTTGAATTCAAACATATATTATGTATATGAGCCTGTATAAGTGTTAGAGATGAAATACAATTTTTTTTGTGTTAAAATTAATAACTACACACATGTTTTTAAAATTTACAAACTGCGTGTGTTAATTCTACAAAAAGTAAACATATATTTTTAAATTACAAAATTTTTTGTGTTGATTTTACAAACATGTTTGTAAAATTTTAATACAAAAATATTTGTACAAAATAGAATTTCACGAATTACACAAAATTTTTTACAGTGTATTTTACACAACATTAAATAAATTAGTTTGTTTTTCAAATTCATTATCAAATATAGCAGTTTTAATGTAACTTCGTATTTTCTACGTATTTTCTGAACTAAATTCTCTGTTCTTCTTCTACAATTTCAAAATTACTTATATAATTGATAGTAATTGCCAGAAAAGTAATAATGTGAATACAAAGCCTTTTTCCTTACAGAAAAATAATCATTTATTAAATTTTATCATTATAGATGTAAATGGGTATCCTAGATGCCAAAGCTGAGTAAATTTTTTTAAAATGAAATATCAATTATTTTTTAACATATTTCAAGACTATACATTAGTTTTTACCATTTTCAGTTTAAATAAAAAATTCTAGAAAAATTGATAAATTTAAAATATGGTAATATAAACGAAAATTATTTAACATACAAGCTTAAAAATATACGGAATATTTTTCATTCATTTTAAGAATTATTATGAATATAATTATACACGGAAAAACTTTTGCACCTAAAATACGTTCAAATGTTGCATATAAATTTACATCTACTATTATTGAAATAATTTTAATATCATTCTTGAAAAAAGATTAAAATCAAATTGAGATGATGTTTCCCTCAGAAGAAATTAAATTGGAAACCAGTCATCTATGCATTCAATATATACTCAATATGTATGTTGACTACATTCGAGACAGTCGAACAGCCTTTGTATTCAGACTTGATCGGGATTTAGCTTCAACTCGAACGGAAAAAGTTAACAGTAGTGCGGACAACCGAGCGCGTGTTTTGAAAAGAGGTAGGGGAAAAAGAAAAAGAGGGAGTAACCAAAATACATTCTTATTATGATGGTAAAATAGTAATTTTTAAAAAAATTAATAAATGTTACGATTTTAATATAATTTGTGAGTTTAAAACTATTAAAAAAGTATTTCAACTCCAAATCTAATTATTTTAAACAACTAGGGGGCAGATGAGCATGTATCATTTCATGTCGATGATATTTTGAAGTAGGTTTGGTCGAGTGCGCAGCGTTAACGCTTTTCCTTTTGAGTGTGCAAGTTCAACTCTTGGTCAGGATCACTTTTTTTTTTAATTTTTTTTATTGTTTTAAAATTTTTTATTAATTTTTTTATTTACATTTTTTTTCTTATAATATTAAAATCTAATTTTTCACGAGTATATTAGGTATACTCGTTTTTTCAATGAATATTTTTTAAAAATAAATTATTTCTTAGACGCTATGATGAAAAATATTAATAAATAAATAATAATAATGTTTATTTTATAATACTATAGTTTAATTTATTCATAATGTAATTTGTAAAATTTACATAATAAATAAATTAGACTATAATATTACTTTATTTATGTTAGAATGTATATTACATATTAATATATATCTTAAGACAAAATTTAACATTAAGTATTATAAACCTAACTATTATTCATTTATTAATATTTTTAATTATTACATCTAAGGAATAATTTATTTTTAAAAATATTCATTGAAAAAATAAGTCTACTTAAAATATAAAAAATTTTTTTTCTATTATTATTGAGTAATACTATATAAATACATTTAGAGAAATATTGATGGTTTATTTGATCTATGACATAGTTAGACCTTCTCTAAAGGGTACTACAAAAATTTTACATTTAAATTTTGTTATTTATATTTTTTTGAGCTGTGTAAAGTAAAAAAATTTGATCCTGAAAATTCAATAAATTTTTGGTAGATCTCTTGATGTCCGTTAAAGTGATCATTGAGCTGTTAAAATTTTAAATAAATAAAAGGTACAATTTTTAATTTTTTTTTAACTTTCACTATAAATTACACTTTATTATATTAAATGCATATATACTACACGTATTTATAATTATATATAAAAGCTTACCTTTAAAAAGGCATATGGTGGTCAAGTACGCTTATCCTGGTAGAAAATTTGTCTAGTTTTATCGAGGCCTCGATTATTTAACATACAAAACTAGACAGATCTAGAGTAAATTTCTACCAGGGTAGCGATTATTTTAATTAATGATTTTAACTTTTTATCTTTTTTCAATAATTCGTTTCGTATTCAATACTTCATATTTTAGACTATTATTTTTATTAAATAAAATCATAATTTTTAACCAAAAGGGAGATTTTATCGACTACCTTAGAAAAAAATAAAAGTTTAAAACTAATTTGTTTTTACGAATTGAATTTATATAATGGTTTTAGAGAATTTCTTAAATACATTGGTCATATAAAACTATGAAACTTTGATATTAAAATGCCAATGAAATCATTGAACAGATGGCAAATATTAAATGCATTATTTAAATTTGTAATATAATAATTTGTTTTATCCAATTTCATTTCGAATGGTTTAATAGAATTTGATAGTATAGTACCGGGCAATAATTCTAGATAGGTTATCAAATTTTTGTTCCGACTTTGAAAAAGCGTATCTTTTTCAATTTTTATCCTAGAAAAAATTAAAAAAAAGCATTTTAAAGTATTCTTTAAATGCTTTCTTTTTAGCTTACTTACATTTTTTTAACAATATTTAAAAAAAAATAATCGCTTTGGTAATTTTGAAATTTTTTTCATTTTTGCATTTTTCTTCAATCAGCTGTAGTTTTTTAAATAATTGAGCTAGAAAAAATTTTAAAAAAGATTTGAAAAGGGCTAAAAAAATGCTATTTGCAGCTATTTTTATAAAAATTTTTAAATTATATTTTGTCAAGTTTTAAGCATATAAAGTTATCGATCTAATACTTTTGCAGTTGTAAAAAACACTTCAATAGCAAGTAAAAAATAATCGCTGGTGCAAAACTTTTGATTTCTATGATATAATTTTTGCAAAATAAATCTTTTGTTATTTCATACTTTATTATGTTTTATTATTAATAATGAATAGTTATAATTTCCTACTAAAATTAAATCACTACTTCACCAGCGATTATTTTCTACTTGCTATTGAAGTGTTTTTTACAACTGCAACTGTTTTTTTATTCAATCTCTGTAACCAAGCACCTAAATGCTGTAAAAGCTTACCTTAAAAGGTATATGGTGGTCAAGTATGCTAAGCGATTTATTTTGATTAATGATTTTAACCATTTTGATGTCTTTAACATATTATAAAATATTTTTAGAAAAAAAATCAAACAATGATATTAGAATTTCATGAAATAATGAAACAAATGTCAAGTATTTTATTTCTATAATTGAATTTTGCATGCGTTCACAGAATTAATCTATTTATTTAGTATTTGAAACTATCAAATCTTTACATTAGAATTTCATGAAATCACGAAGCAAATGTCAATTATATAATACAGATGATAAAACTATGGCACCTTATACTATAAATTTTTGCAAAAAATTAAAAAAATTTTTTTCTTTATAAATAAACGTTTAATCTCACTAACTGCATTACTTTTTGTCATCATTTCTTCTATCATTTATTTAAAAGTGTTCTGAAATTTTTTAATTCTATTAAATATTTACATAATTACTTGCCAGGCCCGTGTATAAAATTTTTTTAAATTTTTATTTAGTTAAAAAAAATTGTAATTATAAAAATATTGTTCAATTTTAAAATTGTAATTTTCTAATTTCATTATTTTACGTAATATGGTGTTTTGTATTCAGTATTTTTTAGGGGCGTATTTTATCTTAGTACAATTTCATATTACCTATATCTTACATCTATTATAATTTCTGGTTCAAATGTTAAAAACATACATTCATTAGACATTTCACCAATAAAATATTTATACACGGGTTTGGCAAGTAATTTTGTAAATATTTAATAAGATTAAAAAAATTTCAGAACACTTTTAAATAAATGATAGAAGAAATGATGACAAAAAGTAATGCAGTTAGAAAGATTAAACGCTTATTTATAAATAAACAAATTCGAAAAATTTTTTGCTAAAATTTATAGTATAAGATGTCATAGTTTTATCATCCGTATTATATAATTGACATTTGCTCCGTGATTTCATTAAATTCTAATGTGAAGATTTGATGGTTTCAAATACTAAATAAATAGATTAATTCTGTGAACGCATGCAAAATTCAATTATAAAAATAAAATACTTGACATTTGTTTCATTATTTCATGAAATTCTAATATCATTGTTTGATTTTTTTACTAAAAATATTTTATAATATGTTAAAGACATCAAAATGGTTAAAATCATTAATCAAAATAAATCGCTTAGCATACTTGACCACCATATACCTTTTTAAAGGTAAGCTTTTATGTAATAATAAATACGTGTCGTATATATGCATTTAATATAATAAAGTGTAATTTATAATGAAAGTTCAAAAAAAAAATGAAAAATTGTACCTTTTATTTATTTGAAATTTTAACAGCATAATGATTACTTTAACGGACATCAAGAAATCTATCAAAAATTTATTGAATTTTTAGGATCAAATTTTTTTACTTTACACAGCTCAAAAAATATAAATAACAAAATTTAAATGGAAAATTTTTGTAGTACTTTTAGAGAAGGTCTAACTATGTCATAGATCAAATAAACCATCAATATTTCTCTAAATGTATTTATATAGTATTATAGTATAATAAAAAAAATTTTTTTATGTTTTAAGTAGACTTATGTTTTCAATGAATATTTTTTAAAAATAAATTATTCCTTAAATATAATAATTAAAAATATTAATAAATGAATAATAGTTAGGTTTATATTGCTTAATGTTAAATTCTGTCTCAAGATATATATTAATATGTAATATACATTCTAACATAAATAAATTAATATTATAGTCTAATTTATTTATTATGCAAATTTTACAAATTACATTATTAATAAATTAAACTATAGTATTATAAAATAAACATTATTATTATTTATTTATTAATATTTTTCATCATTACGTCTAAGAAATAATTTATTTTTAAAAAATATTCATTGAAAAAACGAGTATACTTAATAAACTCGTGAAGAATTAGATTTTAATAGTATAAGAAAAAAAATGTAAATAAAAAAATTAATAAAAAATTTTAAAACAATAAAAAAAAATTAAAAAAAAAAAGTGATCCTGACCTAGAGTTGAACTTGCACACTCCAAAGGATAAGCGTAAACGTTGCGCACTCGACCAAACCTACTTCAAAATATCATTGACATGAAATGATACATGCTCATCTGCCCCCTAGTTGTTTAAAATAATTAGATTTGGAGTTGAAAATCTTTTTTATTAGTTTTAAAAACTCACAAATTATATTACAATCTTAACATTCATTAATTTTTTTTAAATTACTATTTTACCATCATAATAAGAATGTATTTTGGTTACTCCCTCTTTTTCTTTTTCCCCTGCCTCCTTTCAAAACACGCGCTCGGTTACTGTTAGCTCATTCAGTTCGAGTTGAAGCTAAATCCCGATCAAGTCTGAATACAAAGGCTATTCGACTGTCTCGAATGTAGTCAACGTACATACTTGATCATTTTTTGCAAACTAAATAGATAATATATTTACATCATAACTATTGAGTGTAAAAATATGTCAATAATGAAAGTATTAGTAAGTCTTTAGCGCATTCAAATCGGTTTCAAGTTTTTTTGAGCACAAATCAATTGCAAAAGTTTTTCCGTGTATGGAAACGAAACTCAGCAAAACTAAAAATCACTATAAGCTTTCTACAAAAAATCTAGTACATTGTTAATTTATAATATTTAAATAAAAATCTTGATATCTTAAAGGTATCCATCTTTTATTTATCATCGTTGTAATGTCATCTTTTTTCCTTTGGAAAAGTCGAATTTTTTCTTCATATGCATGTGGAAGCTCAAAGTTTTTTATCAATTCGGAATAATTAACATCACTCTTGAATATCTTGACAAGTTCCTTCTTTTTATTGTGATCATAAATAGTCCGGATTTCTTTTGCATCCTTGGGGTCATAGGAAATCTCCTTAATTTCAGATATTTTTACTTCTCGCCAATTGAATGGTTCCGCCAAACTTTTGAAATCAAAAATATCTTCTTGCTTGACATGATTGACCCTATACGGCTTCTTTTTGCAAGCAACCATCATCATGTCACCCCATTGCTACTGAGTAAAAACTTCTCGATGTCTTACACACTTTTTTATGTAGCTGTGCATAGAAGCTGTGCCAGAGCTTTGGGTGTGACCAGCCTCCATAAATCTATTGTTGTAAATCAAGTAATTTAAAGGTTTAGTGATAATTAATAACTTTTATCAATTATCACTAAACCTTTAATTTATTGTTATAATTAATAACTTTTATCAATTATCACTAAATCTTCAATCTATTGTTATAAATTATTAGCTGAATGATTCTTTAGACAAAATAAATAATTTTTATTTTCTTATTAGAACCTGATGATTTCGGTGGCGAAAAGCGAAGCTACTTTGAGCATACCCCCTTAACACGCTACAGTATATCTACACGGAGAGAATTTTTCTATAAAAGTTACGGTGATGGTCACTACAATCAAGGGACATCGTAGAATAATTCTTAATACTATTCTACGATGTCCCTCGATTGTAGTGACCATCACCGTAATTTTTATAGAAAAATTTTCTCCGTGTATATATGAATAAATGGCGCAGATAAACATACATTTTATCACAGGGTTCTTGGATGTCAGATTCCAATAGCTTTTCATTATCATAACTTTTTATATCCTATGAATTTTTAAGTTGTTTTATATAAAATGAGGATACAGTTCAAAATTGCATCGGGTATTTAAGGTACTTCTTTTATGCGACATGGTAATGAGATATTGGCAGTTTTAAAGCTCTTGACCCAATTATAGAAAAAAATCGATAGAGAAAATTCAATCCGTAGCATAACCTTTTCAAATATGAAAATTTATGTCAAAATCATAACTTTTTCTATTTGATTCCCCTAAAAGCACAAAACGTTTCAAAAACATTTTAAAAACGTTTTCTGGAAAACTTATATACGTTTGTAAATTTCGACAAAAATACGTATTTAAAACGGTTGTAAAACGTAAACTATGTCCGAATATTTTAGATTCTCAAGAGTAATATAATGTTTATGGAACGTTTAAGAAACGTTTAGAAAACGTTTTCTCGGTGAAAACTTACGTTGGCTTATATGTCCAAACGTTTCTAAAACGTTTTTTAAACGTTATATTTTTTCATTCTAAAAAATTATTATATAGAGAAAAAAAATTACACCAAATAAAACATTTTTTAAACGTTAAGGAAACGTTTGGATATTTGAGCTTGCGTAAATTTTCATCGAGAAAACGTTTTCTGAACATTTCTTAAACGCTCCTTAAACGTTACATTACTCTTGAGAATCTAAAATATGCGGACATATTTTACGTTTTAAAAACGTTTTAAATACGTATTTTTGTCGAAATTTACAAACGTATATAATAACACGAAAACGTTTTTGAAACGTTTTTGTGTTGTTAGGGTCTTTACAGATATTGTTTCTAAAAGATAAAAGAAGCGCATAAGATATCTATATTAGATTGTGGCATGAAATTTATTGGATTTGTAACTCACCTATGTCATAATCTTTTTTACATCGGATAAAATTTTAACAACTCAAACAAAAAGTACAAATTAATTTATAAAATTTGATTAATTCCAATAAAAATGCCAAATTTTCTCGTAAAACATGGGTTTATTTTGCATGTGGCAATTGTTAATAATAATTAATAAAAATAAATACATGAACTTAATTTACCTGTGTACTATTCTGACTTTAAATAACATGGCTGTAAGATACATCATGGTGAATACAAAACGGTTCTTATTCTGACTCCCGCAATTATCACTGACTAAAACAATTTCTCTTATTGTGGGATTGGCTTCAATTTTTCAATTTCTAAATAGTTTCATATATATGTCCATATAATAACGTATATATGAGCCTAATGCATAAACTATAGCTGACTTCCCTTTTTCTGTGATCCTTTACTCTTCTTACTCATGACTCGATTTCCCTTCTCTTTCTTTCCACCGTTGCCTCTTTCTATCGATTCCGTCATTGATCGTGAATTCCCGTCGCCAATCGGTCACTTTCATCTTTACCGACGCTTCCTCTTTACTCTCGAGCACGTGTTTTTAACGTTCCGCGTCATTTCCCGGTTTCGATCGTCATCATTTACTTCAAGTATAAGTGTGTCGGGTGTGCCTATACTCCGGGTGTATGTGTGTGTATAAATGCCCAGCAGTCAGTGCCGCGGCGTGTATGTCATAATAAAGTGTTTTATTCTTTAAATATATTCTGTGCACTAGTGTTGAAGAGTTGCAGCCTTCTTCGTGGCTTAACTCCTAGTATCTCATGGAAAACCGATGGTGAGTATGGCTTTTTCCATCACCACATGTTTCATTTTGTAGGTTAGTTTGCCCTGTACCTCTGTCTCTTCCTACCGGTAAGTCATCTGCGTTCTCAACTCGCGTGTTCCTCAAAACAAAACAAATAAAAAATAAAAATGATTAGTTATAATTATTCAAATTATTAATCGGTTTCGCGAGTGCATTTCGGCTCAAATCCTTCTCTCTTATTCTCTCGAATAAATTCGTTATGAAGATGCAATAAATGCATCACAATGTGCATATATAAAATAATTGCCGTATTTTTATCTTAATTCTATCTTAATTTTGATTCCCTCATAACTTTCAAACTATTTGAGCTTTTTGAACAAATTTTTTTTTCAATCAGAAAGATTTTAATCTATTTTGAGTAAAATACGTTTAGCATAATTAGTTCAAATATTATATGGCTACAAAACAGATTTTCATTTTTTCGGAAAGTCTCAAAATTTCTATGAAACTGCTTAAAATTTTGAAAAAATTGAGCGTTGATTGCAGCTTATTTCATAATTTTATATAAGAAAAATATCCCAAAGTTAAGAAAATCTAAGACCTAAATGTAACGCACTCTCCTTGTAAGTAAATATTCATAACTTTGTTTTCAGTCGAAATATTTAAGAAACTTACTTCTTAATTATGAATATATGTAGGAATATATAAAACATTAAAAAAATAAAACATCAAACAGCAAAAATAAATTAATTTTGATCTTATGTGAATGAATACTAAACTACACTGAAAAAAAAGCAAATATGACATGGTAGACCATGCTAAAACAGCACAGTGCCTTTTACATCATTTTAATATAATACTAGGGGGGGTTCCCCCCTGCTCGCTTCGCTCGCCAACCCCCCATCGCATCACCTTCTACAAATATAAACTTTTATATATATAATTTTTAAATTTATATTAATTTAAAATTATTTTTTTTTTTTTTTTTGTTTCTTGGTCATGAAGATTAGTATTTATTAGAAGTTAAATACACTTATTAAGGTATATGAAGTTAAGTATAATAAAACGTTTTATGATAGTTTAATACTTTAAATATGTTGAAGATATCTATAATAATATTCAATCGCTTTACGATAGGAGCACAACCATTCAACGTATTTACCTCGAGCTCAGCCCAATGTTCTTTTCTCTTCCTAATTTCGTTCATTCTTTTCGTTCAATTTATGGACGATGTGTATGCATCGCATCATAAAAAGAACTCTATTAAATTAAATATTAAATTGCCTAATTATCAAATAAAGTTTGTTTTACTTTTATAAGATTGTGTTTGCTCATTTTTTTTTTATCAAAATTAGATAACAATTAATTAAATTAGCTAACAATCAACTACCTTTCAGCTATCTCTCAGCTAACTTTCAGCTAAATTTTATCTGAATTTCAGCCAACTTTTAGCTAACTTTCAGCTAAATTTTAGCTGAATTTCAGCTAACTGAGGGCACATAAAATTCTTATACACGGCAGCCGCGGCGGCGGCGGCGACGGCGTAGGCGATATATCTTTATTATAGAGAGAGAAATATTTTGAAGCTACAGAGATACGTTATTGTTGCATTAAGTATAGTAATCAGCGGGTTGTCATAAAAATAATAAATAATAAAAACTATTTGACAGAAATGTTTATATGTGATAGATAATTTCGTGAATCAACATCTCATTCAATGGAATTTATCTGAATTTGTGTCAAAATTTTATAAAATATTTTTATATATAACCTAAAAAATTTTTTAAAATTTTATAAGATAACTAAATAAGTTATTTAGTTATCTTTAGTTATCTTATGTACATAAATTATAATATTTCCTTACCTTGTGTATGTAGAAACATTTTTCTGCATACATTTACCAATTGGGACGTTGCATGAAATTTTTTTTTCAAATCCATTACATCCGTTATTATGAAAATGAAAAAATAAAGGACACGTATTTTTTCTTTTTTTATGAAAATGAAAACTTGAAGAGATAGAGGCTGTTGAAATTGGTGTAACGTCACGATTGTCATTTTGCCAATAGCAATCGTGACGTTATTTATCATAGCGCTATATCTATATATATCAAAATTGTAATAACTTATATCGGCTGTAACTTTTGCAATTCATCATATTTTTAAAAACAAAAAAATACGGGTCTTTTTTTTCGTATTCTATTTGACGAATATAATGCATTTTTTCATGCTAAATGCTAATTGTCCTTGTTTAGGTAATTTAAACTTGTATATTTTTGAAAGTTTACTATTTATCAATAGTTCTGTATCACTTTCAGATTCAGAATCATAATCATAATTTGAATTCACATCAAATTCGTTTTCGGTAGCTTAATCCAAGAAGGGTTTTTCGTATGTGACTTTCGCCCAATTAAGAATACATTGCCATTCAAGACTATACTCTTTTAAATTCCAAAAAAAATTTATAACAAAAAAAAAACCGACTTCAAAAAAAAACATTAAACAAAGACAAAATTTTTTACAAGAAAAAAAAGATTTTGAAAAAATTGCACTAAAAATTAACAAATAATATATTACCCTTAAAAAAAAAACATTAAACAAAGACAAAATTTTTTACAAGAAAAAAACGATTTTGAAAAAATTGCACTAAAAATTAACAAATAATATATTACCCTTAGAAATTATACGCATAAAAAGCATCTAACATATGTGTAGTCAATATAATATAGACCATCTAATTCATACTAACACAAACAAATTATTTTTTTATTAGGTTGCTTACAAAAAATTAGTCAATAGATAAGACAATATATACATACAAAAAAATTAGAATTTTTGGAGTCGGTGCCAGCCTGAAAAAATTGTCACAAATCTAAAAAAAAATTTTGAAAAAATTGCATTAAATATAAAAAGAAAATGTAAAATATATTATTGGTATACCGATAAGCCTATTCAAATCATAGTTATTTTATATAATTCCATATTTCCGTTATTATAAATTTAATATTTTGTGAATATTAAATCTGAATACAAGTTTTAACTATTCGCGTCTTTTGCATTTGAATGACCATGCGCAGACTGCCGTAGTTCCACGTTGAATTACTTCGTAGTTATCCAGAAAACTCCATCACGCAGGAGAAAATTTAAGACATATAAGACAGTACAGTGTGAAATTGGTGACAATTACAAATAGGTAATTGACGCGGTTGTAAGTATAAATAGTATTCTTGATATCTAAAATTTTATTAGATATTTATCGCCTCCTTTGTTCACTTCCAAAATTTTTTTTTAGATTTGTGACAATTTTTTCAGGCTGGCACCGACTCCAAAAATTCTAATTTTTTTGTATGTATATATTGTCTTATCTATTGACTAATTTTTTGTAAGCAACCTAATAAAAAAATAATTTGTTTGTGTTAGTATGAATTAGATGGTCTATATTATATTGACTACACATGTGTTAGATGCTTTTTATGCGTATAATTTCTAAGGGTAATATATTATTTGTTAATTTTTAGTGCAATTTTTTCAAAATCGTTTTTTTCTTGTAAAAGATTTTGTCTTTGTTTAATGTTTTTTTTAAGGGTAATATATTATTTGTTAATTTTTAGTGCAATTTTTTCAAAATCTTTTTTTTCTTGTAAAAAATTTTGTCTTTGTTTAATGTTTTTTTTAAGGGTAATATATTATTTGTTAATTTTTAGTGCAATTTTTTCAAAATCTTTTTTTTCTTGTAAAAAATTTTGTCTTTGTTTAATGTTTTTTTTTGAAGTCGGTTTTTTTTTTTAAATTTATTTGCCATTTTTTAGTGCAATGTTTTTAAAATCTTATTTTTTGTAAAAAATTTTGTTTTTATTCGATACTTTGTGTTATACATTGTATTATACATTACATGAATCTTGTGTTATAATTTAATTTTTTTTTTTCCTAGAACCATATTGCTACTTCCCGTATTCTATCATCATCATTATACCTTTAACTTTAAATTCAAAGATAATCGAACGTTAAATTTAATGAATCCATTACAATAAAAAAAAACTTTTTTTTTTAAATTATCATAAAAACGCATTTTTTTAAAAATAAATTATTATAAAAACGCATTTTTTCTATCAAATAAAAATAATGTGTAATAAATATTTAGTGCAATTTTTTAAATTGTTTGTTTTTGTTAAAAACTTTTTATTTTCTATCTTCTAGTGAATCCCCTTACTAAAAACGCAAATATAGATAGACCCACTAATTACATTAAACTTTCATTATTAATTCATAACGCATGCATTAGTACACCACCAAGCAATATATAGCAGAAAAGAAAGAAGGCTCAACAGCACAGTGTCGTTATGTGTGCATGTATACATATTCAAGCTCAGGTAAGAGAGAGAGAGAAAGAGAGAGGGAGGGAGGGAGAGAGAGAGAAAACAAAACTCCCAGTTTTTTTAATTTGATAATTGGGTCATACAAACCGAATATTGGCCCAATAATTATAGGACACGTATGGGACCTTCCTGCAGACATTCTCTATCAGATAAGAAAAAGTTTTTTCGAATCGGTTAAGAAATGACGGAGTTATGAGGTAACAGACAAAAAAAAAAAATTCAGTCGAATTGAGAACCTCCTCCTTTTTGAAGTCGGTTAAAAAAAAATGAATGAGCATAAGTTATATCTTCCATATTAATGTTACTCTGGCATTTTTTTCGACACTTTCAACCACAGCCATCTATCATTTCTCTAGCTTTAATTATAATGACATTCCGTCCAATGTCGGTTTCACCGCTGATACGAGCTTTTTTCACTTTAGCATCCATCGTTAAATCCGAGTCACTCTTACGTTTTCGTACTATAGGTACTTCTTTGACAACTCTTTTTCGTATTCCCTTTCTGCGCAAAAATAACGTTTTTGCGCTAATATCTGTGGAATCATTTGATTTGCTTGTGCTTGAATGCGTTACTTCCTGTTCATCATCGGTCCTCAAAGTGGATGAATTTAATTCGACGTTGTCACTGCTATGAGCCATAACTGTTTTAAAATAAATATCTTTTAGCCGTTATAAAGTTTTTATAAATTCTCAAGATGATGAAACAGAGCTATCAAACAGAGCTATTCAATATCAGCAAGAATTTCTAGTTCTATAATGGAATCTTCTTCTAGAGAATCTTTAATAACTTCCTTACATTTTCTTTTCAAAATCTTACTTATTTTTGTGGAAGTTTCAAATTTTTTTCTTGGAAGGTCTATTCTTTTTCTGTTTCAATTTTCCTACCAGAGATGAATATTCTCCCAAATAATTTAATGAATAAGTTATCATTCTTATATAAAATAATATTTTACATGATACGTTAAGGTAGCCGATTGCATATATTATAATATTATGTTGTTAACACGATACATATATGATGGTGTAGAAGCATAAACAGGAGCCAAGTAGACGACGTGCTTGTTCATAATCAATAATTATTATTATTGCATAAAGAAAGAATTTGTACATTTTAAATGTATTATAAATAAGGCTGCCAACTTGTAGGGATCAAAAAGCGGGACAATTCAAATGCTCCATGTAATGATCTTTTTTTTTAGCAAACTAATTTTTTATTGACATTAATTAATATTTATTATTTTCTCTATTTAAATTTTACATACTATTTCTTTTGTTTAAAATCATATTTTTCAATGCTGTGTACTTTTTTTAATAATTCCTGTTCCTCTGCTAAAATTTCGGCAAATTCGACGCACGAACCGATATTAAACTTTAATTCTAGTTGAGCACTTAAAGTATCAACTTTTAATGCCGTTTTTTCTGATGTCCATATCAAATTCATTAGTGAAAATATTCGTTCTGTTGGGGCATTAGTGCCTGGAATACTTAATATATATCCTACTAATAATTTGCAATTCTTCAATAGTTTTCCATTCTCAATAAAATATTTAAACACTCCAGTCCATCTTTTGTCAGTTTTAGTATTTTCACCAATCCACCTATTGAAATTTCCTGTCACATATTTGGATATAAATGTTATTTCGTCAAATAATTGATTTTCTTCCAAATTCGTGATTACGTTTTCCATGTAATATATTAAACTTGGTTCAACATCATTCCATTTCATACATTTGTTGTTTAATCGCGTCCAATTAAATTTACCAAAATTAAAATACTGTTCAGAGTATTTATTCAAATAATCAATTACATTTTTGTAAAAGTTTCGTACATGGCCCATAAAATAATTTTCATTAATTTGCCCATCATTTATCAAAACTTTTAGATCACTTTTTAATAATAATAGCACGTACTCTTCATGTAAACGATTCTCAAATTTTTCTTTTAAATCTAATATAATTTTACTTACTTCGGAAAAATTTAACTTCAACTTTATCACAAAAAATTTTTAATTCAGCAGTACGAACAGTGTAAATATAAAAATGTGAATAAATTTTATTAATTATAGTCTCAACATCGATAGGTAACAGATCGCAAGCTGTTCGGGTGGTATTATGTACAATGTGAACTGCACATCCTACACCGACAATGGTTTTATTTAAATTTTTCTTTAATTAAAAAAAAAACATTTTCACGTCCTTGACGACGAACTCCTCCGAAGTTTGCATTTGCATTGTCAGCACAGTATGATGTCAGTTTATTTTTAAGACCATGCTGTTCAATAACTCGTATTGAATTATTCGTTATTATTTCAGCTGTTTCACCAGGTAAATTTATAATGTCTAATATTTTAACCTTTTTCACAATGAAAATATCTAATTAAGGGGATGTAAAATGGACACTACACCTGTACTCATAAATATTCATTATCTTTACATTTTATTGTAAAATTTTCAATAAAAAAATGCATTAAGTTGTAGTATGTACCATGAAGATTATTCAATTAAATTTTTAAATGAATTCATTCATTAGTTATTGAGAATTTCGGGTTCCAAAATTATTTATTAAAATTTTTCAATTTTGTACAAGAATTCAAATATCTTAAAAGCTAATGAATAAATTTATTTGAAAACTTATCAAAATAATCATCATGGTACATACTACAAGCTAATGCATTTCTTTTCTGGAAATTCAGCAATAAAATAGAAAGGAAGCTAATATCCATAAGTACAGGTGTAGTGTCCGTTTTACATCTCCTTAATGTAGGAGATATTTTTGTGTCTTTATGATTCGAAGCATCAGTATATAAACTTACAAAATCTACATCATTTAATTCTTTTTTTAAAATCTCTCGAGAAAATGGCGCGATAACATTCTTCATAATCGCCTCACATTTAGTTTTAGCACACGAAAATTTAGAATCAAAATTTTGTTGAATTAATCTCGAGGCACAATCCATTGAATTGAAACTTTGATTGTGTTGTACCGTATGAAAAGCCTATAAGCCTTCAATCTTCGCAAGCTCCATTTTCTTTTTCCCGAAATTCTCACTGCGAAAAAATTTCGTCATTGATGAGCTACCAACAGCTTTAACGGCATTATTGTGCTCTATATCGCCTTTACCACCATGGCTAATTGAAAAAATTGCACTACATATATTGCAACGAACTTGCGATTCATTTTCACCTTTGTGTATAAAAGGAAATTCCTTTTATACACAAATCTTTGTGTTCTTTACAAGTTCGTTTCATTTTTTTCGGCTGTGATGCCATTTCTATAACAAAGAGATAAATAAGAACATTTAAAAGTAATTACCTAAGGTCCAAGTAACAAAAATTCAATAAAGAAAAATAATATTATTTGGTTTTAGTTACCTTCATGTTTTAAAAATCTGCACTTTCAAAATATTAACAGATATTTTCTGGACAAGAACGTTTGTCAAACTAATCTAAAACCTAGACTATATCAGGTCACATTTGGAAATAATATAAAACAAACTCATCTAATATATATGATATTTGATGATCACTGAATACCCTGTTGAAAATAATGACGTCTTTCCAGTACGTCTTTCAAAGATGTCTTTGAAGGCGTCTTTGAAGACGTCTTTGGTCGTGTCTTAGATTGGAACAAAATAAGACGTCATTTTTTTAATGTTCCGGAAATATAGTAACCAAATTACGTCTTTTTTATAAGTAAAATGATTTCAAAGACGTATTTTTCCAATAAATACTCATAGTAAAAGACGTAAATTTTCAAAAAAAAATTCTTTTTTTAAAACGAATGACCCCTGTTGAAAATAATGACGTCTTTCTAAGACGTCTTTGGTCGTGTCTTAGATTGGAACCAAAAAAGACGTCATTTTTCCAATGTTTAAAAAAGTTATTCAACAAATGACGTCTTCTTATTATTTCAAAGACGTATTTTTTTTAATAAAAATGAAGTCTTTTCTTGCGAATTTTTATTTAAAAAATACGTCTTTGAAAATGTAAAAAAACGTTATTTGTTAAATAGCTTTTCTAAACATTGGAAAAATGACGTCTTTTTTGTTCCAATTTAAGACACAACCAAAGACGTCTTCAAAAACGTCATTTTCTCCAAATTTAGGAATAAAAACGTCATTTTTCATGAATTATGTCATTGAAAAATGACTTTACATGAGAATCCCTTTCCATTAAAAGAAAAAAACGAAAACGAGGTTAACCTCGTAGTTTCAACTCTTCGAAAAACGAAGAGCATTTGCGATTGAACTGAGAGCGTTCTGGCCTTATATATCTGCGTCTTTGAAATTTGTGTAAGGGATCGCAAAACTTGAAAATCGCCACCTAGTGACTTACAGTCGAATTGATGGTTGCTTGCGTCGATTTAATTTTAACTCACCAGGGGGCGATTTTCAAGTTTTGCGATCCCTTATACAAATTTCAAAGACGCAGATATATAAGGCCAGAATGATCTTAGCTTAATCGCAAAAGCTCTTCGTTTTTCGAAGAGTTGAAACTACGAGGTTTAGCTCGTTTTTGTTTTTTCCTTTAAATGGAAAATGATTATCATGTAAAGTCATTTTTCAATGACATAATTCATGAAAAATGACGTTTTTTTCCTCAATTCGGAGAAAATGACGTCTTTGAAAGACGTCTTTGGTTGTGTCTGAAATTGGAACAAAAAAAAACGTCATTTTTCCAATGTTTAGAAAAGCTGTTTAACAAATAACGTCTTTTTACATTTTCAAAGACGTATTTTTTAAATAAAAATACGTCTTTCTATAATTTAATAGACGTATTTTTTAAATAAAAATTCGTAAGAAAAGACGTCATTTTTATCAAAAAAAATACGTCTTTGAAATAATAAGACGTCATTTATTAAATAACTTTTCTGAACATTGGAAAAATAACGTCTTTTTTGGTTCCAATCTAAAACACGACTAAAGACGTCTTCAAAGACGTCTTTCGAAGATGTCTTTCAAAGACGTCTTAGAAGGACGTCATTATTTTCAACAGGAAAGACGTCATTCGTTTACAAAAAATAATTTTTTTTTGAAAATTTACGTCTTTTACTATGAGTATTTATTGGAAAAATACGTCTTTGAAATTATTTTACTTATAAAAAAGACGTAATTTGGTTACTATATTTCCGGAACATTAAAAAAATGACGTCTTATTTTGTTCCAATCTAAGACACGACCAAAGACGTCTTCAAAGACGTCTTCAAAAACATATTTCAAAGACATACTGGAAAGACGTCATTATTTTCAACGGGGTATAAAAAGACTAACAAGTGACCGTATTAGAATCAGTCACAGGTTAGATACTTGTAAGGTGTGAGTATGCAGCATGCGTCCTTGTAGTAACGCACGAGACTTGACAAGAGCCAATCAAAATCAGAGAGGTCGTGTTTGTATGCGCGCGAAATATAAATTATTAATTCAAATAATATCTTAAAATATTGATTTTTTTCTAATTTTATTTGAAAATAATTTTATAAGAAGTTTAAATCGGGACGAAACAGGACGAAACTCTTAAATGCGGGATACTTTGCGGCACAAACTACGAAGCGGGACAAGCGTCGAAAAAGCGGGACTGTCCCGCTGGATCCGGGACGGTTGGCCGCCTTAATTATAAAGAAGAAAAAATTACGAGTGACAAAAAATTGAATAATGATAATAGCACCTTGATTAGCATCAATTATATTTTTACCATTTCCTATCACTACGATGAAAAGTCTTAAATTTTTTTAAAAAAAGTAATTTTATCAGAAAAGAATGAAATTACTTACCTTACAATAAAAGAATTTTTAATAAGGAAAGCGATCGCTATATTGCACATATATGTCGTATTGCAAGGAGTTGGCGCTACAGCTTAAATTTGCGATATCTCAGGTTCTACAAACTTAAATTTAAAAAACCGGACAGATTCTTAAACTAGATGAAATTTCCTATCATTCTATTTCAAAAAGATAGAAATATTTTGTTCGCTAACCTATATTATTTCGTTATAAACAAACAAAGTTCTGAAAAATTGAAAATTTTTTCTGCTTCAAATCATTCTAGCTCATTTATCAACATTTGAAAGTAATATATAACAATTTATTATTGAAGCTGAGACTCTGACATTTCTCAAACACATGTTGAACTTTAAAAAATATCAATTAGTAGTCGAGTTATAAGGTTTTTTACCAGGGCGTTCCGCTCTTGCGCTACATCTCTATGTTTTTTTACAATATATTTGCCATATCTCTGGTTCTAATTATCGAATCGACATGCAACAATAACGATTTTTTTTTGTATTTTTATTAGAGAACAAGTTTTCGCAGAGAAAATCACTGCATCTATTGTAGCTCAAGAACTATAGCCATTTAAACAATTAATTTGTTTATAACAAATTACTAGACCACTTGCGCGAAAAGCAAGTTGCCAATTCGGATTCAGCGGCTTAAAATACATATAAACCACCTACTTGCTTGGTGGGGCCTCTAACTTCATACGAAACCCTCTGGGCGCCTAGACTAATAGTCATTTCCTCTAACCATGTATATGAAGAATAATTTGAAACAGTTTCAGTGACCAAAAAATATAAAATATTGTCATAAAGCGAAAAATGCCATGCAACAGTTGATGCGGCTGTTATTTGCATGCAATAAATTTCAATTTAGCATTTTTTGCTTTATGACAATATTTTATATTTTTTTGTTGCTGTAACTGTTTCAAATTATTGATTATGATCAGAGGAAATGACTATATTTTTGCCGTGCAAATGAATAAATAAATTATTATAAGCATTTATAGTAAGCACTGAACTAAGTCACCGATTTGATTCCGACCGCCTCTTAACCCTTTAACATCACAAAGACACTTTCTGTAGGTACCCTTTTCCACTGTGTTATTGACTATAAAATTGTCTATAAAAAATATTTTGAGGTGTCAATTTTACTATTTTCGAGGTCACTCTTTTTTATGGCGTCATTTAAATTACGGTAAAACATCATCATTTATTACATTTTTGCAAAATAAAGTAAAAAAATGCAATTTTTTCAAGCACATTGTTTTTTATTGTACATTTTGCAAGCCATATCGTATCATTATCTAATTATAAAATCCAATAATCATGTCCTTAATAGTTAAACTTTCGAAATATGCATTTGTTTTTTTTCTGTGAAGGTTTTTGGTTGCAAAACTTCGGCAAAATTAAAAACAAATTTTTTTAATTTTCAGAATATCCGTATTTTGTGATTGCATTGTGTTATACATATTCAATGTGCATAAAATATATAACTATTCCTACTAGTTACAAGTACGTAGTTTTATTAGTTTATAATAGTAGACTTTTTTACTTTGATAAAATTAGTTAATAATCTTCACAATTATTTCTTTACTTACACTAGACAGAAACTTAAGTATATAATAATTTATAAATCTATGTGATTAAAATATACCTATATTTGTATACATATAATTAATATTTTCAAAAATCAGCATTTTTCTCAACGTTGAATTATTGATATGAATTCATCTTTAAAAGCTTAAGATGAATTATCTATCTATCTATTATCTATCTTTGGGGTTTAACCACCTACAGCATATTTGGCCTAGTAAGTGACACCTCGACCACCTTTGTGTTCCGGTGTTTTCGCGTTCGAAACCATACCTCATTTTTCCCTAACTTCGATAGGTGGTGCTAGATCGTGCAGGCTACTTAGGCGGGGAGCATCGCTCAACCCATCCTTTTTAGCGCATCGGGAGCTCAATACCTACCCGGCAGAACGGTCCGGCTCAACTTAATAGTGGATCCGTCGCGTTCTGCCTTACCGGCCCTCGAGTGATGAGCTCGAGACATCCTCCACTTTCAATATTTAAATTAAAAAATGGAGGAAAAATTCCGACCTCACCGGGATTCGAACCCCGGCCCTCTGCGTGAGAGTCGGATGCTCTAGCCCCTGAGCCACCGCGGCTCAGCTTAAGATGAATTTATTAAAGTATAAAATCTAATTAAAATTTTCTGATTAAAATCTTATTAAAAGGGAAAAATAAGCCATGAGCAAATTGAAATTTTAAGAATTAGATTATTTTATATAATTACATTTTTATTTTTACTTTAGAAGTATAATGATGTTAACCTTTTTATATTTGCACTAAAAAGTTAACACCTAAAAATAAATTTACTAAGATACCACTAATAATAAACAATATGGACACCACATAATATTTTTCCAACAGTGAGAACTAATATTGTAATATAGCACAAAAAATAATATTATCGTCTTAAACTAAAATTTCGTTAGAAATCAATCCTTACCTAATATATAAAATTAATAAATATAGGATTTTATTTTTTATACTTATATTTGTAATACTATTTCAATACTAATATTCGTTATTTTATTAACAAAATATTTTACATGTTACTTTTCTTTAGTGATGAAATAGCGTTTAACATAATGTTTTTTATGGCTCGAATTCATAGACCCAACTCAAGTCTAAGGCTAGAAGTTATAGTCGTTACTCAGTTCTCAAATATTCTATCCTTGTTCTTCTAGTGGAGAAAGGGTAAGAAAAACATAGATAGAATATTCGAGAACTGAGTAAAGACTATAACTTTCAGCCTAACGATTGTTACTTGCGTTACGTTACTGAATTTGTACCTATGCCAATGGAGATAATATAATACAATACATGACATAAGTCAAACTTTTTTTATAATCTTTAAAGGGATTGCAAATGACATAAAATAATTGCGAATAATATGCACTTTTTCACAAAAATATATTTGATATTGTAATATTAATATGAGATATGTAAACAAGATTTCAATGTTCTCGCATGCTCACATTTTTTTACACAGTGTAAAAATGAACCACATAGCAATCGCAAAAATGTGACTTAAGTGTAGATTTAGATTACATAGTGTTCAAAATGCCAAAGTCAAGGTTTATATTATTAAATCATGATTCTAATGTTTGTATTGATGAGTTTTACTTACGAAATATAAATTCATTAACTCTTATGTAATCTCAAGTTGATATTTTGACCGTACTTAATATAGCTATACCTGTGAAATGACTTATTAATCAAAACATTTTCTTTTATTGGAGTCATATAATATTTAAAAGATTTTATCACATATAAAGTAGTGTAATACCAACAAAATCATGAAAGAAGTGTTTAAATACCTAATCTAAAATGTGGATTCGTGCAAAACTATGATGCAAATATTTGTAAATCTTATTTTTCTAACTTGACTGCATAATTCAATTCATTAATAAAGTTCTAGATTACAACTCCATACTAAAAATAATAATAGAAAGTCTGCAAATAAGCTAAAATCAGCCAAAAACATCCAAAAAATGAGTTTTTTGCATTTTCAACTATGGTGCACCTCCAGGAAATATCTGAAAAAATTAAGGCAAGTACTTTTAAACAAAATTTAAGTTTTTTTTGCAAGAATTGGCCCTGTACCATTTTTCCCGTGAAAATAGGAAGGGTTTTAATTTTTCTTCCATCCTTTTAGGTTATTTAGCATCATCAAACCTTTATGAAAAAATTCTATATGATTTGTCACCATTTAAGTTATAAGCACGATTTTTTTGGGATTTTTTTACCGACTAGATTCGGAGAAAAAAAATAAATTGTGAAAAAGTAGTTTTTTTGATGCTGTGGACAGGGAGAGGGGGGTCGCGGTCTGCAAATATGACAAAAACTATTTATTTCCGATCTAAAACAAAGTTACCAGGTCAAACAAAAATTTCAGGGACAGGGCAATTTTGACTATCTTAACGGGGGGTACCCTTTGATGTGCGAGGTTTAGATAAGAAGTGGTAAGCTGATTTAGTGGAGATGCAATCTTATTTTCGAGAGAACAAAGGCTACAAACACATGATTACAGTTATAGATAGATGTTTTTTCTAAATACGCATGGGCCGCTTCTGTCAAACAAGAAACTGAAGCAGAAGTCTGCTGCGATGAAATTTATATTACATTGAGAATGAGTTCCAAAAAATTTACAAGCAGATAAAGGCAAGAGTTTTATAATACTTATTCCAAAAATCTTATGCAACAATACAAGATCAACATATACTTGACGTATAGTAATCTTAAGGCCTCCATTTGTGAACGCTTCAATCGTACTCTCAAACACAAAATATGGATGAAGTTCAGCTTACGTAGTAGCTGTAAATAGATCGATATCTTATCCAGTCTGATAAAAGCTTACAACAATATAAAACATTGAACAATTGGTGCTAAACTAAAAGGTGTTACAGCTGCAAATGAATCTTAGTTTTGTGTACGATTTGCTCAAAAAGTTGTATGAAAAAAAGCAACATTCAAGGTTTGCGACTAAGTGCCAGTAAGCAAATTGAAACAAGTGTTCGAAAGAGAATACACTCCTAATTGAACTGCTCAAATATTCACGATTAAACAAGTTAAAGCAACGCAGCCGACATCGTACCATCTCAAAGACTATCAAAAGCAATTAATCGCTGGTGGATTCTACGAAGAAGAACTTCAGAAAGGCAAGTATCCAGACTTCTATCTTGTAAAAAAAAGTTCTGAAGGAACGTGACAATCAAGTATCCGTAAAGTGGCTTGGTTTTGATAGCACACATAATAGTTGGATCGGCAAAACATCAGTCTAATAAATACTCATGTATCATACGGAGCAAAGTCGTCTTGACAGTTTTCAAAAAGACTTGGACACAGCCGAATTTTACTATACAGCTGAAATTGACAAAGTCCGTTGTTTTGAATGCTCTACGGATATCTGTAGGTGGAAAATTGGTAAAGATCCATTATCTGAACATAAGGAATGAAATAGTCGCTGCCTTCAAAATATACTTCCTACAGATGATTCCTTACAAAATAAATCTAACGTATGCTTCGTTAAAGGAATAGAGATAGCATTAATACCGTGCGGACATTCTTGCTGTTGTTATCAATGTGCCAGGATTATCGAAAAATGTGGAATCCGTAGAAGAGACATTAAGTTCAGAGCGAGGTATTTACATCTTAAGCGCTCTAAACAAAAAACATTTTTTTGTTTTACAAAGTGGTGGGAGCTCCCATCTGTGAAGTACAACCAATAATCGCAACTTGTGAACCCCTTACTCCGAGTAAACTCGAAGTAGCAGTAAACTCGCACCCGTGACTCGTATACCTCTCCGTTACTTGCCATGTGCTTAAGCAAAGGAGAACTCGAGATCACTCTTGGTCACCAAATACTTCGCAAAAAACTTGTAATGTTCGATGGCATCTAATTACTTATAATGGAAGTTTTCATCTTTTTCTAAGGCCAAAATTCGAAAAGACAGAAAAATGCGCAATTTACCATCTAAATCCGCAACAAAAGAGTCAGTATACCATGTTTTAACTGATTTAAGTTCAGTCACCATGTAATCACGATTTTTCCTTAATTTAACTACCTTCTTCTAATTACTCGTGGAGGCAAAAAGCCTCTACGAGCAATTTCGTTCAATTTGGCACGATCCATCTGAAAATAAATTTTCCAAGTTGTTTAGAGTATAACAATTTTTAAGTATAAAAATTTCAACTTACTTTTAATTTTTTTTTGATAAAATTTTAAACTCCTTTTTTTATACCTCTTGCTTGGTGGCGCTTCAGATGAAGGAATGACTTCTTTGGGTTGTCCTCTATAAGTAGTAAACTCCTCTCTACTTGAGCCACGATCCCCTCTTCTTTACTCACCCTCTTCATCTCAATAGCAGAATTAGGTATTAGATAAAACCGCATAAATTACGTGGGCAGACATTGGGAAGGTGTTCTTATAATAAGACGTTTGCTACTAATATAGGCGTTTTACTGCTCAGTAATCATTCCTTAACTGAATATTGAATAAGAAATTGGTGGATTTTGAGGGAGAGGAAAATATACTACGACAGCTTATTAAAGTTCGTAAAGCCGTGAAGCAAAAATATGATGCATTAAAGTTCGAAAAAGAAGATTTTTAAAAACAATTTATGAAACATTCAAACCCATTGTTGGTCCTTTTCACGGACTCCTTAAAGTTTCTAAAAAGAAAAAAAAAAATGAATCGCGGAAAACAAAAATCATTGGAAATGGTCAAAGAAGTCATATACGATAATCTGAATAAAACAAGCTCTGATGATGATGATTTATCGATAAACAACACTATTTGACATGTTACAGATTCTGAGTTTGAAACAGCAGGTAGTACAAAGGAATCCGATAATTTCGACAAATGTATATTTATGCTCAATGGTAATCAAACTAATATTGATAAAATTTATGGTGCACATAAGGAAGGTAAAGATTATATAATCGGTGATTAATTCATATACTTTAAAAATCAGTTCATCGAAGTGGAAAATATAAGATAACTGAAAACTCAAGAATTGATGGAGCTTCTAATCACAAAACATCCTGATCGAACTCGAGTAATTTCAAACGATATGAAGAATTATCGTTATATTCTCGAAGCTACGAATGCTCATAAAAAACAATATAGAAATAATGGAGCCATTCGATCACATATAAGTAAAAAATATACAGAAATTATTGCTCCTCTATTTTCTAAGAAAGAAGGAGGATCGTTGCCTCGATTCGAAGTTTCACAGAGTGATACGAAATTTGATGATGTTTATTGAGATGATCCAAATGAGCTTGTTGATCGGCTTCGTTTACTCGTTGCTGAGAGAGAAGCTGGTAATTCTAGTTATATTAACGAAATTCATTCCATCGTTAAAGAGTTACGGGAAGCTGGTTATACATACTGAGTTGTAAACAAATTCCTTGCAATATTGCGCATAAAGTTATGTAAAAATGTTTCCTAATCATTTCAATTATCATTAAGAATATCACTATTCTTGCATATTGTCGGGCTGGCGAAACAAGGCTACACGTCGTTTTTCGTTTGGAAAAGAGGACACCTCCATTCAATTCAACTCGGAGGTGTCTCTTTTTCCAAACGAAAAACGATGTGCAGCCTTGTTTCGCCTACCTGGCGATATATTGGAATAGATCTAAATGAATACAATTGCATTATATATGTTTATATATTTCACAATATAGACTTTACATTAACTTTATCAAATTTCATCTAATTTCGTCGAATTTTCGTCTAATTTTTATCGAATTTTTATAGAATCACATTTAATTTTCGTCGAATTTTTATCGAATTACATCTAATCACATTGAATTTTTATCGATTTTATATCGAATAAAATAAAAATTTTGTCGAATCTTGTCGAATTTTGTCGAATTTTGATCAAATATGTTAAATTTATAATTCCTTGATTAAAGTTGCTAAATTTATATTTAATTATAACATTTTCAAATCATGCTATCTAAAAATTATCTTGTTATCTTATAAATCATCTTATCAAAGTCTTACTCAATTCGTTATTTTACTGTAAATACAGATGATTTTATATTTCAGGAACAGTATGCATCATAAGCATAAACTAACATGTCAAACTTTCTTGAAATTGAGAGATTAAGGGAAGCGATTAAATCTTCCCAAATCAATTAAATTCCAATATAGGTCAAATGTCAGATAAAGAGAAAAAACTGCATTCATAAATAATTTGGAGATTGATGTTACTTTGAATAATACTAATGAGTCTCTGCTTAATACATCTTTGCAACTTATGAAAAGTTCTAGAGAAAAAGATATACTTTTTTCGAATGATATTCCTTTTCATAAGGAGAAAGCTATGAGTAATGGTAACATATACTGGAAATGTCAACTTTACCATTTAAAACAATGTTCACGTCGTGCAATAACCAAGGATATAAAACTTGTAAGTTGCACACCGCATAATCATACTTTAACACCAACCAAGAAAAAGAATGAAACAAGGACTATGTTTCAAAGAAAAAACATTGACCTAATGTTTTCAAGATGAATCATACAAATGATAAATTTGTGAAGAGTTATAATGTTGAAAACGCTGATTCAATCGATGACAGAAAGTATTCTGAAACAAAATTACTTGAAGATAAGTATTCCAACTCTGATAATTAATGATAAACTATCCAAAGAATGGAAAATGTAACACATTCAAAAGCTATAAAAGAAAATCTTATAGTGAGATTTCACCAATATCATGACGCAAAAAAGCAATAATTAGTCCTAACAATATTGATAGCGATAAATTATCAGGTTATTTTCATAGTAATGAATCATTCTCTACAAAGAAGTATAATCATGCATTTGAAGAAATTAGTGAAGGTGATAACTTCAGCTTTGAGGACAAATTATGTTGATTGTGGCAAAGGCATTGATAATGAATGTGTACCAGAAGCCGAAAATATTCTTGTATTGATGCTTGTTTCGATAAACAGCCACTAGAAAAAACCTATTATTATTATTATTTTGTTAATGCTTCGACTGAAAATAAAAAGGCTGAAATTGTTCTTACGAAGGGTACTCCCCGTTAAGATAGTCAAAATTGCCCTGTTCCTGAAATTTTTGTTTGACCTGATAACTTTGTTTTAGATCAAAAATGAATAGTTTCTGTAATATTTGCAGATCGCGACCCCCCTCCACTTGTCCACAACATGAAAAAAATGACTTTCTGACTATTTATTTTTTTCTCCAAATCTAGCCAATAAAAAAATCCCAAGAAAATCGTGCTTGTAGTTTGAATCTTTACAGATCTTGTAGAATTTTTTCATAAAGATTTGATGATGCTATATAACCTAAAAGAATGAGCAAAAAAATTAAAACTCTTCCTATTTTCATGGGAAATGTGGTACAGGGCCAATCCTTGCAAAAAAACTTGAGTTTTGTTTAAAAGTACTTGCTTAAGTTTTTTCAGATATTTCCTGGAGGTGCGCCATAGTTAAAAATGCAAAAAATTCATTTTTCGGACGTTTTTGGCTGATTTTAGTTTATTTGCAGACTTTGTATTATTATTTATATTATGTAATTGTATTCTAGAACTTTATTTATGAATTTAATTATGCAATAAAGTCAGAAAAATAAGATTTACAAATATTTGCATCATAGTTTTGCACGAATCCACATTTTAGATTAGGTATTTAAACACTTCTTTCATGATTTTGTTGGTATTTCACTACTTTATATGTGATAAAATCTTTTAAATATTATATGGCTTCAATAAAAGAAAATGTTTTGATTAATAAGTCATTTCACAGGTACAGCTATATTTAGTACGGTCAAAATATCAACTTGAGATTACATAAGAGTTAATGAATTTATATTTCGTAAGTAAAACTTATCAATACAAACATTAGAATCATGATTTAATAATATAAACCTTGACTTTGGCATTTTGAACACTATGTAATCTAAATCTACACTTAAGTCACATTTTCGCGAGAACTATGTGGTCTATTTTTACACTCTATAAAAAAATGTGAGCATGCGAGTACATTAAAATCTTGTTTACATGTCTCATATTAATATTACAATATTAAATATATTTTTGTGAAAAAGTGCATATTATTCGCAATTATTTTATGTCATTTGCAATCCCTTTAAAGATTATAAAAAAAGTTTGCACTTATGTCATCTATTGTATTATAATATCTCCAATGACATAGGTACGAATTCAGTAACGTAACCCAAGTAACAATCGTTAGACTGAAAGTTATAGTCTTTACTCAGTTTTCGAATATTCTATCTATGTTCTTCTTACCCTTTCTCCACAAGAAGAACAAGGATAGAATATTTGAGAGCTGAGTAACGACTATAACTTCTAGCCTTAGACTTGAGTTAGGTCTATGAATTCGAGCCATATAAAACATTATGTTGAACGCTATTTCATCACTAAAGAAAAGTAACATGTAAAAAATTTTGGAAATAAAATAACGAATATTATAAAAATTATTAGTATGAAAAATAAAATCCTATATTTATTAATTTTATATATTACGTAAAAATTTATTTCTAACGAATAAAATCAACAAATAAAATGATAATTTACTTTTTATGAATATTCAATATTTCTAATACTTTTACTTATTAATTAAATGATCCTATTAATCAGTAACAATACTTTTATATTTAAACTAATATATTAATGTTGGCTATAACAATTCCTACTAGTTACAAGTACGTAGTTTTATTAGTTTATAAAAGTAGACCTTTTTACTTTGATAAAATTAGTTAATAAACTCTACAATCATTTCTTTTCATACACTGGATAGAAACTTAAGAATATGATAATTTATAAAATTATGTGTTTGGAATGTACCTATTTGTATACATATAATCAATATTTTCAAAAATCAGCATTTTTCTCAACATTGAATTATTTATATAAATTTATCTTCAATAGCTTAAGATGAATTTATAAAAGTATAAAATCTGATTGAAATTTTGTAGGAAAAAGAGATCATGAGCAAACTCAAATTTTAGAAAATTGATTATTATATATAATTACATTTTTATTCTTACTTTCGAAATATAATGATATTAACCTTTTTATATTTGCACTAAAAAATTAAAACCCTAAAAATCAATTTACTAAGATACCACTGACAATAAACAATATGAACACTACATAATATTTTGCCAACAGTGAGAATTAAACAAGTTTTAAGGTCATCGATGATATTAATGACTATATATTATCAAAGGTTTTGGATTTATTATCTTAACCTTACACAAATTATGATTCGAATATTTTGCCCTAATGTTTTATCAAAAAATTCTTAAACATCGACAATAATAACTATAACGAACCATTTAATATAAAATCAATTTTTATTGTACAATGTTATTCTAATATTGTAATATAGCATAGAAAATAATATTATCGTCTTAAACTACTTTTCTTAAGTGATAAAATAGCGTTTAACATAATGTTTTTATATGGCTTGAATACATAGACCCAATTCAAGTCTAAGGCTCGAAGTTATAGTCGTTACTCAGTTCTCAAATATTCTATCCTTGTTCTTCTTATGGAAAAAGGGTAAGAAAAACATAGATAGAATATCTGATAACTAAGAAAAGACTATAACTTCCGGCCTACCGATTGTTACTTGAGTTACGTTACTGAATTTGTACCTATGTCAATGGAGATAATATAATACAATACATGACATAAGTGCAAACTTTATTAATGATCTTTAAAACGATTGCAAATGGTTCAAAATAATTGTAAATAATATGTGCTTTTTCACAAAAATATATTTAATATCCTATCTTATATTATATTAAAGTGAAACCACTTTTTTTCCGTTTCTCCGGTTCTTCGCATTTTTTAAATGTGTCTAATCTTTTGGTAATAAAAGTAGCAATTTTTTATTGGGCCCTATATAATTAATACTCATTAGTCATAAGCTTCTTTTTGGAGCCATATTTTTTTGGGTCTTATATTTTTTTGGGTTCAATATTTTTTTTGGTTCTATATTTTTTGGGGCTTTATATTTTTAGGGCCTTATATTTCCTTGCACCTTGCATTTTTTTGGACTCAATATTTTTTTGGGCCTAATATTTTTCTGGTCTCTATATTTTTTGGGCTTTATATTTTTTTGGGCCTTATATTTTCTTGGGCCTTATATATTTTGGGCCCAATAATTTTTTGGAACCAATATTTTTTTGGTCTATATTTTTTGGGCCCAATAATTTTTCAGGTCCTATATTTTATTTAGCTCTATAAATATGCAGTCAATATGCAGCTGATTAAACAGTGCACCCCAATATGCAGCCAATTCAACAGCGCATCCCAATATGCAGCCGATTCAACAGCGCGTCCTCTTATATAGCTGATTCAACATCATATCAAACTATTTTGAAAGCGTCAGTTGATATCATATATATATATATATTTTAGTAAATATTATATTTGTTATTATATTTCGAGTTCAACTATTACACAACAACATATACAACATCTCTTGACATATTCTTTATAATATCTCTTTATAAACAATGTTTTTTGTATATATTGTGTTCTGATCATTTTTATTTTCTCCGTTGAAAACAGCGTGGTCACCTAAAAATAATTTCGAATTATTTTTAAAATTCGCCCTTAAAATAGCAACATATAATTGCCCACGACTGAAAACCGGTGACGGCCAATAAACACCAACTTTTTTATAAGATTGTCCTTGTGATTTATTAATAGTCATTGCAAATCCTAATCTAATAGGAAACTGTTTTCGTTGCATATTGAATGGAATTTCTTTCGTAGATGGAGATAAACTTATTCTTGGAATGAAAACTAATTTACCTTTGTTTTGACCAGCTGCTCATTCCGCCTGAAAAAAATATTTAGGCGATTTTTTCACTATCAACCTTGTTCCATTACAAAGTCCCTTGTTGACATTTAAATTTCCTAAAAGTATTATTATAGCCCCTACTTTTAAATGTAATTTATGTGGTGGAAGTCCATTAGGAGTTAACTTATTTAAAAATTTTGTAGGTAACATAATATCTAAATTTTCTTTGCTATTATCTTCAGCTGTATCAATACTTAAATATTCAACATGGTTTCCTTCCATTAAATTCAAAACATTGTTATTGATTTCAGTATCATCATTATTTTTAGGAGCCAAAATAACTTTCTCCGTTAGATTCGTATTGTTTATTTTTATTGTTTTTCCGCATATTTCTTCGACAAGATTTTTTTTAATGATAAAATTATCTGGTATAGCACTTAGTTCATTATCATCTTCAAAAACATTGCGGCATTTTCCTTCTCTGATATCTAATAATCATTGTTTAGAATTATTATTACTATTTGAAACTCGCAGACTTTAATTTAACTTCATTTGCTTAAAATTTTACCATGATAAACTAAATTTAATTGAGTTTTTAATAATGTTCATACGGCTACCATGTCGTACAATTGGTAATGTTTGCCTGAAATCTCCTGGTACAATTACAGTTTTACCACCAAAGGGTTGGTTTACGTCGCATAAATCTTGAACAAGACGATCAACTGCTTCAAAAGCAAATTTTGAAGTCATAGATATTTCATCCCAAATAATTATTTGTGTTTTCTTTAATTGTTTGCCTTCTGCAGAATTAGACTTAACATTACAAGTTGTACAATCTGTTATATTTAACAGTAGTTTAGATGTTGTATGCACGGTTTTTCCATCGACTAATGAATTCGCTGCTATACCTGTCCAAGCTATACATAAATAATGTATGGTATGATATTTAAAATAAGCTATTAAAACGTTAAGTAAATAACTTTTTCCACTTCCAGCTGGTCCATCTATAAAAATATATTTTTCTTTTCTTTGGTTGTTTGAACTTTTTATAGTAGAGTTGAATATTTGCCTTTGTTTATCATTTAAAGAATTTATTTTTATTTCTAATTCATTAAGAATATTATTATTATGATTTAAAATTGTTTGATCATTATCTTCTTCTATAAATGTGCTTATGTTAGGTAAATTAAAATCGTTAAATGAAAATCCATTGACTTGTAAATTATTTTTAATAACATTCAATGCATGATCTTCACCTATTTTTTTTTTTTTGTGTTCAGGGTGGTGAAATTTATCTTTATTTTTTTTCATATAAATCTCGTGCATTTATAGGATTATGAAAAACGCAAATAAAAGCAAATAATTCACAAAGAGCATAAGGGAATTCTGTTGAAGATGCTTCTTCCAAACCTCTATCCCATTCTTCATCTTCATTAATTAATTGTTTTGCCTTAGCTGCTTCATTAAACAAATTGTACATCACATCATCAACAGTACGCAAAGCTTCAAAAGACGTGGCTCCTTTCACATGTAATGTAATTTTCAGATATGAGATTTCCATCGAAATATATATTTGCTGTGCAACCAATCAGTTTCGAATTAATTTTTTTAGTTAATATTTCTTTATTTGATTTCTTTAATTATTTTTCTACTTTGCCCTTTATTGTTTCATCAGTAACTTTGTTCAATACAATATTATGATTGTTATTATAATTATTATTATTTTAATTTTCATTATAATTGTTGTCTTTAATTTTTAATTGTTTACACTTAATAAATAATGTCTTTAATTGCTAAGAATCATATTTAAGTTTTCGCTTTTTTTCATCTATTGGTTTATTTATTGTAGTATCATTATTAACATGTTTATTGTCATTAATTTCTATTTGTTTACACTTTGTGCGTAATTATTTTAATTGGTAACAATTATTTTTTACTTGTATTTTCTTAATAATATCGGCATTTTCTAATTTTTGATTTTTAATTTGTACCATTCTCTCATATTCATTATATTGTTCACTAATAACTCTTCTATAAGTCTCTTTTTTGCGTAATTTTTCTTTTTCATGCAATTTCTCAATTTATTAGTATCTCTATCTTCAAATGATTTTATTTTTTATATCTTAATATTTTCAATTTTTTATATATTTATTTGGTTGTTCTTCTCTCATTTTTATGTAAGCTTTTTTCTTATGTGTAGCTTCATTTGTACGTATTTGTTCCATTTTATCAGTACCCTTTTTTATCTTTGATTTCACTTTTGTTATTTTAGTATTTTCAATTTTTCTTTATATTTATTGGGTTGTTTTTTTTAATTTTTATATAATCTTCTTTTTTACGTGGAGCTTCATTCACACGTATTTGTACCATATAATCAATACTCATTTTTTTCTTTGAATCGCAATTTTGTTATCTTAGTATTTTCTAATTTCACTTCATATTTATTTAGAATTTTTTCTTTGATTTTCATATGAGCTTATTTCTTACGTAAAGCCTTATTCGCACTTATTTGTATCAACTTATCAGTACTCATTGTTTCCTTGAATTTCGATTTTGTTATCTTAGTATCTTCTAATTTTTCTTCATATTTTTTGGTTGTTTTTTTTAATTTTTATATAAGCTTCTTTCCTGCGTAAAGTCTCATTCGCACGTATTTATTCAAATTTATCAGTACTCATTGTTTACTTGAATTGCCATTTTGTTATAGTATTTTCTAATTTCTGTTTATATTTATTTGGTTGTCATTTTTACATTTTCATATAAGCTTTTTTCTTACGCAAAGTTTCTTGAACTCGTCTTAGTTCTAATTTATCATTACTTTTTTTTTCTTGCATTTCCATAATAATGTCTTTTTCTGAAATTTTTTTATATTTATGTGATTGTTCTGTTACCATTTTCCTATTAACGGGATGTCGAAGCTGCAGCAACTAAGTTTTGCTTTTTTTATTTCATCAATATTTTTTTAAATTTATAAATTAAACAAATATAATGACTTGTCCGCACTAAAGCTATATTAATAAAATAATTTTTGCTAAAATAAAAAATCATTTGGACTTGTTATTTTTTTATGAGCTTGGATTAGAAATTAGATATCAAACTCTATAAACCCAACCATAAAATACGATACATTGAAACTTTTTATTATAACTTTTTATGTATAATATTTTGGTGGATTTCTTGAGTTGTCCTCACTAGAGTTTAATCTTACAAATTTTTACTTTGTAGCAAAAGAACTCGATTAAATGCATCGTTTACTTATAAGCTAGGTTTGGAAATATTATTAGAAGGCGGGCAGCTTTGTCATGCTCTTAAGTCCTATTACAAATAAAGCTTCTTTTTTATCTATTTCTTTCGATTCTTTTTTTCCTTCATTTAATTTAATCTCAACTGTCCTAATTTTACTATCGTTATAATTTAAGTGGATATCATCGATCCCCATTATATCATTATCTGGTTTTAAAAAATTTGTATCTGAAATGTCATTGTCAATTTCCATCAAAATTGTTTCATGATTCGAATTCTTTTGTTTACGATACATTTCCATGATCTTTTTTTGTTCTGCCAATAAATGCGTTTGTGAGTTTTTTTCTAATAGTTCAAGCTCAGCGAAATCTAAATTCAATGGTATTTGATTTAGACGGTGCTCATGACAAAAACTCCTCCTTATCATGTCCGTTGGATTATCGTAATTATTATTTGCATTATTATAATTTTGTAAAACTAAAAACATTCTTATTTGTTGCGTTTTAAAAATTCTTGATAAAGTAATCGCATTTGAGAAAAATCATATCTTAAACAACATGGACCTAAATTATAAAGTATTTCAAAAGCAAAAGCAATTGCAAAAACGCTACAATCATTATTATTTGTTTGTGATTGTACTGTTTTGAATACTATGCTCAATTCTGATTTGCTTAGAAATAATCTGTTTATATAAATCTTATGCTCATCTTATAGATATTTAAGATTTAAACTGTCATATATATGGGTAAATCTTTCATAATGTTAAAATTTCACCTGCAACAAATTAAAAAAAAAAAATACAGGCACACGTGTAAAACTAATTTTCTCTGAATGTTGACGTATTATAATGAAAGAAAAAAATCGTGTTACTCACTTTTAAGGGTAGTCTTTTTAACAAACATCAAAAGACAGATTTTCGAGTAAATTTTTCATAGTGTTAAAATTTACTTTCAATAAATTAAAAAAAATTGAAGACACATGTATCAAATTTATTTTTTTTAAATGTTGATATATTAAAATGATAATAAAAGAAAAAATCGCATTACTCACTTTTGAAGATAGCTTTTTTTAATATAAGACATTTAAATATATTCATTATTATCACACCCAGGTATAATATTTTACCTATCTCAGATCAGTTTTTAAGTATTTTGGGCTATAATAGATCATTTTCCATTGAGCTTTTTCATTTTTACATGTTTAATATGTTACAGAAAATATTTAAATTCGCAATTTACATTAATAATTACAAAATTTTTTGTAATAAATAAAATATGCCAGAAATGGCAATTTTTTTTGGAAAATTCATTTTTGGCGATTCGGGTATTAAAATTGAGTGATATTAGTTACCCAATGGCTTTTGGGATTCCTGATTACAAATCATAAGTGAGTGGAATATCAATTTATTTTTGCTAAAATTGTCAATCTTAGGGTATGAAATTTGACATAGATTTGTGTAGTTTATGTTTTCGAATAAAAATACTTATATTCCTTTTAACCAAATATTTTAGTTTATTTAATAAACATTAAATCTAAAAATTTTTAATTTAAAATCTAGAAATTTCAGTGATGATTCAACTCAACGTTCTAGGTGTAAGCTATTAAATACATACTAAAACTGAGCTTTTTAAAGTTTAAACTCTTTAGAATTAAAACATTGATAGAAACTAGGTAATCGATGTAAATTTGGAAAATTTAATAGCCGGGAAAAATTCAATGATTTCCAGAATACTCGAAATAATACTTCAAAAGCAACTTAAAGATTACATTGAGTATTATAAAATAGTAAATTACAAAGTTCACAACAGAGAAAAGATGAATCAAAGCTTAGGTTTTCATATTAGTGGATAAAAACCTATTTTCAAAAGTGAGTCACGTTTTTTAAGTATAATTTCAAACGAACAAAGAACTTTATCTACACTAGGCACACGTTCCTAATAAAAAAATTTCTCTTTGTGATTCTAAATATTACCTTTTGATGTAGTTTAAAATGTCACCGCTGAATAGTCTTTTTTACAGCATCGTATTTTCCAGAAAAAAGTAAAATATATAAATTTTTGGTAACATTTTAATAACCTTTCAGAAAGTACTTTTGTTAACAGGCACACACCCATGCTCTTGATTTTCCAAAAGTATGTGTATAGATAAAGCTTTGGTGTGAATTTCAAATAAAAAAAGCAGTAGTCATTTTTTTATAGCGGTAATTTATCATTTTACATGGCCTGGTAACATTTAAATTTCAAAAAAAAAACCCCTTTTCCCCATCCGCCATAAAATGACACGTCTAATTATCATTAAAAATATAACAAAATTAGTTTCTAATAACTCAATAAATCAGTGAACATTTGCTAACAAGATGTGCTATCTCATATTTAGGAGAAATGACCCAGTAACATGATTTTTAAAAGTATGAAAGAATTACCCATATGAATCACCTTATGATTATAATACACACAAATCCGGTGACCCTTTTCTAATTTTCCGTAAAATAATAACTGTATTAATTCTCCATCAATCGGTACTGAATTAATATATTATGGTCTTTGAATTAGTAAAGTTAATTGCATGTTGAATGAGGTGCACCATTTTAAAATATTATTAAATTCTAATACACGAATATCAGTTAACATGAAAGCAATTCAACTATACAATCCCTGTCCCTTAACAATCAATTTATCTTTCTCAGTCAAAAACATTATTGAAAATTAAAATTCTTTTCAGAATTTTAATTGATTTTTAATGAACTCTTTTTAAAGATATTCACAAAAGAATTGCTTTTATATTAACTAATTTAATTTACTGCCTTTTTACTTTAAAAGCTGAATAATAAAATAAATTATAAAAAATGCCATGAATTAATTGTTATATGATAAATAAATAATAATAAAATTTGTAAAAATAATATAACGATAAAAAATGATTATTTTCGGCAATTATACATTTATGTATATATAGAACATTTTACACCAACTGTAAGAGCAAAAAAATAAAAATCGCTGAAATTCTGAGAATATATTCTGTTGGTTGCCCAAAATGTGTAAAAAAATTTTCAAGAATTTAGATTGGAAGGATCAAGAGCTATAGATCCTTGAAATTTGGAAATTTATTAAAATTTTTGGAAAAGTACCAACTTTATGGTTTTTTTCTGAAAATCCTGATATTTTAAAGAGAAATTCATAAGAATACATCTTGTTGCAAATAAAAAGGAAAGTTAGCATAAAATTTTACAGACCTAAATTTTGAAGTTTTTTATTGGTTCTTACATGTATTACATTACATGTAAGCCACTTCAGAAATTGCTTTTTGAGGGCTTATTTTCTTTTATTTTTTATTAACTTCGAAATAAATTTTTGATTGCTTAAGAAAGAGCCACTAATAAGGAGTTATGAAAGTTTGAAATATATATATTCATGTATGATTTATTTTTCATATTGAATATAAATGTATATTTTAATGTATGATTAATTTTTATATAAAAACTGCAAATATCCGTAAATAACTGTAAATAAATTATAGAATACAATTATTAGAAATAACTCTAAATAATTTTCATTTTAGTTCTTTTTACAACAAACTTTTTTTAATGATTTATTATATTCATATGCGACATTTCACACCAACTGGAAGAGAAGAGAAATAAAAATCCCTGAAACTCTAAGAATATATTCTTTTTGTTACCCAAAATATGTAAAAAAAATTTCAAGGATTTAGATTTGATGGATCAAGAGCTATAGCTCCTTGAAATTTGGAAATTATCAAAATTTTTGGAAAAGTCCCAACTTAATCATTTTTTTCTTGAAAATCCTGATGTTTTAGAGAGAAATTCATGAGAATATTTCTTGTTGTAAATGAAAAGCAGAGTTTGCATGATTCTTTACAGACCTGAATTTTGAAGTTTTCTATTAGTTCTTATATGTATTACATGGTAATTGAAATTACTGATTGTTCGCCACTTCAGAAATTTCTTTTCGCGGGCTTATTTTTTTCTATTTTACATGAACTTTAAAATGAATTTTTGATCATGTAAGTCAGAGCCATCAATAAGGAGTTAAGACAGTTTAAAATATATATTATAATGTATCATTTATTTTCAATATATATTTCAATATATAATGTATCATTTATTTTCAATATATATTGAAAATAAATGATACATGATAATATATATTTTAAACTGTCTTAACTCCTTATTGATGGCTCTGACTTACATGATCAAAAATTCATTTTAAAGTTCATGTAAAATAGAAAAAAATAAGCCCGCGAAAAGAAATTTCTGAAGTGGCGAACAATCAGTAATTTCAATTACCATGTAATACATATAAGAACTAATAGAAAACTTCAAAATTCAGGTCTGTAAAGAATCATGCAAACTCTGCTTTTCATTTACAATAAGAAATATTCTCATGAATTTCTCTCTAAAACATCAGGATTTTCAAGAAAAAAATGATTAAGTTGGGACTTTTCCAAAAATTTTGATAATTTCCAAATTTCAAGGATCTATAGCTCTTGATCCTTCAAATCTAAATCCTTGAAATGTTTTTTACATATTTTGGGTAACAAAAAGAATATATTCTTAGAGTTTCAGGGATTTTTATTTCTCTTCTCTTCCAGTTGGTGTGAAATGTCGCATATGAATATAATAAATCATTAAAAAAAGTTTGTTGTAAAAAGAACTAAAATGAAAATTATTTAGAGTTATTTCTAATAATTGTATTCTATAATTTATTTACAGTTATTTACGGATATTTGCAGTATCTACATTTAAAAAATGTATAAATGATAATAAACAATCATTAGTTATCTCCAGCCTAACGCTTTTTTATTGTTATTTATAGTTTTCAATATTTTCTTATAATCATTTGTTTATTCGCAGTATTATTCTGCTTTTAAAAAATAATTGTTGGAATATGTAAGAACAAATTCCTTTATACAAAAATAAATGTACTTAAAGTTTATATTTCTGTAAATACTGTTTGAGAGATTAGGACGTTTTATTACTTATGATTATAGTTTTACTGTATGAATGAACCTTTTGTAAGCTGTTCATAAACATCTATTTCTCTGGGGAATTTCCCTTATAAGCCTAAACAGATGAGTACCTTATTACGAATATTTTCACTATTGTTTTGAAACACTTTTTACTTTAGTCTTGGACAGCCACTCGCTCTGTAAAGATCTAAGTTTGCTCGTGACGATATAATAGAATAAAACTTAAATATCATTTATATAAACTAAGTTGTTCACTTATTTCTATCCCATTTCCAATAGGTTATGCGCCCAGGATCGTATTTTTAATAAGTGAATGATTATAATAAGTCTATTAATAATTACAAGAGTGTGATATCGTTAAAAAGAAAAATTATAAACTAAAATATAAGCGTGTGTTCTTTCGTTGTAAAATTCTAATTTGTGTTTTAACGAGTGAATAATTTTAGTGTCTTTACAAGTGTTTATAAGAGTGAATCTGATTAAAAACAGTAATAAAATAAAATAAGCTATAATAAAAAGTATGTTGTTTAGTTATGATATTTCATAAACTAAAAATGACAAAGGAAAATACGAAACGAAGAAATATTAAACCTTTGATGAGAAATATGATGTGTGAAGGTTTTATTTTGGATAAATGAATATTTGAATTGTTAGAAAGTGCAAAAAGACGTATAAAAAAAGTGTTTCATTATAATATGAATATACAGCACATAAAACAAAGTTGACATTACGGTTAATTGCCTAAAACTAGTAATGATGAAACAAGTTACAAACTCAGAATGATATTATAGACAAGTAAGATAATAGAATACACGCAATCAATCTATAAATAAAAAAAGGGATTAATTGTACGATATTTATGAGTGAATATATTGAAATACTGAAAGGATTTAGTAAAGGAATAATAAAACTAAAATAATACAACGCTTCATATGTAATGAATATGGTCACACCTGAAGTTAAGAATGCGTTGTTTATTAAGTGAACTTGGAGTGATGAAAGATATAACTGGAAAAACCCAAAATAAATAGATCAAGATTAAAAAGAAGCGAAGTACAATATTTCAATGAAGGATTATTACTACATAAAACAAAAATTGTTTTCATAAATGGAAAGATGTTATAGCATCGCATAATACAATGAGAGGCGACATGTCTTCTTAAGTTTTGAGGAATTGAGGCCACCATTCAAAATTTTCATTGCAAAGAACAACACATATTATACCTGCAAATGGAAAAAGGACCACTACAGGTCATAAGTAATACAGGTATGAAAGGAATGGACAATGGCGTGCTTTATTGCCCAATGCCCCATGAAATTTTCCATCTGTTCGAAGGATGCAAAAGGCTTGACTACGACAACTTTAAAAGAAGCTGATTTTATCGAGATAAGTAAAACCGTTAATAAAACAATGAGAGATATTATATTGTATATTATAGTTTACAGAATTGAATAATAAACAAATGGTTAATGATATAAATATTATAAATTAAATTATACCATGTGATGAAGCTTGCATAAATGATAAATAAATATAATTAACTTTTTAAAGGATAAAAGATAATCGTTGTGTACAAAAGCATTGTTTATTTTTCATTCTGATATTTGTAGTCCGATCACTCCTTCAATTGTAAATGTTAAAAATTATTTTGTTACATTCATTAAGGATGTTACACATTATTGTGTTTCTCATTTTATCACTTACAAAGAAAACTTATTTTCAGTACTTAAAGATTTTGTTGTGAAAAGCAAGGCTCATTTTCGTTTAAAATTAGCTAATTTACATTATGATATTAATCACAAATACTCACCAAATTAAATAAAAAAAAATTATTTTAACGAAAAGATTTAACATATTATTTAAAGTTTTCCATGAACATCTCAACAAAATAAATTTTAAAATGAATGATTGTATCCTTAAGAGGCGGTAGGAACCATTTGCCGCTTGGCGGCGCTGCGGTCAGGTGAGAGAAAAATATAAAATATTTTTTATTCAGCGATTTATAATTTATCGAGACAATAATATACTTCTAACGTTGTCAAAGGCACTAGCCATATATATGGGTAATTCTTTCATACTTTTAAAAATCATGTTACTGCGTCATTTCTCCTAAATATGAGATAGCACATCTTGTTAGCAAATGTTCACTGATTTATTGAGTTATTAGAAACTAATTTTGTTATATTTTTAATGATAATTAGACGTGTCATTTTATGGCGGATGGGGAAAAGAGGTTTTTTTTTTGAAATTTAAATGTTACCAGGCCATGTAAAATGATAAATTATCGCTATAAAAAAAATGACTACTGCTTTTTTGATTTGAAATTCACACCAAAGCTTTATCTATACACATACTTTTGGAAAATCAAGAGCATGGGTGTGTGCCTGTTAACAAAAGTACTTTCTGAAAAGTTATTAAAATGTTACCAAAAATTTATATATTTTACTTTTTTCTGGAAAATACGATGCTGTAAAAAAGACTATTCAGCGGTGACATTTTAAACTACATCAAAAGGTAATATTTAGAATCACAAAGAGAAATTTTTTTATTAGGAACGTGTGCCTAGTGTAGATAAAGTTCTTTGTTCGTTTGAAATTATACTTAAAAAACGTGACTCACTTTTGGAAATAGGTTTTTATCCACTAATATGAAAACCTAAGCTTTGATTCACCTTTTCTCTGTTGTGAACTTTGTAATTTACTATTTTATAATACTCAATGTAATCTTTAAGTTGCTTTTGAAGTATTATTTCGAGTATTCTGGAAATCATTGAATTTTTCCCGGCTATTAAATTTTCCAAATTTACATCGATTACCTAGTTTCTATCAATGTTTTAATTCTAAAGAGTTTAAACTTTAAAAAGCTCAGTTTTAGTATGTATTTAATAGCTTACACCTAGAACATTAAGTTGAATCATCACTGAAATTTCTAGATTTAAAAACTGATTTTCTAATTTCGAGATTTTGTTTATATAACCGTGATTTTTCTATTATTCATAATGCTACGATGCTAAGATTATTTATCAAAATTTTTCGATTGTTATATTTTTAATGTTTATTAAATAAACTAAAATGTTTGGTTAAAAGGAATATAAGTATTTTAATTCGAAAACATAAACTATACAAATCTATGTCAAATTTCATACCCTAAGATTGACAATTTTAGCAAAAATAAATTGATATTCCACTCACTTATGATTTGTAATCAGCAATCCCAAAAGCCATTGGGTAACTAATATCACTCAATTTTAATACCCGAATCGCCAAAAATGAATTTTCCAAAAAATTGCCATTACTGGCATATTTTATTTATTACAAAAAATTTTGTAATTATTAATGTGAATTGCGTATTTAAATATTTTCTGTAACATATTAAACATGTAAAAATGAAAAAGCTCAATGGGAAATGATCTATTATAGCCCAAAATACTTAAAAACTGATCTGAGATAGGTAAAATATTATACCTGGGTGTGATAATAATGAATATATTCAAATGTCTTATATTAAAAAAAGCTATCTTCAAAAGTGAGTAATGCGATTTTTTCTTTTATTATCATTTTAATATATCAACATTTAAAAAAAATAAATTTGATACATGTGTCTTCAATTTTTTTAAATTTATTGAAAGTAAATTTTAGCACTATGAAAAATTTACTCGAAAATCTGTCTTTTGATGTTTGTTAAAAAGACTACCCTTAAAAGTGAGTAACACGATTTTTTTCTTTCATTATAATACGTCAACATTCAGAGAAAATTAGTTTTATACGTGTGCCTGTATTTTTTTTTTTTTTAATTATTTGCAGGTGAAATTTTAACATTATGAAAGATTTACCCATATGTAGAATAATTATTGATGATAATCTTGTTTGAAAAGTCTAAGCTATTGTTATAAAACGAAAAATGCAGTGCGAAGTAGAGCCAACGTGAGCATGTGTATACTTCGTTCTTTACTATTACTTTCTCTGTCGCACTTAGAAAACATACCCATATGTTTACATCGGTTCTACCACGCGCCGCATTTTTCGTTTTATGATAATATTTTAGACTTTTCAAACAATATTAGCATCAATAATAATTCTACATATATATGGCTAGTGCTTTTGACAACGTTAGAAGTATATTATTGTCTCGATAAATTATAAATCGCTGAATAAAAAATATTTTCTATATTTCTCTCATCTGACCGCAGCGCCACCCTGTATACAGCGGCGAATGGTTACGACCGCCTCTTAACGAAAAAGTTCGTTCAATAATAAGCGGTGCTAATTTAAAAAAAAAAAAAAAATATTTTTGAAGAGAAGCAATTTTCATTGCAATATATTTAACATGTAGCACCGCCTAAAGTATTAACAGCAAATAAAATACTGTTTGAATTATGATATAATAAAAGCCAAAGTTGAAGTATTTAAAAAAAAAAATTTTTTTTTGATTCATAATTTATATTTATAATAAAATCTAAATAATCAAATTTGAGAATTTTGGAAAGATATTTTAACGGTTACGAGCTTAATGGTTATAAGGTATGGGATACTGAAAATAAGAGGTTTGTTATTGTAAGGGATGTAACGGTAGATAAAATAAATTACTTAAAAACTCGACCAATACAAACTAGTGCATCTGAACTTAAGTCAAAACCAGTAGAAGTTGATATAAAAACTGGTGCATCTGAACTCAAGTCAAAACTAGTAGAAAAGTTAAATATATCAAGTTATGATATGAAATCTGGTGAGTATGAAGTTGAGTCAAAACTAGTAGAAAAGTTAAATATATCACATTGTGATATGAAATCTGGTGAATATGAAGTTGAGTCAAAACCAGTAGATATAATTAAAACTGGTGCATCTGAACTTAATTCGAAACCAGGGGATATAAAAACTAGTGTATCTGAACTCAATTCGAAACCAGTGGATATAAAAACTGGTGCATCTGAACTCAAGTCAAACGTTGAGTCAAAACCAGTAAAAAGGCTAGGACCAGTTGGTGATAAAACTGATGAGCCGGGGTCGAGATTTAAAAGTAATGAGTTTTAGTATAATCAAGATAAGGAAATAAATGAAAATGAAGTAAGAAGGAGTGATAGGATTAAAGAATTGCCTGCTAAATCATATAATGAATTCGATTTTGATAATAATTATATGATTGCTGAATTAATTAATAATATGGTTCCCAATTGTTTTAATGAAATTAAAAATAAAAGTGACAGGCATGAATGGGAATGAGCAATCAAATATGAAATTAATTCACATGAATTAATAAAACTTGGATGTTAGTACCAAGATATTAAAAAAAAAAAAAATATTGTTGACTGTAAATGGGTATTTATGATAAATGTAATGAATTTGAAAACCTATGTAGATATTAAGCTCGTGTTATTACGAGGGATGTTAACAATATTTAATTGATTAGAGTGAAACATTTGCATTTGTTGCAAGAATTACAATTATCAGTTTCATAATAGCTTTTTCAAATGAAAATAATTTAATGATGCATTATATGGAATTAAGGACAGATTTTTAAATGGTGCATAAAAAAAGAAGAAATTGTTATTAAAGTATCAGAAGGCATTAAATGCTAAACTAATTTAGTTTGTTGATTGAATAAAGCTCTGTATGATTCAAAACAGGCAGCAAGATGCTGATTTGAAATATTTGAAAAGGCTGTTATAGAAAAAGGATTTAAAAAAAATTCTTTAGTAGATGGATGTATCTATATTTTAGATAAAGGAGATATATCTGAAAATATATATGTATTATTATATGTTGATGATCTTGTGATTGCTACGGCTAATTGTGAAAAATTAAATAATTTTAAAAATTATTTATCAAACAAATTTTTGTTATGACAGATTTAAAAGAAATAAAATTCCTTCTTGGTATAAGAAAAGAAATTTAAATAAAATATCTTTAGATTAAAGTGCTTACATTAAAATAGTTTTAGAAAATTTTAATATGCTTGATTGTAACGCTGTTAGTACACCTCTTCCAAATAAACTAGATTATCTTACTCTTAATTCTGATGAAAAATATGACGCGCCTTGTCGAAATTTAATTGGATGTTTAATGTATATAACTATATGCACAAGACCTGATTCATGTGCAGCAGTAAATATTTTAAGCAGTAAAATATTACAAATAAAAATAATAAAGAACTTTGGTAAAATTTGAAACGCGTTTTACGTTATCTTAAAGATTCTATTAATATAAAATTAAATTACGTAAAAACTAATCATGTGCATATTTTAAAAGGTTTTGTTGAATCAGATTAGGGAGGTGATAAATTGATAGAAAAAGCACAACAGGATATTTATTTAAAATTTATGATAATTGCACGATAAGTTGGATTACAAAGAAACAAGCTTGCGTAGCAGGTTCGTCTGCTAAAGCTGAGTATATAGCTCTTTATGAAGCCGTAACAGAGGCTCTTTGGTTGAAATCTTTAACAGTAAGTGCAAATGTAACTATTTCAGAACTAATAGTAATTTTTGAAAATGACAATGGTTGAATAAGCATAGCAAGTAACCTTAGCAATCACAAACGATCGAAACATATTGATGTAAAGTATCAAAGAAAGTATTGAGAAAAATATAATTAAATTATAATATACTCCAACAGGTAAACAGATAGCAGAAGTCTTGACTAAACCGTCATCTACAGTAAAGTTTGTGGAATTTTAAAAAACAAGCAGGCTTGGAATAATCTTAATAAAGCCATATTGAAATAAGAAGTTTTATTTCAAGTTATACTAGATATAAAAGATGTAAATTTTTAGAAATGGTTTGATTAGGTTTTTCTGGGTTTCCCTAATCCATGCAACGAATGTTGGACCATATGTATAGCCCCAGGAGTCACGAGTGAACATGATCTTAAATAATAATATAAAGTAAAATCATAATTAGAAAGAAAAGAAAATATGATATATTTAATACATGAAGAATTTTCAATTAATTTAAAGTCCATTCATTTTTGAGGGGGCGTGTTGGAATATATAAGAACAAATTCCTTTATACAAAAATAAATGTACTTAAAGTTTATATTTCTGTAAATACTGTTTGAGAGATTAGGACGTTTTATTAATTATGATTATAGTTTTACTGTATGAATGAACCTTTTGTAAGCTGTTCATAAACATCTATTTCTCTGGAGAATTTCCCTTATAAGCCTAAACAGATGAGTACCTTATTACGAATATTTTCACTATTGTTTTGAAACACTTTTTACTTTAGTCTTGGACAGCCACTCGCTCTGTAAAGATCTAAGTTTGCTCGTGACGATATAATAGAATAAAACTTGAATATCATTTATATAAACTAAGTTGTTCACTTATTTCTATCCCATTTCCAATAATAATTTTTATACAAGGTGATGAAATATTTTACTATAAGATAATATATATACATGTTGCATATCACAAAAAAATTTCAACATCAAAACTAATTCTCTAATGTAAAGAATAAAAAATTAAATTAATACAACTTTGAAATTTTGATATGGGAATACTTTTAATAATTAATTTTTTAATAACTTCGAATATTCGTCATTTTTTTAAATAACTTGTGGAATTGAATGCTAATTAAATTTAGTTTTAACATAAAGATAATTATTCAAGTTGGAAATGTATTTAATAAAATAATATAACTATTTATAAGTTATCACTTAATGATAATTTTTTAAACTTTTTATTCATAGTTTGAAATAATATTAAATATATGATTATCATTTTAATAGTTTTTATAAAATATTATGTAAATTTTATAAGTATAAATTATTTAAGGAAGTGTCAAATGGACAGTACACTTGCGCCCATAAATATTGACTATATTTCCATTGTATTTTAAAATTTTAAATAAAGAGATGCATTAACATATAGGATGTATCACGAAGATTATTTAGTTAAATTTTTAAATAAATCTATTCATTAGTTATGGAGGAGTTTGGGTTCCAATATTATTTACTAATATTTTTCTATTTAGCATCAGAAATCTAAATATCTTAAAAACTAATGATTAAAAAAATTTGAAAATTTAAATAAATAATCATCATGGTACATACTACAAGTTAATACATTCCTTTTATGGAAATTTAACAATAGAATGGGAAGACAGTTGAATATGACAGTTAATTTTTATATCTTCTTATAGTAAAATATAATCAAACTTTGACAACAAATTCAACATAATGAAATAATTGTACTTTCAATGATCGTATTTAATACAAATTTTAGAGTGATATTGCAGAATATTATTTTTTTCCGCATTTATAATAAGTGTTTCGCAAATAATAAGTAAATTTTTTTTGGAATGTTTACTTTTTTAGGGGAAATTTTCCTTTCATCTAGACAGTTCATAAATAAAAATTCATAATTATAGACACAATCAGAAAAATTTATTAGTATCTCATATATTTTCCAATCTTTATAATTGACTATTAAAAAAAATTTAATATTGAATAAATAATTTTTTTAAATTGTATTTCATAAAATTTATGTTCGAACGATATTGAAAAAAATATTTTTATATCATGTAATGATAATTTTTCAAATGAGGTAATTTGATGTATTTTGAAAATTAATGTTTCTCTTATTAAAAATATTATTGCTTTAATGAAATAAATTTTAATATATTTAATTGTTAACAATTTTTATATAAATAACAATTCATTTAAATACAAACACGTGTACAAATGAAAATGTAATTGAGGTAGATATAATTTTAATATATTAATATGTAATTTTAATATATTTAATTGTTAACATTTTTTATATAAATGACAATTCATTTAAATACTATCATGTGTATAAATGAAAATGTAATTAAGGTTAAATGTATGTTATTTTTTCGATTCTTATATATTCTTGAGCTCTATATTTTATGGAACCAATTTTTTTTTGGGCCTAATATTTTTTTGGGCCCAATATTTTCTTGATTTTTATATATTCTTGAGCTCTATATATATTTTTGGGCCCAATATTTTTTTGAATCTTATATTCTTTTGAGCCAAATATTTTTTTTATTTATATTTTTTAGGGCTTTATAATTTTTTGGCTCCTACATTTTATTTATCTATGTATTTTTTTTAATCTTTTATATTTTTGGGCGCAATATTTTTTTTTAACTTATATTTTTTTGGGTCATTTATTTTTTTTGAATCCTATATTTTATTTAACTCTATATTTTTCATGGCCTTCTATTTTTTGGGCTCTATATTTTTCTGGGCCTTATATTTTCTTGGAGCCTATATTTTTTTGATTCTTATATATTTTCGGGCTCTATATTATTTTGGGTTCTATAATTCTTTTGGGTCCTATATTTTATTTGGCTTTATATTTTTCTGGGTCTTATATTTTCTTGGGCCCTATATTTTTTTTAGCTCAATTTTTTTTAATTCCTATATATTATTGGGCTCTATATTTTTCTGGCCCTTATATTTTTTTGGGCCCAATATTTTTTCAGGCCTAATATCTTTATAGTCTCCATATATTTTGGACTTTATATTATTTTGGGCCATATATTTTCTTAGGCCCTAAATATTTTTTTGGCCTTATATTTTTTTAGGCCCAATATTCTTTCGGAATTTATATTATCTTGGGTTTTATAATTTTTTTGGGTCTTATGTTTTATTTAACTCCATTTTTCTGGGCCTTATATTTTCTTGGGCTCTATATTTTTTGTGCGTAATATTTTTTTGGGTTCAATATTTTTTTGGTCCCAATATTTTTTTAGGACTAATATTTCTCTGGTCTATATATATTTTGGGCTTTATATTATTTTGGGCCATATATTTTTTTAGGCCCTAAATATTTTTTTGTCCATAAATTTTTTAGGCCCAATATTCTTTTGGAATTCATATTTTCTTGGGTTTCATAATTTTTTTGGGTCCTACATTTTATTTAACTCCATTTTTCTGAGTCTTATATTTTCTTGGGCCCTATATTTTTTGTGCGTAATATTTTATGAGCCTAATATTTTTTTGGTCCCAATATTTTTTTAGGACTAATATTTTTTGGTCTATATATATTTTGGGCTTTATATTTTTTTGGGTATCATATTTTCTCGGGTTCTAAATTTTTTTTGGGCCTCATATTTTCTAGGGCTTTATATTTTTCTGGGCCTAATTCTTTTTTGATTAACATATAATATTGGGCCTAATATTTTTCAGGCCAAATATTCTTGGATTCCATAATTTTTTTGGGTCCTCTATTTTATTTAGCTTTATTTTTCTGGGCCCTATATTTTTCAGGTCATACATTTTTTTGAGTCCCATTTTCTTTTAGCCTTATATTTTCTTGGGCTCTATATTTTTTTGGTAATAATTTTTTTTGTGCCTAATTTTTTTTCGATTCTTATCTATTCTTGGGCTCTATATTTTTTTGGGCCTAAAATTTATTTAATTTTTATATAATTCTGCTCTCTATATTTTTTTGGCCCAAATTTTCTTTTAATTTATATTTTTTTGGGTTCTATAATTTTGTTGATTCCTATATTTTATTTACTACTATATTTTTCTTTTTTTTTTTTTTTTTACTTTGGCTTTATATTTTGGGCTCTAAATTCTTCCATAATAAACTAAATTTAACTAAATTTTCAATAATGTTCATATGACTTCCATGTCGTACGATTGGCAATGTTTGCCTGAAATCTTGTGATACAATTACAGGCTCACCACCAAAGAGTTGGTTTGCATTGCATAAATCTTGAAAAAGACGATCAACTGCTTTAAAAGCAAATTTTGTAGCCATGGATATTTTACCCCAAATAATTATTTGTGTTCCCTTTAATTGTTTGCCTTCTGCAGAATTAGGCTTAGCATGACAAGTTGTACAATCTGTTATATTTAATGGTTGTTTAAATGTTGTATGCACTGTTTTTCAATAGACTAATGAATTCGCTGCTATACCTGTCCAAGCTACACATAAATAATGTATAGTATGATATTTAAAATAAGCTATTAAGGTAGTTCTATTGGTCCAGTGGTTCTCATTGTGAAGTAATATGTTTCTTACAATTTCACACTATACGAAAGATAAATTAGTTGAGTTCTGTGTTTGCACAATAATTCAAAAACATGTTTGTACGCAGATTCTGTAAGTATACACAATGCGAATCGTAAGACAGCATGTTCACGTGTAAATTAATATAGAGTAAGGACATTATTTTCCTTTTATTTTGGAATTGAGGGTCGATTGCTATAATCTACAAGGTACCATTTAATCTTTGAGATCTGAAGTATAATATATTTTAATTTCTTTGAAATCTTTAGAAAACTTTTTACACAATCTTATAAAATGTTACGTTTCAAGCGCTTCGCCCATATACTCTCATGTTAAATTCAGCAAAGTTTAAACTAAAATATCTAAAAGATGAAGGTGGATATCCACCCAAATCAAAATACCATTGTAAAGCGTAAATCTTAATTTACAACATATTTCAATTTCAAAAAATTCTATAGAAAAGTGAAAAACCAATAGAACTACCTTAAAACGTTAAGTAAATAACTTTTTCCACTTCCATCTGGTCCATCTATAAAAATATATCTTTCTTTACTTTGGTTATTTAAACTTTTTATAGTAAAGTTGAATATTTGCCTTTGTTTATCATTTAAAGAATTTATTTTCATTTCTAATTCATTAAGAATATTATTATTATGATTTAAAATTGTTTGATTATTATCTTCTTCTATAAATGTGCTTATGTAAGGTAAATTAAAATCGTTTAGAAAAAAACCATTGACTTGTAAATTATTTTTAATAACATTCAATGCAAGATTTTCACCTATATTTTTTTCGTATTTAGAATGGTATAACTTATCTTTAAATTTTTTAAATAAATCTCGTGCATTTATAGGATTATGGAAAATGTAAATGAAAGCAAATAATTTACAAAGAGCATAAAGGAATTCTATTAAAGATGCTTTTTCCAAACATCTATCCCATTCTTCATCTTCATTAATTAATAGTTTTCTATCTTTTGGACTTACTAAGTATATTCTACTGAGAATTGGTTTTCTTTTTTTTTCTTTTATTCCACTTTTTCAGTTTTTCATCAAATGTATGAAAATTTGGTATTTCTGAATACAAATAATTTCATGCTTCAAAATCTTCTCTATTCAATTCAAAATATGCTGTTAATGTTGTTCCTACATTTTTTGCATGATCATTATTCTTTTCCTTCTTTAAAAAATACGTTTAATTCATTTTCTTCATGAACACTTAGACGTTTTATAGTATGTGAAATAACATGTAGAGGATATTCTAATAATCTGTGCATTGCTTCAGGTGGACATAAATATCGTGTATTAATGTATTGTCGGATTTCGTCATATTCATATTCAACATTTTCACGATTGTCATTTTGAAAATTGTCTATATTTTTTGGTTGAAGATCCACATTTACTTGATGTATAGTAGATATCCATTGGATTTAAATGTTGTTGTATCATTAAATTTTTTTGGAAAATTTTCAGTACATTGTTTCGTATTTTTATCCATACACGGACAATTTATATTTTGCATACCACAAGGACCATGTATAAGAAATTGTTTAACAATACTATATGATTTTGGATAAATATATCAATTTGGGACTTCTACACTTATTATTTTATCAACTTTTTCGGGAATGTCAAATTTATCATTTTTATCTAAGAATAACAACATATGCATATGCGGTAATCCTCGTTATAGAAATGCAATTACATAACTATATGCAATACATTTTCCTAATATTCCCTTTTTTATTACTAAATTTTTGAATTCTTCTACTTTTTGATAAAATACTTTTGTTATAATATCTGGTCTATCCATTGCATTTTCGTAAATTTCCAAGTTTTCAGTTATTTCTTTCCAATGTGGGTCACAGCTCATAGTTACGAAAAGGTCAGGTTTATCATGATAATTTACAAGTGTCATTGGGTTAATGTAATTTTGTTTTGAAAATCGTGGACTTCTTGTGAAGTTTGACGGTAATATTACCATTTTTCCAATTTTTGAAGAATCTAATTCTTTTTTGTTATGTAAATAGTCCATAACACCTTTGTAACAATCACTTCTTAATACGTTTTGATTTTTTCGTATGAAATATAATCTGAGGTTTCAAATTTTTCAAACGCATCAACAATGAACTGTTGAGATAATTTTCCCTAATTGAGGAATGGATTAAATTCATTTCTAATACTAAATCTATAATTATAAAATTTCAAATTTGAAATATTAGATTTGCCAAATTCATTTTTCATATTTGGCATTTATCCAAAACCACTATTAGGATAAATCAGCGGATATGTCATAGGATCTGTATGTTTGCTAATTGTCGGTATACTAATTGGTTTATCATACTTAGAGTAAATGACAATATCACGTTCAATAGGCGGCATATCGTCTTCTCCAACGTATACTATTGCAACTTTATTACATGTAGGTAGATTATATCTATTTTTATTCAAATAAGTATTGCGGACAATAGACACAGTAACAGTTCTCGGAGGACAATAGATTTTTGCACATCGTTATAGTTTTTCTTCTTTTACTTTATGCATCATTTTATAGGCTTTAGCATAAGGGTTAATGTCTCTTATCAAGATATCTAAATGTTTTAATAATGTTAAATTTATATTAAACTGATACCGTTCAATCGTTAACATTTCATTATCTAAAATACATAATTGTCCATATTTACGTGCTTCATCTTTATTAAGATGTAACGCATATACAAAACTTTAATTGTTCTGGGTAAGGAGGATTTTCTAACAATTCTACTTTACCTTTATGACAACAATTAAAGAAATCGTTACTTTTAGTATATTCGAAAGCAAAATATTTCGCATCACAATAAACACATGTATTTGTCATGGGACCAACGTAATTTTCAGATATGAGATTTTCATCGAAATATATATTTGCTATACAACCAATCAGTTTCGAATTAATTTTTTCAGTTAATATTTTTTCATTTAATTTCTTTAATTCTTTTTCTACTTTGCCCTTTATTGTTTTATCAATAACTTTGTTCAATACAATATTATGATTGTTATTATAATTATTATTATTGTAATTTTCATAATAATTATTGTATTTAATTTTTAATCACTTACACTTTATAAATAATGTCTTTAATTGATAAGAATCATATTTATGTTTTCGATTTTTTCATCTATTGGTTTATTTATTGTAGTATCATTATTAACATGTTTATTGTCATCAATTTCTATTTGTTTACACCTTGTGCGTGATTTTTTTAATTGATAACAATCATTTTTTAACTGTGTTTTCTTAATAATATCGGCATTTTTCAATTTTTGATTTCTAATTTGTACTATTCTTTCATATTCATTATATTGTTCACTAATAAGTTTTCTATAAGTCTCTTTTTTGCGTAATTTCTCTTTTTCATGCAATTTTTTTCAATTTATTAGGGTCTCTATTTTTAATTAATTTTAGTTTTTATATCTTAATATTTTCAGTTTTTTAAATATTTATTTGGTTGTTCTTTTTTTATTTTTATGTAAGCTTTTTTCTTACGTGTGGCTTCATTTGTATGTATTTGTTCTATTTAATCAGTACCCTTTTTTATTTTTAACTTTTTTTAATATTTATTGGGTTGTTTTTCTTAAATTTTTATATAATTTTCTTTTTTACGTAAAGCTTCATTCGCACTTATTTGTTCCAATTTATCAATACTCATTTTTTCCCTGAATTTCAATTTTGTTATCTTAGTATTTTCTAATTTCTCTTCATATTTATTTAGAATTTTTTCTTTAATTTTTATATAGGGCCAGAGTCCCGATTACTGTGTCATTAAGATAATCTTTTAAGAAATAGATCCATTATTAATTCAAATTATTACCATTTTCATTCCTATGAATGCGTATGCATACTTCAATCATCCCTGTATCTAATGCAATTTTTTTATTATTAGAATCATATAATTTCATCGAATTTAAGCCGAAACAAAAAAAAAATTACTTTGTACAAATTACTGTGCTTTGCAAAAGTCTTTCGTCATATTACGGTTCCCCTAATTACTGTGCCCTGTCCACAAGTCCGTGTTCCAAAATACCGAGTTCTTTTTCGATATGCAACATAACCTCTTTGGTATAAAGAACACGTTTTTTTATATTTTTATTCATTTTTATGAATTACAAAAGAAAAAAAATATTAAAATATTTTTAATGTTTATATTCAATGTTTTATATAGTTTAATGTACACTAACGGTATGCATAAACGTTAAAACCTTTACGAATAGCGAGCATCACATATCGAAGTAGTAATTAGAAGTGAGGTTGAGAAGTCGCGCGTGAGCACACAGAAATATTGTCAGCTTTTCAAATCATGCTGTATTACTGGACTTTGCATAAAAATAAATAAAAAAAGGTTTTAAAAATAATTTTTTCATGTTTATTATAAAATTTAACTGTTTTATTATAATATATTTCATTTTATGTTACGTAATTGTATTTTTAAAAGTAATTAATCATCTTGAAAGATTGTACCTCTCCTTAAGAGTCAGCTGTATACCGACACAGTTACCTGTTTTACCGAATCTATTTAAAATTTATTTTTTATAAAAACTAATAGCTTCAGGCAGAAATAAAGAGATGGTTTCGATTCGTGTAATAGAAAGCAATATTTTCTCTGATAAGAATAATTTAATTCCATCGTTTTATTTTCAAGAAAAGTTGGAATAACTTGAAAATCCCATTATTTGACACTAATTTCTAATTTTTTAAGTCATTCCAACTTTTCTTAAAAACGAAGTAATAAAATTAATTCATACTAATCAAAGAAAATGTTACATTTTATTAAACACATCGAAACCATCTCTTTATTTTTGCCTCTTGTTGCTAATTTTAGGAAAAAAGTCAATTTTTTAATTAGAAAAGGACAGAGATACAGCGGACTCTTAAGATTTTTCTTAAAAAATCCGCAATAAGTGCTAAGAAATGAATAGAATAATTAAAAAGTTTTTTTTTACGAAAAATTAATTGATATGATATAGAATTAATTTTTGCAAATTAAAGATTGATCTTTCGACCTTATTGTGACATTTTTTACTTTCAGTTTTTTTATAAAATTCATTTTATAATAACAATTTAATATAAGAACACAGTGTTCGGGACAGGCTCAGTAATCGGGACTCTGACCCTGGGCTTCTTTCTTACGTAAAGCCTCATTCGCACGTATTTGTTCCAATTTATCAGTAGTCATTTTTTCCTTGAATTTCAATTTTGTTATCTTAGTATTTTCTAATTTCTCTTCATATTTATTTAGAATTTTTTCTTTGATTTTTATATAAGCTTCTTTCTAACGTAAAGCCTTATTTGCACGTATTTGTTCCAATTTATCAATACTCATTTTTTCCTTGAATTTCATTTTCGTTATCTTAGTATTTTCTAATTTCTGTTTATAATTATTTGGTTGTCCTTTTTTATTTTAATATAAGCTCTTTTCTTACGTAAAGTTTCTTGAACACGTCTTAGTTCTAATTTATCATTATCTTTTTTTTTCTTGCATTTTCATAATAATGTTTTTTCTGAAATTTTTTTATATTTATGTGATTATTTTGTTACCATTTTTCTATTAAGTCCTGTTACAAATAAAGCTTCTTTTTCATCTATTTCTTATGATTCTTTTTTTTCTTTATTTAATTTAATCTCAACAGTCCTAAGTTTATTATCGTTATAATTTAAGTGGATATCATCAATTTCCACTATATTATTATCCAGTTTAAAAAAAATTGTATCTGAAATGTCATTGTCAATTTCCATCAAAATTGTTTCATAATTCGCATTCTTTTGTTTACGATACATTTCCATGATCTTTATTTGTTCTGCCAATAAATGCATTTGTGAGTTTTTTTCTAATAGTTCAAGCTCGGCAAAATCTAAATTTAACGGTATTTGATTTAGACGTTGCTCATGACAAAAAGTCCTGCTTATCATGTCCGGTGGATTATCGTAATTAATATTTGCATTATTATTATTTTGTAAAACTGGAAACATTCTTATTTGTTGCATTTTGAAAATTCTTGATAAACGTAATCGCATTTGAGAAAAATCATATCTTAAACAACATAGACCTAAATTATAAAGTATTTCAAAAGCAAAAGCATTTGCAAAAACGCCACAATCATTATTATTTGTTTGTGATTGTACTGTTTTGAATACTATGCTCAATTCATAGAGCCGCGATGGCTCAGGGGCTAGAGCATCCGACTCTCACGCAGAGGGCCGGGGTTCGAATCCCGGTGAGATCAGAATTTTTCCTCCATTTTTTAATTTAAATATTGAAAGTGGAGGATGTCCCGAGCTCACTGACACCGAGGTGGACCACCCCGAGAGACTTTTTTCGGTTTAACAAAAACCGACGAAAAATCACTCGAGGGCCGGTAAGGCAGAACGCGACTGTTCCACTATTAAGTTGAGCCGGACCGTTCTGCCGGGTAGGTGTTGAGCTCCCGATGCGCCAAAAAGGATGGGTTGAGCGATGCTCCCCGCCTAAGTAGGCCTGCACGATCTAGCACCACCTATCGAAGTTAGGGAAAAATGAGGTATGGTTTCGAACGCGAAAACACCGAAACACAAAGGTGGTCGAGGTGTCACTTACTAGGCCAAATAGGCTGTAGGTGGTTAAACCCCAAAGATAGATACTATGCTCAATTCTGATTTGCTTAGAAATAATCTGTTTATATAAATTTTATGCTCATCTTGTAGATATTTAAGATTTGAACTGTCATATATGTGAATTACCTTATTATTATAATACATACAAATCCAGTGACCTTTTTCTAAATTTCCGGAAAATAATAACTGTATAAATTCTCCATCAATCGGTACTGAATTAATGTATCATGGTCTTTGAATTAGTGAAGTTAATTGCATGTTAAATGAGGTACACCGGTTTGAAATATTATTAAATTCCAATATATGAATATCAGTTAACATGAAAGCAATTCCACTATGCACTCCCTGTCCTTTAACAATCAATTTATCTTTCTCAGTCGAAACCATTATTGAAAATTAAAATTCTTAAAAGAATTTATAATATATTTTAAAATATTTTTAATGAACTTTTTTGAAAGATATTCACGAAAGAATTGCTTTTATATTGACTAATTTAATTAACTGCCTTTTTACTTTGAAAGCTGAAAAATAAAAGAAATTATTAAAAATGCTATGAATTAATTGTTATATGATAAATAAATAATAATAAAATTTGTAAAGACAATATAACGATAAAACATGGTTATTTTATTACACATTTATATACATATATATGGGACATTTCACACCAACTGAAGAGAAAAAAAATGAAAATCGCTGAAACTCTGAGAATATATTCTGTTTGTTACCCAAAATGTGTAAAAAAAATTTCAAGGATTTAGATTGGAAGGGTCAAGAGCCATAGATCCTTGAAATTCGGAAATTTTTCAAAATTTTTGAAAAAGTCTTAATTTTATCTTTTTTTTCTAAAAATTGTGATGTTTTAGAGAGAAATTCAGAAGAATACTTTTTATTGTAAATGAAGAGCAGAGTTAGTATGATTTTTTACAGAACTGAATTTTGAAGGTTTCTATTGGTTCATGTATGTATTACGTGGTAATTGAAATTATTCATTGTTCGCCACTTTAGAAATTGCTTTCCACGGGCTTTTTTTCTATTTTACATGAATTTTAAACTAAATATTTGATCATGAAAGTCAGAGCCATCAATAACGAGTTATGACAGTTTAAAATATATATTTCCATGTATAATTTATTTTTCATATTAAATATATATTTTAAACTGTCATAACTTCTTATTGATGGCTCTGACGTACATGATCAAAAATTTATTTCAAAGTTCATGTAAAATAGAAAAAAATAAGCCTGCGAAAAGCAATTTCTGAAGTGGCGAACAATGAGTAATTTCAATTATTATGTAATACATATAAGAACCAATAGAAAACTTTAAAATCAGGTCTGTAAGAAATCACGCTAACTCTGCTCTTCATTTACAACAAGAAGTATTTTCATGAATTTCTCTCTAAAACATCAGGATTTTCAGGAAAAAAATGATTAAGTTGGGACTTTTCCGAAAATTTGGAAAATCTTCCGAATTTCAAGGATCTATAGCTCTTGATCCTTCCAATCTAAATCTTTGAAAATTTTTTTGCATATTTTGGATGACAAAAAGAATATATTCTCACAGCTTCAACGATTTTAATTTTTTTGCTCTTCCAGTTGGTGTGAAATTTCGCATATATATATACACATACATATATACAGTGCGCTGTTGTCATTGTTGAAAGAGTACACGCATGCGACTGGACTAATCTAGCGTGTTTAAAATTTTTTACAGCATCACCTTAAAATGAGGTGATGTCAATATACTAAAAACTGATTAATCATACAATTATAGTATGGTTAAGAATCCCATATATATATATATATATATATATATATATATATATATATATATATATATATATATATATATATATATACAGGTGGGCCAAAAGTTTAAAACTTAAAACAAAAGATAGAGGATATTTTCTTGGCTATACGACGGTGATAATGACCATGACCTTGACCATAACCTTGAATGTCATTTCAAGGTCAAGTTAATTTCTTTAAATGGGAACCCATAATTTTCACCTCAGAAATGAAAAGAGCGGAAAATTTAACGTAAATACATATCCGGACGTAAAATTTCCCGCTCTTTTCATTTCTGAGGTGAAAATTATGGGTTCCCATTTAAAGAAATTAACTTGACCTTGAAATGACATTCAAGGTTATGGTCAAGGTCATGGTCATTATCACCGTCGTATAGCCAAGAAAATATTTTCTATCTTTTGTTTTAAACTTTTCCGGTACTTTTGGCCCACCCTGTATATATATATATATATATATATATATATATATATATATATATATATATATATATATATACACATAAATATTTAATCATTAAAAAAGTTTGTTGTAAAAAGAACTAAAATAAAAATTATTTTGAGTCATTTCTAATAATTGTATTCTTCAATTCATTTACAGTTATTTACGGATATTTGCAGTATCTACATTTTAAAAATGCATAAATGATAATAAATAATCATTATTTATCTTCAGCCTAACGCTTTTTTATTGTTATTTACAGTTTTCAATATTTTTTTATAATCATTTGTTTATTTACAGTATTATTCTACTTTTACAAAATAATTTTCATACAAGGTGATAAAATATTTTACTATAAGATAATATATATACATGTTGCATATCACAAAAAAATTTCAACATCAAAATTCTCTAATGTGAAATTTAAATTAATAGAATTTTGAAATTTTGATATGAGAATACTTTTTATAAATAACTTTCTAATAACTTTGAATAATGGTGAATTTTTTAAATAACTTTTGGAATTGAATGCTAATTAAATTTAGTTATAACGTGAAGTTAATTATCTAAGTTGAAAATGTATTTAATAAAATAATATAACTATTTATAAGCTATCACTTTATAATAATTTTTTAAACTTTTTATTCATAGTTTAAAATAATATTAAATATATGATTATCATTTTAATAGTTTTTATAAAATATTACGTAAATTTTATAAGAATAAATTATTTAAGGAGATGTAAAATGGACATTTTACTTGCACCCATAAATATTGACTATATTTCCATTGTATTAATAAATTTTGAATAAAGAGATGCATTAACATATACGTGGATGACGGATGACGTCATTCAGGTCAAGGGGTATAAAGTATTTAGACAGGACAGAAACTTGCGTGGTGGAGGAGTTGCTTTTTATATTAAAGACAATTTAAAGTGCACTATTTACGCTACTTGAGATACTGAAACTAATCATACTAAAGGTAAACCGGAGGTACCTGAGCATATTTTTTGTTCCGTGCAATGGGGCAGCTCCGAAGCCGTGTTGGTTTTTGTTATTTATTGACCTCCTGCAATTTCCTTTTTGAGAAATACCGATTTTTTGGATAACTTAAGAAATTTTGCCTCTGAATACTCTCATAAAATTATAATGGGAGATCTTAATGCCGGCTGTGAGTGGACGCCATTTACAGTTGATACAGTTGACCCGGAATCTGCACTTGGCTGCCTAAAATTGGTAAAGATAAATTTCCTTAGATAGATAAAGAGTTGTCGCAGCTGCCGCACAAGAGAGATGCCATGTATCGTAGATTTAAACGGACGAAGGAGGAGCGATATCTCTCCGAATTTTTGGAACTGCGTAAAACAATAGACGAGCGGACGGAACAAGCTAAAACAAATTATTATCATAATAGATTGTTCGATGCTCTTGCTAGAGGTAATGTCTGGAAGGAGTTGGAAAGACCTGGGACTCCTGTCTGGACCTTAAGGGGACTCGAATGGATTCACTCCAGATGAGCTTAATGCACATTTTGCAGGGGTGTCAGATTGTGCCTTTAAAGAAGTGCCCTGCACCTAAAATGCCTAAAGATTTTAGGCCCATAGCAATATTATGTTTTCTTTCAAAGATTCTAGAGAAGATTGCCCACGATCAATTGCAAGAGTATATTATGACACACAGAATACTTGACTCTTTGCAGACTGGCTTCAGAAAGTATCATTCTACGCAGACTGCCACACTTAAACTTACAGACGACATAAGATCAGGTCTTGACAAGAAATTTGCCATGATATTACTTCTATTTGACTTTAGTAAGGCATTCGACACGATCTCCCCCTCCAAATTGCTTGCGAGGCTTGGATCGATGGGGTTTTCCAGGGCTGCACTCGAGTAGATTAGCTCCTGTTTATCAGGTAGGAAACAAATGGTTTCCACATATTTAAAAGAGGATTTGGATCGGCTAACAACCAATCTAGGAGCTCCACAGGGTTCAGTGCTGGGGCCTCTGTTGTTTTGCCTTTACATTAATAACATCCGTGACACGCTTGAACTCTGTTTCGTCGAGCACGTATTATATGCTGATGACCTCCAAATCTATACTCAGGTCTCTCATGAACATCTGAATGAAAGTATTTGTATTATGCAGAGGGTAGCCAGGGTGATGTCGGGATGGGCTGTCGATGCTTCTCTCACATTAAATGCAAGTAAAACTGAGGCGATCGTTTTTGGCACTAGTCGATTTATTAATGACTTTTATGCTGGTGAGCCAAGAACGATTGAGCTTGAGGGAGGTGTCGACATATCTTTCTCTGATACCGTTGCGAGCCTTGGTGTTGTGCTTGACGCTAAGTTATCATGGGAGCCGCACATTAATATGGTGACTAAAAAATTTAACAGGATAATGTATAGATTACGGTTCTCTCGTCGGTACACCACTGAGGCTCTGCGTAAACAACTTGCAGCTGCCTTGCTGTTTCCGCACCTCGACTACTGCTCAGTAGTTCTGCTCGATGCTTCGCAGGGATTGAGAAGACGATTACAAAGACTACAAAATTCATATGTGAGATATGTATTAGGCGTAGGAATGGGCGATCATATCTCTCCTCATAGAGCTGCGCTTGGTTGACTGCGTCCTGATTTAAGGAGACAGTATTTTAGGGGTCGTACCCAAATGCCGTAGACAATTTTTCCGATATTTCGACCCCCCGGTCCCCTTTCCGTGACATGTGTAAACTATCAAAGTACCCTCCCCCCCCTGTAACGTAAACTAACTTTTTTATTTTTTATTAAACTTTTAAAAAAAATTTTAATTATATTAATTACTTTTTAAATATTGAACATATTTTTATGTTTTTTATTTTATTAAAATAGCATTTTCAAAAAACAACAGAATTCTAAACATTGCATATAATAAATATTTATAAGATATTAAATATATTAATCGTCGATAAACTTTTTCACTTCAATTTTATCAAAAAAGATCATAAAACTATGAACCTTTTAAAATACGTTATAAAAATAGAACACGATTCAACAGGCACAAATATAAATGCTGCAATCGGCTTGAAAATTTTTCGTTTGTTTTGACAGCTCACTCGCTAAAAGAAACGGCTTAAGCTTTGGACCATATGGCGGCGCCCGCGTACATGTAAAAGAAAGTAATATACTGTGTATTAGTGGACAGACTGCGAAACTGCTTGACTTTGCAATTTTCGGATGAAAAATCTGCTCCAAATTGCTAATATTATGCAATGATCTTCTTGATAAAAAAAAATAGCCAACGTAGAAGTAAATAACTAACCCCCGCTCCCATAGCGTTACTTTTCGTAGATTTTGATCGACCCCTCCCCCCCAAAAAATTGTCAACGGCATTTGGGTACGACCCCTTATGGCTGTACTTATGTACAAAATCGTGCGCATGAATACTCCTGAGTATCTAGTGAGTCTCTTCATTAGATATGTACTTAGGGTAGCCACTAGGGGGAAGATTAAGGATTTCGCAGTGCCCTTCATGCGTACTGAGACTGGAAGAAATTCCTTTAAAGTTCAAGGTGCGCAGTTTTGGAACTCCCTGCCTGCTGATATAAAAAATTGTTACGGTTTAAAAAAGGTTATTAATTAAAGTTTGTTCATCTAGTTTCTTGATTTCTCTTTCTATTTTATTCTTTAACGTATTGTAAGAAAAACATAAAATAAACATCAGATGTCTCAATTTTAGACCGCGAGCACGACGATTGATGATTCGTCGAGGCCGCATGACTCCCTCGCATTTATCTTTTTAAGAAAAAAGAAATTAAATGAAACGAGGGCTACGGGGTGTCAAGTAGATACGGACGGTGGTCAAGAGACATCTGATGCCTAGCAACGAAAGTTTATTTATTTATTTATTGATTAAAATAACAAAACAAAGAGAAAGAAAAAAAAAACTAGATCTGCGTTAGGCAAAAAAGCGCATTCGTTTTTGTCTCTTCGAGTATAAAACAAGGTTATCATTTTTCTTTTCTAAAAGTTTAAATCTTTTTCTCAAACTTAAATATTAATGTATTGAGATCGATCTATCTCATAACGACGTTATAATAAAAAAAGTTTGTTTCAAATTTTAATCTTCTTTAATTTATTTTATTTCACAACATTTTTGGTGCCGAAACCCGGGAGCTGCGAAATAAATTAAAGAGGATTTCAAGGTGATGTCACGCCGAGGCCGTCAAGCGGCAACAGCCGCTCGAGTGAGAGAATTGCCTTTATCAAGTAGGAGCCAGCGTCGTTCAGCACCCGTTGAAAGTACAAATGATAACCCACCGCCACCTCCTGAGCATCCACAGGATCGACAACGCACTTCAGATACATCAAACGATGGCTTACCACCGGTGCAAGCTGAAGGGCAGCGAGATCAACTTCGCATTGAGGTTAACGGGCAATTGCCAGCGCCGCAAGCTCCAAGTCAGAGAGGCCGGAGTCGAGTGGCAACAGAGCGTTCAACATCGCGGCGAGCGGCAGGTGAGCAACCACCACCACCAACAACACTCAGGCGAGTGAGTCAACGGCGAGCAACAACAACCGGGCGTTTATCAGCGCCGCGAACGTCGAGAAGTCGTCCTCAAGAAATAGATGACGCAATCATCGAGCCATCAACAAAAGCTTCAAAGGGTCTAGGTCGTCAACGAGCAACGATAGCAGAGACAACGGAAGAGCGTAGGAGCTTGGAAGCTCTCGACAAACGTAATCAACATCGATCATCTACTGAAAATCAACAACGACGTCGTCACTGAACACCTTCTCATCGTGATGAAGAAACCGTTGATAAACGAGCACGTTTTGAAAAAGAAATTGGGTATGAAAGCGAAGATTTAGTAGACGTAGAAATTCAATCGGTTGATGTAGAAAATTATAATGATTTTGTAAATGAACGTTTACGCGGTAATTCTTCTTTAAATAATGAAAATGGTGCTAATATTGGCGGATCTCTTGAAAACTGTATAGTAAAAATTCTTGAGAATTCTATTTCTAATGCAAGTAGATCATTTTGTAATAATGATAATTCTAAATTTGTGAATCGTATGACATCGGCAAAACATTTGCCTACATTTTCAGGAGATCCGTTAGATTGGCGTAATTTTAAGCAAGCTTTCGAGCTTTCCACTAATCTTGGAGAGTATAATGACCGTGAGAATATTCTTCGACTTTCCGACGCTCTAAGAGGTTCAGCCAAAGAAGCGACCAAAATTTTGTTTGCGGCCGGTAATAATACCGAAGAAATAATGAAAACTCTTGAAATGCGTTTCGGAAATCCAAAGTTAGTTTTAGACAAAATTCTCCAAGACATTAAAGAGCTTCCGAGCATTGAGTCGAATAAAATTAATTTATTTGAATTTGCAACAAAAGTAAAAAACGCTGTGTCATGTATAAAGTCTTTGAATAATTTAGGTTATTTGTACAGCCCGGAGTTAACAAATAATATTTTGAAAAAATTGCCTGAGCCAATGAAATACAATTACATCAGATTTGCAGTCTTTCATAAAGATAAACCTGATTTAGAAAAAATGGCTAGTTTCTTATTTGAAGAAGCAGAAATGACTTTAGAGGCTGGTGTACTTGTGTTTCCTTCGGCTGAGACATTTAAACGTAGTGATAAATCTAAAAAACATAATGATATTGAAAAAACAGTATGCGCTATTAATAAAGATAGAGAAATTGAAAGTTCAAATGAAATTAATAATATACAAAGTGATGTTGGAATGTTATGTATACAGTGTAATCGAGAAAATCATAATATAGAAGCATGTCGAGAGTTTTCAAGCGTTCCTACTGCTATGAGATGGAAAATCGCAAGAACAAAACGATTATGTTTTAATTGCTTAAGTATTGGACACACTAGTGAAATATGTAAAAAAGCTACTTGTTCAATTTGCGGCCGTAAACATCATATGTTATTACATTATCCTGTCGCGTCGAATCAATATAAATCGGTAAAGTCTTTTAATAATTCTAAGACATGCACTGAAACTTCTAACCTAAATAACCTACATAACAGTTGACTAGATACGCAAACTTATTTAAAATTCATTCCAATTATCATAAAAAATGCTGAATTTTCGAAATTAATTTATGCGTTATTAGATGAAAGATCTACAGTGTCGATAATTAATTCAAAAATAATTGATGAATTGAAAATAAAGAGCGAAAATACTAATATTACGTTAAAAGGTATAGGGAAGCATGCGATTTCTTATTCAAGTAGAAAAGTTAATTTAAAAATTTTGTGTAATAATTCGAATTTTTTATTGAAAAATGTTTTAGTTATTCGTAACCTCGCACTTCCCATGCAATTTTTGAATTCAGACGTAACTAATTTCTGTGCAAAAGTAACGGGCATAAACATTAAGCCATACATGCAAGAACCTGACTTATTGATAGGGCAAGATCAAATCGACCTTATTATTACTCGTGAATTTCATAACCTTCAACATAATTCTTTATTTGTATCTCGATGCGATTTAGGATGGACGATTCACGGTTTTTGTCAACGTCAATCAATTGCGCGAGTAAATTTAATAAAAGAACAAAATTTAGAATCAAAAACTATTCCTAGTAAAAACGATGTTGAATTAAATAAAATAGTGAAACAATATTTTGATATTGAATCTTTAGGTATCAATAATTATATAAAAATGAAAGCTGACGATAAGCGCGCAATAAAAATATTAGATAAGACTAGTCAAAGAGTAGATAATACATGGTACGTGGGATTGTTATGGAAATCTGATATCAATGATTGTCCGAATAGTCGAAATACAGCGTTACGTAGATTACATTTACTTGAGAAACGTCTTAATTCGGATAAAAATTACGCGGATATGTATTATCGGGAAATGACGCGATTTATTGAAAATGGTTTTGCGCAAAAAGCTACAGCTATAAAAAATAACAACCGTGTGTGGTATTTACCTCACTTTGGAGTTAAAAATATTAATAAACCGGGAAAAGTCCGACTAGTATTTGATGCGGCAGCAAAAACTAACGGTACGTCATTTAACGATTTGTTATTAACGGGACCAGATTTATTAAAATCTTTACTTGGGGTAATGATGCGATTTCGTAAATATGCGTATGCATTGAAGGCGGATATCCGTGATATGTTTTTGAAAATAAAAATAATCGATTCAGATTTAGACGCGCAACGATTTTTATGGCGAGGCATGGATAGAAATAATGAACCAAAAGAATATGTAATGAAATCTATGCTATTCGGAGCTAAATCATCACCTAGTACAGCAATTTATATAAAAAATAAAAATGCTATTTCGTTCGCGTCAAAATATCCATCAACATCAAAAAGTTTAATCGAAAATTGTTATATGGATGATTTTTTAGACAGCTGTATGACTAAAGTAGAAGCAAAATAGCGTGTCGTTCAAGCTCAAGAAATAAATGTTCATGCGAATTGGGAGTTACATAGCTGGGCAAGTAATGATCCGTCTATTTTCGATGGTTTCTTAAAAAATGAGAGTTCGAATAATTTGATTAAAACTAAAGACGAAAATAATATTGAAAAGGTTTTAGGTTTAAAATGGATAAACGAAACCGATGAATTGATATTTAACATTAATACGGCTAAAATTCGCGAAGAATTATACTTAGGAAAACGAAAACCTACAAAAAGAGAATTTCTGTCGGTCATAATGTCTATTTTCTATCCTCTTGGTTTTCTGGCACCATTCACTATTCAATCGCGAATATTAATGCAAGCGGTCTGGTTAGGTAAAATTAATTGGGATGAATGTTTGCGCGAACCTGAATTTAATCAATGTGGTTAAAAGAATTAGAAATTGTAAAATTATGTCGTATAGACCGTTGTTACCAAAACATTAATTTTCAGGTGCATTCAGCAGAGTTGCATATTTTCTGTGATGCAAGCTCGAAAGCTTACGCGGCGGTTGCTTATTGGCGATTTACACTTCCGGACGGTTCTTTTCGAGTAGCTTTGATTATAGCTAAAAGTCGGATTGCGCCGATTAAAATTGTTTCAATACCGCGTTTAGAATTACACGCCGCTGTTTTAGCTACAAGATTAGCAAAAATTATCGAAGAAGATCACGAGTTTATAATAACACGTAAATATTTTTGGTGCGATTCAAAGACAGTGCTTTATTGGATAAAAAAGGATCCACGGGAATTTCAAACGTTCGTAGCTAATCGTCTCGGTGAAATAAGAGAAAAGACGGACATAAACGAGTGGCAATGGATTCCTTCTAAAGAAAACCCTGCCGACGATGGTACCAGAATAAATCCGCAAGCATTATGTAAAGGTAGTAGATGGTTTTTAGGTCCACCGTTTTTATGGAAATCGGAAAATTAATGGCCGAATGAAAAAATAAATTTAGAAAATTTTATACATGAAAATTCCGATTTTTCAGAAGTTAAGAAGCTTGTAACTCATGTTTCTAAAATTGAAGATTCAATTATTGATATAACGCGTTTTTCTTCTTGAAATCGTATTTTACTAGTCTTAATGCGCGTATTTCAAGCCAAATTTTTATGGAGAAAACAAAATTTTACGTTATTAAATTGTATTAAAAAATTCGAGGGGCTTCTCACTAAAATACTCTTGCAAAGAGTGGTAAGAGTTTTGTAAGAGTATTGTGAGTACGCAAGAGTTTTATAAGAGTATTGGAGTTTAAAAATTGATCAGAGTATGCGAAGAGTAAGAGGAGTATTCGAAAAAATCAAAGAGTATGCAAAGAGTAAGATGAGTATTTGAAAAAATCAGAGAGTATGCAAAGAGTAAGTTGAGTATTTGAAAAATCAGAGAGTATGCAAAGAGTAAGATGAATATTTGAAATAATTAAAGAGCATGCAAAGAATACAATGAGTATTCAAAAAAATTATTGAATATTCAAAAGATTAAGGAGTACGGAAATTTTAGATAGAGTATTCATTTAAAAAATCGATGTTTCAAGTTCTTTTTTTGAACATATATATGTGTGTGTGTGTGTGTGTGTGTGTGTGTGTGTGTGTGTGTGTGTGTGTGTGTGTGTGTGTGTGTGTGTGTGTGTGTGTGTGTGTGTGTGTGTGTGTGTGTGTGTGTGTGTGTGTGTGTGTGTGTGTGTGTGTGTGTGTGTGTGTGTGTGTGTGTGTGTGTGTGTGTGTGTGTGTGTGTGTGTGTGTGTGTGTGTGTGTGTGTGTGTGTGTGTGTGTGTGTGTGTGTGTGTGTGTGTGTGTGTGTGTGTGTGTGTGTTAAAAGAACTTAAAACATCGATTTTTTAAATTTTATATATATAATAAAAATGCAATTAATTATTTACAAAATTACGAAATTAATAAAGAAAATAAATAAGTTTTTTGATAAAGGACTCAGCTAAGTGAGATATTCAAAGGGTCGACGAATGTATGGGTTGATGGATTGATAGATTAATACGTTTAAAGAGGAAAAAGTTGATTGGTTTCGTTGATGGACCGTTGGATTAATAAAATGATAGGTCAATACGTTGATAAATAGTTGAGTTGAATATAAATCTATGTTATTTTGGGTTTTTATATTTATGAATTAATCGGTCGATGGGTTGATAAATCAATGGGTTGATAGGTGGATATATGAATCTATCGATAGCTTGATCGGTCGATGAGTCAATAGGTTGATAATAATCAATCAATAATTAATTAATAATAATTAATTATTAAATTGTGAAATAAGGTAAGAAATTATTTTAAGTAACATTTCAATTATTTTAAAATTGAATATTATTATAAAAAAATTTTACTCAAAATAAGTGATTATTACATTAATTTTTAATAAAATAAATCCAGCTATTAATTCGCTTAGAATATAGTGAATAAAAAGGAAATTTAAATTATAAGCTGATACATTAATATTTTGTATGTTACTGGTAACATTTCATATCCATATTTTATGTAATATTCTAAAATAATTAAAATAATAGTAATTATTAATTTTCTACATTGTAAATATCAAACTAAATAAAAAATAATGGATGAATCGACCATTTTAGTTAGCAAAATTTCTATTAGGGCTATTTTAAAATTATAAAATACACAGATATATAAAAATGCATTTTTATATATTTAATAAAGTAGTTTAGTCCAATAAAAACACATATCTTTTTATGATTACAATTTTTTATAGTTTTCACTATTACTTTATTTATTTTATATAATTATTTACCGACATATTACGAACACGATAAGATTTTTTTTTTAATTTTGATAAGATATTTAATATTGCTTATACCAAACATAATAGCATAATAAGTAACTTTTTCTTATGCACGGTGGCAAAATCTATTAACTATATTCGTAGCTTAAATTTAACTATTTCTAAATATAGGTATGTTTTACGTGAAATTTTAAACAAAAAATGTTGCGATTTATTTTATTTAAAAATAAATACTTTTCAGAAAATAAAATTAGAAATTTAACTATTAAAAATAATGTTTGGCAAAAAATAAGTTGTATATTACATGTCATTCCCAACAAAAAATATTCTTATTACCAAAAGTTAATTACTAGTGAAAAATAGATTTAAAAGTTGATCTATGCAAGGGATAAAGTTGAATTTAAACAGTTGAGAAAAATAAAATATTGGCAAAATGAAAAAATATAACCTTTAGAATTACTATTTTACAAAAATATTATAAAAACCAGTTATTTGTCCTCACTAGATTGAAATATAATAATATTTCATAAAGTTGACGAAAAATTTTATTGTCTCCTGTTGAGAAAAAGTCGGAAAAAGTTTTACCTACGAAAATTTCATAAATTGATATAAGTACATCAATAATCGTTTTATAGGTACATTTTTTTAAAAAAACTATATTTATATCGATATTCGAGATCTAAAGAATGCTTGAGAGTATGGAAGAGTTTTTCTATGAGTATTTTAGTGAGAAACCCCTCGAAAAAAGCAGAAGAATATTGTATAAAAGTCAATCAAAATCCTTTTTTACAGAATTGAACGCTTTAAAAGAATCAAAAGAAGTTGCAAAAAATAGTCGTCTTCTTTGTTTAACTCCCTTTATCGATGTTGATGATGTTTTGCGCGCGAACGGACGTTTATCAAAAATAACGCGATTTCAATCTTTATCTAAACCGATAATTCTTGATTTCAAAGAAAGTTTAACCTGATTATTATTATATCACTATCATGAAAAATTATTTCATGGTAGTCATAATACAGTAATAAATGAATTACGTCAAAAATATTGGATATTGAACTTACATCAAGGTCTTAGAAGTATCGTTAGTACTTGTAGCATATGTAAAGTTCTACGCGCACAACCGTTTAACCCGAAAATGGCAGCTTTACCTACTGCGAGAACCCCATATCATGTTCGTCCATTCACTCACACGGGTTTAGACTATTTCGGTCCGATACAGGTCACCATTGGTAGAAGACGCGAAAAACGCTGGGGAGCGCTTTTTACGTGTATGTCTACTCGTGCAATACATATTGAGTTTGCGCATTCTTTAAGTACGGATTCAGCTATTATGGCTTTTAGGCGTTTCTCTGCTCGAAGAGGCACTCCTTCTTTCGTTTATTCAGATAATGATACTAATTTTATAGGGATGAATAACAAATTAAAAGAAACTTTGAAAAAGCTAGATGAAGAGAAAATAAATAAATTTGCTATCAAAAACGAGATTGAATGGATATTTAATCCTCCTACAGCTGCTCATATAGGAGGTGCGTGGGAGCGTTTAATTCGTAGTGTTAAAAATGCGTTGGTTGTAGCCTTAAAAGATCAAGCTCCTAAAGAAGAAATTTTGTCAACTGCGTTAATAGAGATTGAACATGCTGTCAATTCACGTCCTTTAACATATATTTCAGTAGATCCTCGCGATTCAGAAGCTTTAACGCCAAACCATTTTCTTATTGGTACTTCATCAGGACAAATAAAATTAAATACTCTAGACTCAAAAACTCTATGTACTAAAAAACATTGGGTAAAAGCGCAACATTATGCAGATATATTCTTTAACGTATTGTAAGAAAAACATAAAATAAACATCAGATGTCTCAATTTTAGACCACGAGCACGACGATTGATGATTCGTCGAGGCCGCATGACTCCCTCGCATTTATCTTTTTAAGAAAAAAGAAATTAAATGAAACGAGAGCTACGGGGTGTCAAGTAGATACGGACGGTGTTCAAGAGACATCTGATGCCTAGCAACAAAAGTTTATTTATTTATTTATTGATTAAAATAACAAAAGAAAGAGAAAGAAAAAAAACTAGATCGGCGTTAGGCAAAAAAGCGCATTTGTTTTTGTCTCTTCGAGTATAAAACAAGGTTATCATTTTTCTTTTCTAAAAGTTTAAATCTTTTTCTTAAACTTAAATATTAATGTATTGAGATCGATCTATCTCTTAACGACGTTATAATAAAAAAAGTTTGTTTCAAATTTTAATCTTCTTTAATTTATTTTATTTCACAACAAAAATCTTCCATTGCTGGGCAGGTTCAAGTCGGCTTTGAGGAGTAATTTTAAGTATTTTAATTTTTATGTTAATTTATTCTGTTTTGTCTTATATATATATTTAAGGTGTGAATGTATTTATTAGCGCGAATGATAGATGAATGAATGCAGAAAGAATGAGTGGTTCTGTTTTTATTAGCAGTCACGACATCTTCTGTATCAAGTTTTTATTCTTTGAATGTTATTATTATTTTATTTTATTAATTTTTAATTATTTATTATTACTTTGTTGTTGTATTGTCCAATTTTATTTTTTTTGTATTGCCCAATTTTATTTTTTTTGTATTGTCCAATTTTATTTTTATTTGATGTCATGACAGTGATTCATTGTTTATATTGTTATTTGATTTTAATTCTATAATTGATAAATATTTAAGACTGTTTTTTATTGTAATTTATGTTTTCTTGTTTTCTGCGTGTATTTAGAATAGTCAGTGATATCGCTTTTATATAGTGACTTACTGATACAGTATTATATATTAATTTTAATATTTGACTGTGATATCTTATCTTATTATGCGCAATACGTTATATAGAATTATTACTCATTGTTTGATGTATTATACGCCTATATGTACTCTTTTTACAAAATAAATCAATATCTATCTATCTATCTAACATAGAGTATGTATCACGAAGATTATTCCGTTAAATTTTTAAATAAATCTATTCATTTGTTATTGAGAAGTTTGGATTCTAATATTAATTACTTAAAATTTTCTATTCAGAATCAGAAATCTAAATATCTAGAAAACTAATGATTGGAATAATTTGAAAATTTAAATAAATAATCATCATGGTACATACTACAAGTTAATACATTCCTTTTATGGAAATTCAGCAATAGAATGGAAAGACAGTTAAATATGACAGTTAATTTTTATATCTTCTTATAGTGAAATATAATCAATCTTTGACATCAAATTCAACATAATGAAATAATTGTACTTTCAATGATCATATTTAATACAAATTTTAGAGTGATATTACAGAATATTATTTTTTTCCACATTTATAATAAGTGTTTCGCAAATAATAAGTAAATTTTCTTTTGAAATGTTTACTTTTTTAGGGGAAATTTCACTTCTATCTAGACAGTTCAAATATAAATTCATAATTATAGAAATAATCAGAAAAATTTATTCATATTTCATACATTTTTCAATCTTTATAATTGACTATTAAAAAAAATTTAATATTAAATAAATAATTTTTCAAAATTGTATTTCATAAAATTTATGTTAAAACGATACTAAAAAAAATATTTTTATATCATGTAATGATAATTTTTCAAATGAGTTATGTTAATATATTTTAAAAATTAATGTTTTTCTTAAGAGCAGGCTGGATTCGTTGTCCTTGTCTAGTTGAGATTTTTGTTATTTATTCAAGTATTAATCGGTGTATCTGCAAATTGAAGGTTGAGCGCAATAGATATTAATATTATAAATATCTATGCACAAGAAAAAAAAATTTGACTGTTTTGTTTTTGAGAAAAGTAAGGAACGCCGAAATAAAAGTTTATGTTTATAATATTTTCGCTTTCGTTACTTTTCTCAAAAACAAAGCGGTATTACGGAGATGATTTCGTATATTGTATTGTTATTTCCGCTTATATTTATTATAGTTCTTTCCATGGTTGCCATGGTCCCGGTTTTGGTGTAGTGAAAATGTTGTCCGATTTTGTTAGCATTTATTCATGGTGTTATTGTCGTTTCTGTTATTGAAGCTTGACATCCGAATTGGAGTTCGATTATGCCTATTCCTATTATTTTTTGTTTTGGTCTTGGTTGGCGTTGCAGGTTATACGGAGATTTTCTTTTTTTGGAGTTGAAAAGATTCAAGCGTTTGTGTCTTGTAAATGTATCCATATGCTGCCAAGCTGTTGCGTTATTTTCATGTTGCATTTTTTTGCAGGCATTTTGAAGAGAAGCTGAGTTTCGCATATTGTTTTTGAATTAATTTTTCTGGGTAAATTCCAATATGTTGTATCTTTAACTTTTGCGCAATTAGTTATGTCTCCCTCTGAGTAAAATGTGTCAGTTTTACCTTCAGTCGATGCTGCTATATATTTTTCTCGTGGAACTATGGTCATGGAGATGACTGGTATGGGAACAGAATATATACGGTATAGGGTGAAATTATCTTTTGTGTAGAGTGGTACGTCAATTTCGATGATTATGTCGTCGTCTGTCCTTTTTACTGCGCATGATACCATTTTATTGAAACTCGTTGAGAATGGTTGGGATGAAGAAGTCACTAGGGCGTTGTGATGCAAGGAGATTTCTGTTAACTCAGATTTCAAGAAGTCGACTCCTAATATGCCTGCTAGTGGTATGGGGAGATTTCCAGTTATAACTTGAAATATGATGGGTTTGTCAAAGAGGGTTATCTCTGTTGAGCCAGCAGTATAAAAAGAATCAGTAGTTATTCCCGTTATAGTCATAGTTTCATGAGCTGCTATGATGGTTCTGGGTTGTAGAGTTCTCACTCTCACATGAGGTTAATCTCCGCTCCAGTATCTATTAGGAATTCCTTTGGTCCTTTCAACTCTGGGGCTCATAGTATGATTACTGGTCCTGTTCCTCGGTGACTGGGTTCTCTTGTAAGTCTGTTGCAGTTCTAAATTTCACTGCGAGTGGACACTCTTGATTGAGCTTGCTTGTCGCGGCGTCCATTTGACGACCAGGCAATGAGTTTAAAGTCTCCTGAGGCCTTGGTTGTCGGTATGTCATAGGGGGATATTGTGGTTGATATGGTGGCATACAAGAGTATGGATATGAATACGCCATTGGAGCTATGGGTGCCATAGGTTGCATGTAGGGGTATTGCACCGGAGGTGCATGTCTTGTTGGGGTGGGTGAACGTGCTCTGGGTTCTGCATAGCTAGTGGCGGTTCTAGGGTTATATCCTCTAGTGTCTCTTGTATACCCGTTCCTATTAAAGTAGTTGTTGTTGTTTTTGTGTCGTTCGAAGGGATAATTATTGTTTCTTGTGGTATAGCTGTTTGGGTATCTTCTGGCAGAGTAATCTATAGGGCTCTGTGCCCTTGGACTGACCTTTCTGTAAAAATATTGCCCGTAGCGTCCTCGGTTATCACGTCCTGGTGAGTCGTCGCGACAGTACGTTCTGTGATCATTCATCTGTCATATTCGTCTCTAACAGGTGATTTTGATCTCCAAGGAGGTTTATTGTTGTCGTCTTGGAATTTCACTTGTCGGAACGACCGTTCTTTAAGCTGAACTGCTTTAATGACATGAAGGGATCGCTTCCTGTCGTTCGAAGAGATCATATCCCTTTTGATGTGCTATGCAATCCTTAGAGCTGCAATTAAAGTATCTGGCTCTTGGATACTTACTGCGTAGAGTAAATCGTCTGAGAGCCCTCTCTTAAAGGATTCTAGTGCAAGTCCTTCAAGCATTACAGTCATATGGGGTACCTGTGCAGTTTGGAATTTTTCCCTAAGTGAGGCCGTGGCTCCTACCATAAGTCTTTCAATGCGACTGTAATATTCTATTACATTTTCATTTCTCCGCATTCTGATTCCTTGTATCTCGGCGCAGTAGTGGGAGTACGTCTTTTTGAGGGAAAAATATTCCTTTAAGGCATTTTTAAGGGTTTGAATGCTATTGATCTCGGTTCCGCTGACTGCATCTCTAGCGGTATCACGCAACTTTGCAATCACACCCTTAAAAAATGCATTGCGAATTCCTTCAGGACATATGTTAAACCCATTTTCTACGTCCTGTAAGAATGTCTTAAGTGACATATTCTTGCCATCGTATAGGGTAATGTGTAGCAGTGCTTGTTGCACTGCCATGCATTCTCCCATAGTGTTAAGCAGAGCATCGGTGATATTTTAATGGTGCATTAATTTAGCTATATTCTGAGCCATGGCTTCCTCTCCCATTATTTTTTTACTTGCCTTGCTATTCGCGGAGAGAAAGTCTTGCAAAATCAAATGCGAGACTTAATATGTTGATATTCTCCTTTGTAAGCCATTTGTATAATTCTATTATTTTCTTCTTAGTCCAGTGGCGTAGAGCGCTATGTCGTTTGTTCTAAGTGTAATGGACGGCCTTTGAATTGATGGCGGCCTTTTCGAAGTTGGTCAGGTATTTTCCTTGTAGTTCCGATACTTTGTACAATGGTTATGGCCTGGCGTTTGCAAACGGCTAACCTATGATTTAGCAATATTTGATATTCTTGCTCTTTTGTTATTAATAGGGCAAGATTGGTGCTCATGAAATTATTTTCTTGTGACTTGTAGGTGTCGAAATTCTCCACACAGCATGTAAGCTTCCTGGAAGCTTCCTGGAAGCTTCCCGGAAGATGTGGAAGAAAGGTTGGAAGCTTTCAGGAAGTTTCCAGTGGAAACTTCCCGGAAGATGGATATGTCCTCGATCAGGAGTCTTCCGTAAGTCTTTCATGGAACATTTCAGTGAAAGCTCACTGGAAGCCTCCGTAAGTCCTTCATGGAATATTTCAGTGGAAGCTTACTGGAAGCTTCCGTAAATTATACACGGAATATTTCAATAGAAGCTTACCGACAGCTTCCCTAAATTATTCATGAAACATTTCAGTGAAAACTTACTGGAAGCCTCCGTAAATCTTTCATGGAATATTTCAGTGAAAGCTTAGGAGTCGTACCCAAATGCCGTTGACAATTTTTTGGGGGGGAGGGGTCGATCAAAATCTACGAAAAGTAACGCTATGGGAGCGGGGGTTAGTTGTTTACTTCTACGTTGGCTATTTTTTTTTTATCAAGAAGATCATTGCATAATATTAGCAATTTGGAGCAGATTTTTCATCCGAAAACTGCAAAGTCAAGCAGTTTCGCAGTCTGTCCACTAATACACAGCATATTACTTTCTTTTACATGTACGCGGGCGCCGCCATACGGTCCAAAGCTTAAGCCGTTTCTTTTAGCGAGTGAGCTGTCAAAACAAACGAAAAATTTTCAAGCCGATTGCAGCATTTATATTTGTGCCTGTTGAATCGTGTTCTATTTTTATAACGTATTTTAAAAGGTTCATAGTTTTATGATCTTTTTTGATAAAATTGAAGTAAAAAAGTTTATCGACGATTAATATATTTAATATCTTATAAATATTTATTATATGCAATGTTTAGAATTCTGTTGTTTTGTGAAAATGCTATTTTAATAAAATAAAAAACATAAAAATATGTTCAATATTTAAAAAGTAATTAATATAATTAAAATTTTTTTTAAAAGTTTAATAAAAAATAAAAAAGTTAGTTTACGTTACAGGGGGGGGGTAGGGTACTTTGATAGTTTACACATGTCACGGAAAGAGGACCGGGGGGTCGAAATATCGAAAAAATTGTCAACGGCATTTGGGTACGACCCCTTACTCGAAGCTTCTGTACATCATTTTTGAAATATTTCAGTGAAAGCTTCCATGAAGCTTCGGTAAGTTTTTCGTTGAAAATTTCAGTGGAATATTACCGGAAGCTTCCTAGAAGAAAACGTGAAAGATTTAATTCACTGCAGAAAAAACATTGGAAGCTTCCAGGAAGTTTACCGGAAGCTTCCGTAAACTTTTCATGGAATATTTCAGTAAAGGTTACTGGAAGCATCCGTAAATTATTAATGAAATATTTCAGTGAAATATTAAATAAGTGATGAATTAATATTTCTTTGAAATATTTCAGTTTATGAATATTAAATAATTCATTGAAATATTTCTGTAATAATGTTGGAACATTTCATGTTTTATTTCAAAAAAATTTTTGAATCCGACACTGAAATATTTAAGTAAGTTATTACATTATTTCTTGAAATGTTTCAAATTAATATTTCTCAAATCTTTCAAGAAACATGTCATAAAATATTCCTGTTATATTTGAAAAATATTTCATGAAGTATTTAAAAAAATGTTTGAACATAACACTGAAATATTGAAGAAATATTACTGCACCATTTCTTAAAATATTTTAAATCAATACTGCGCAAATTTTTCAAGGAATATTTCATGAAATATTTCTGTAATATTCCAGAAATATTTCATGAAGTATTCCCAAAAATTTTTGAATATAACAGTGAAATATTAGAGAAATATTGTCTAAATATTTGTAGTTATCTTGCGTGCGTAGCAATTCTTCCATCTTGCCAGCAGGTGGCTACTTGATTATATTTTCATGTGATCATAATGCGGTCGACAAACTCTCGCAAGTGGTGGGACGTTCTCTCGTTTAGTATATAAAACCGAAAATTCTTGATACAAATAAATGAGCGCTTAAATTCTAAATAACAAATAAATATATAGGTATCTAATATGGTTTGAGATGCAACTCTTACAAAATCAAAAATAATATCTGATAGAATCTTTCACCAACATTATTTTGGATATATTTTAAACATGATTTTAGAAATATTTCAGAAACATTTCTTGAAAGATTCATAATCTTTTATAAATCCTTTAATAAAATATTTCTGCAATGTTTCAACAATATTACGAATTAATATTTCATGAAAGATTTTAGAAATATTTCAGAAACATTTCTTGAAAGATTCATATTCTTCCATGAATCTTTCGATCAAATGTTGCTGCAATCTTTCAACAATATTACAAATTAATATTTCACAAAATCATGAAAGAATGTTACAGAAACAATACATGAAATATTTCAAACCAATTTTCTAGACGGACATATCAATATTTCAGAAACCTTTCATATCAATTTTTCTGTTTTATTCCTGTTTTATTAATCTTTTAATGAAATATTTCATGTTATGTGGGAAGTTATATAAAAAAGGACGTCATTGTTATTATAAAATGACGTCATTTTTCGTCAACATTTAACATACTAAACGACGTCATTTTTTGTCCTAATCCCTAACATACTAAATGACGTTATTTAAAACGCCTTTTGGTGTGTCAAGTAATGTATTGGAAGAATATCGTCATTAGATATAATAAGAAATTTGAAAGAAAAAGGACTTGTTTTTTGTTATTGCAATAAAGTCATTTTCGTTAAAAAAATTACCTCATTTTTATAACAATTATCTCATTTTTATAAAAATGTCTTTTTGGTGTAGCTATAGCGTCATTGAAATTTTTTTTATTAACTTATAAAGGAGGAAAAGCCATATTGATGAGTGCTGGTGTAGTGTCCGTTTTACATTAATTCAAAATGATAATTCCTGATTCATTAGTCTATAGATGGGATCTTCCATGAAATATTTACGAAAGCTTCCTGAAGCCTTCGGCCCAAATGTTTCAGTCAAAAATTGCCAACATTTAGCTGAAAGGTAAATGCAGTCTTCCTTAGAGCTTCCTTGGGTCTTTCCCTGCAATAATTCATTAATCTTCCAACAAAATCTTCCTTGCAAGGTTTACGGAAGCTTCCAGGATAATCGAACCGGAATATTTCAGTAAAAATCTTCAATATTTCGCTGAAAGGTAAACGAAGTCTTCCATTCAAGCTTCCATGAAATCTTTCGGAGCAATGATTCATCAATCATCCAATGTAATCTTCCTTGGAAGGTTTACGGAAGCTTTCGGGAGCCTTCCACTGGAATATATCAATGACGATTTTCAATATTTCGCTAAAAGGTAAACTGAGTCTACCATTCAAGCTTCCATAAAATCTTTCAGAGCAACGATTCATCAATCTTCCAACGGAATCTTCCTTGAAAGGTTTAAGGAATCTTCCAGGAGACAGAAATCGGAATATTCCAGTGGAAATTCCGAACATTTCCCTGAAAGGAAAACTGAGTCTTCTATAAAGCTTCCATGAAATCTTTCAGTGCAATGATCCATCAATCTTAAAACGAAATCTTCCTTAAAAGGTTTACATAAGCTTTCAGGAGCCTTCCACTGGATTGTTTCAATGACAATTTCCAATATTTCGCTAAAAGGTAAACGGAGTCTTCCATTCAAGCTTCCATGAAATCTTTCGGTGCAATGATTAATTAATCTTCCAACGGAATCTTCCTTGGAAGGTTTACAGAAACTTAAAAAAGACTTAAGTCGGAATATTCCAGTAGAAATTCCGAACATTTCCCCGAAAGGAAAACGGAGTCTTCTATAAAGCTTCCATGAAATCTTCCGATGCAATGATTGATCAATCTTCCAACGGAATCTTCCTTGGAAGAATTACGGAAGCTTTTAGAAGCCTTCCACTGGAATGTTTCAATGAGAATTTCCAATATTTCACTGAAACGTGAACGGAGTCTTCCTTTCAAGCTTCCATGAAATCTTTCGGTGCAATGATTCATCAATCTTCCACCAGAATCTTCCTTGGAAGGTTTACGGAAGCTTTCAGGAGCCTTCCACTGGAATGTTTCAATAACGATTTCCAATATTTCGCTGAAAGGTAAACTGAGTCTACCATTCAAGCTTCCATGAAATATTTCAGTGCAACAATTCATCACTTTTCCAACGGAATCTTCCTTAAAAGGTTTAAGGAATCTTCCAGGAGACAGAAATCGAAATATTCCAGTGAAAATTCCGAACATTTCCCTGAAAAGGAAACGGAGTCTTCTATAAAGCTTCCATGAAATCTTTCGGTGCAATGATCCATCAATCTTCCAACAAAATTTTCCTTGAAAGGTTTACGGAAGCTTTCAGGAGCCTTACACTGGAATGTTTCAATGAGAATTTCCAATATTTAACTGAAATGTGAACGGAGTCTCTCTTTCAAGGTTCCATGAAATCTTTCGGTGCAATGATCCATCAATCTTCCAACGAAATCTTCCTTGAACGGTTTACGGAAGCTTTCAGGAGCCTTCCACTGGAATGTTTCAATGAAAATTTCCAATATTTCGCTAAAAGATAAACGGAGTCTTCCATTCAAGCTTCCATGAAATCTTTCGGTGCAATGATTAATTAATCTTTCAACGGAATCTTCCTTGCAAGGTTTAATGAAGCTTCCAGGATACTCGAACCGGAATATTTCAGTGAAAATCTTCAATATTTCGCTGAAAGGTAAACGGAGTATTCCATTCAAGCTTCCATGAAATCTTTCGGTGCAATGATTAATTAATCTTCCAACGGAATCTTCCTTGGAAGGTTTACAGAAACTTAAAAGAGACTTAAGTCGGAATATTCCAGTAGAAATTCCGAACATTTCCCCGAAAGGAAAACGGAGTCTTCTATAAAGCTTCCATGAAATCTTCCGATGCAATGATTGATCAATCTTCCAACGGAATCTTCCTTGGAAGAATTACGAAAGCTTTTAGAAGCCTTCCACTGGAATGTTTCAATGAGAATTTCCAATATTTCACTGAAACGTGAACGGAGTCTTCCTTTCAAGCTTCCATTAAATCTTTCGGTGCAATGATTCATCAATCTTCCACCGGAATCTTCCTTGGAAGGTTTACGGAAGCTTTCAGGAGCCTTCCACTGGAATGTTTCAATAACGATTTCCAATATTTCGCTGAAAGGTAAACTGAGTCTACCATTCAAGCTTCCATGAAATATTTCAGTGCAACAATTCATCACTTTTCCAACGGAATCTTCCTTAAAAGGTTTAAGGAATCTTCCAGGAGACAGAAATCGAAATATTCCAGTGAAAATTCCGAACATTTCCCTGAAAAGGAAACGGAGTCTTCTATAAAGCTTCCATGAAATCTTTCGGTGCAATGATCCATCAATCTTCCAACAAAATTTTCCTTGAAAGGTTTACGGAAGCTTTCAGGAGCCTTACACTGGAATGTTTCAATGAGAATTTCCAATATTTCACTGAAATGTGAACGGAGTCTCTCTTTCAAGGTTCCATGAAATCTTTCAGTGCAATGATCCATCAATATTTCAACAAAATCTTCCTTGAAAGGTTTACGGAAGCTTTTAGAAGCCTTCCACTGAAATGTTTCAATGACAATTTTCAATATTCCGCCAAAAGGTAAACGGAGTCTTCCTTTTAAGCTTCCATGAAATCTTTCGGTGCAATGTTTTATCAATCTTCCACCGAAATCTTCCTTGGATGGTTTACGGAAGCTTTCAGGAGCCTTCCACTGGAATGTTTCAATGAGAATTTCCAATATTTCTCTGAAAGGTGAACGGAGTCTTCCTTTTAAGCTTCCATGAAATCTTTTGGTGCAATGTTTCATCAATCTTCCACCGAAATCTTCCTTGGATGGTTTACGGAAGCTTTCAGGAGCCTTCCACTGGAATATTTCAATGATAATTTCCAATATTTCGCTGAAAGGTAAACGGAGTCTTCCGTTCAAGCTCCCATGAAATCTTTCGGTGCAATGATTAATCAATCTTCCAACGGAATCTTTCTTGGATGGTTTACGGAAGGTTTCAGGATACTCGAACCGGAATATTGCAGTGAAAATCTTCAATATTCCGCTGAAAGGTAAACGGAGTCTTGCATTCAAGCTTCCATGAAATCTTTCGGTGCAATGATTCATCAATCTCCCAACGGAATCTTCCTTGGAAGGTTTACGGCAGCTTTCAGGAGTCTTACACTGGAATCTTTCAATGAAAATTTCCAATATTTCACTGAAACGTGAACAAAGTCTTCCTTTCAAGTTTCCATGAAATATTTCAGTGCAACGATTCATCAATCTTCCAACGAAATCTTCTTTGGAAGGTTAGAGGAATCTTCCGGGAGACAGAAATCGGAATATTCCAGTGAAAATTCTGAACATTTCCCCAAAAGGAAAACTGAGTCTTCTATAAAGCTTCCATGAAATCTTTCAGTGCAATGATCCATCAATATTCCAACAAAATCTTCCTTGAAAGGTTTACGGAAGCTTTTAGAAGCCTTCCATTGAAATGTTTCAATGACAATTTTCAATATTCCGCCAAAAGGTAAACGGAGTCTTCCTTTTAAGCTTCCATGAAATCTTTCGGTGCAATGTTTCATCAATCTTCCACCGAAATCTTCCTTGGATGGTTTACGAAAGCTTTCAGGAGCCTTCCACTGGAATGTTTCAATGAGAATTTCCAATATTTCTCTGAAAGGTGAACGGAGTCTTCCTTTTAAGCTTCCATGAAATCTTTTGGTGCAATGTTTCATCAATCTTCCACCGAAATCTTCCTTGGATGGTTTACGGAAGCTTTCAGGAGCCTTCCACTGGAATATTTCAATGATGATTTCCAATATTTCGCTGAAAGGTAAACGGAGTCTTCCGTTCAAGCTCCCATGAAATCTTTCGGTGCAATGATTAATCAATCTTCCAACGGAATCTTTCTTGGATGGTTTACGGAAGGTTTCAGGATACTCGAACCGGAATATTGCAGTGAAAATCTTCAATATTCCGCTGAAAGGTAAACGGAGTCTTCCATTCAAGCTTCCATGAAATCTTTCAGTGCAATGATTCATCAATCTCCCAACGGAATCTTCCTTGGAAGGTTTACGGCAGCTTTCAGGAGTCTTACACTGGAATCTTTCAATGAAAATTTCCAATATTTCACTGAAACGTGAACAAAGTCTTCCTTTCAAGTTTCCATGAAATATTTCAGTGCAACGATTCATCAATCTTCCAACGAAATCTTCTTTGGAAGGTTAGAGGAATCTTCCGGGAGACAGAAATCGGAATATTCCAGTGAAAATTCTGAACATTTCCCCAAAAGGAAAACTGAGTCTTCTATAAAGCTTCCATGAAATCTTTCAGTGCAATGATCCATCAATATTCCAACAAAATCTTCCTTGAAAGGTTTACGGAAGCTTTTAGAAGCCTTCCATTGAAATGTTTCAATGACAATTTTCAATATATCGCCAAAAGGTAAACGGAGTCTTCCTTTTAAGCTTCCATGAAATCTTTCGGTGCAATGTTTCATCAATCTTCCACCGAAATCTTCCTTGGATGGTTTACGGAAGCTTTCAGGAGCCTTCCACTGGAATGTTTCAATGAGAATTTCCAATATTTCTCTGAAAGGTGAACGGAGTCTTCCTTTTAAGCTTCCATGAAATCTTTTGGTGCAATGTTTCATCAATCTTCCACCGAAATCTTCCTTGGATGGTTTACGGAAGCTTTCAGGAGCCTTCCACTGGAATATTTCAATGATAATTTCCAATATTTCGCTGAAAGGTAAACGGAGTCTTCCGTTCAAGCTCCCATGAAATCTTTCGGTGCAATGATTAATCAATCTTCCAACGGAATCTTTCTTGGATGGTTTACGGAAGGTTTCAGGATACTCGAACCGGAATATTGCAGTGAAAATCTTCAATATTCCGCTGAAAGGTAAACGGAGTCTTGCATTCAAGCTTCCATGAAATCTTTCGGTGCAATGATTCATCAATCTCCCAACGGAATCTTCCTTGGAAGGTTTACGGCAGCTTTCAGGAGTCTTACACTGGAATCTTTCAATGAAAATTTCCAATATTTCACTGAAACGTGAACAAAGTCTTCCTTTCAAGTTTCCATGAAATATTTCAGTGCAACGATTCATCAATCTTCCAACGAAATCTTCTTTGGAAGGTTAGAGGAATCTTCCGGGAGACAGAAATCGGAATATTCCAGTGAAAATTCTGAACATTTCCCAAAAGGAAAACTGAGTCTTCTATAAAGCTTCCATGAAATCTTTCAGTGCAATGATCCATCAATATTCCAACAAAATCTTCCTTGAAAGGTTTACGGAAGCTTTTAGAAGCCTTCCATTGAAATGTTTCAATGACAATTTTCAATATTCCGCCAAAAGGTAAACGGAGTCTTCCTTTTAAGCTTCCATGAAATCTTTCGGTGCAATGTTTCATCAATCTTCCACCGAAATCTTCCTTGGATGGTTTACGGAAGCTTTCAGGAGCCTTCCACTGGAATGTTTCAATGAGAATTTCCAATATTTCTCTGAAAGGTGAACGGAGTCTTCCTTTTAAGCTTCCATGAAATCTTTTGGTGCAATGTTTCATCAATCTTCCACCGAAATCTTCCTTGGATGGTTTACGGAAGCTTTCAGGAGCCTTCCACTGGAATATTTCAATGATGATTTCCAATATTTCGCTGAAAGGTAAACGGAGTCTTCCGTTCAAGCTCCCATGAAATCTTTCGGTGCAATGATTAATCAATCTTCCAACGGAATCTTTCTTGGATGGTTTACGGAAGGTTTCAGGATACTCGAACCGGAATATTGCAGTGAAAATCTTCAATATTCCGCTGAAAGGTAAACGGAGTCTTCCATTCAAGCTTCCATGAAATCTTTCGGTGCAATGATTCATCAATCTCCCAACGGAATCTTCCTTGGAAGGTTTACGGCAGCTTTCAGGAGTCTTACACTGGAATCTTTCAATGAAAATTTCCAATATTTCACTGAAACGTGAACAAAGTCTTCCTTTCAAGTTTCCATGAAATATTTCAGTGCAACGATTCATCAATCTTCCAACGAAATCTTCTTTGGAAGGTTAGAGGAATCTTCCGGGAGACAGAAATCGGAATATTCCAGTGAAAATTCTGAACATTTCCCCAAAAGGAAAACTGAGTCTTCTATAAAGCTTCCATGAAATCTTTCAGTGCAATGATCCATCAATATTCCAACAAAATCTTCCTTGAAAGGTTTACGGAAGCTTTTAGAAGCCTTCCATTGAAATGTTTCAATGACAATTTTCAATATATCGCCAAAAGGTAAACGGAGTCTTCCTTTTAAGCTTCCATGAAATCTTTCGGTGCAATGTTTCATCAATCTTCCACCGAAATCTTCCTTGGATGGTTTACGGAAGCTTTCAGGAGCCTTCCACTGGAATGTTTCAATGAGAATTTCCAATATTTCTCTGAAAGGTGAACGGAGTCTTCCTTTTAAGCTTCCATGAAATCTTTTGGTGCAATGTTTCATCAATCTTCCACCGAAATCTTCCTTGGATGGTTTACGGAAGCTTTCAGGAGCCTTCCACTGGAATATTTCAATGATGATTTCCAATATTTCGCTGAAAGGTAAACGGAGTCTTCCGTTCAAGCTCCCATGAAATCTTTCGGTGCAATGATTAATCAATCTTCCAACGGAATCTTTCTTGGATGGTTTACGGAAGGTTTCAGGATACTCGAACCGGAATATTGCAGTGAAAATCTTCAATATTCCGCTGAAAGGTAAACGGAGTCTTCCATTCAAGCTTCCATGAAATCTTCCGGTGCAATGATTATTCAATCTTCCAACGGAATCTTCCTTGCAAAGGTTACAGAAACTTCAAGGAGACTTAAGTCGGAATATTCCAGTGGAATTTCCGAACATTTCCCTGAAAGGAAAATGGAGTCTTCTATAAAGCTTCCATGAAATCTTTCGCTGCAATGATCGATCAATCTTCTAACGGAATCTTCCTTGGAAGATTTACGGAGGCTTCCAGGGGTTCTTCGTAGGAAGTTTCCTTTGCAATATTTTAGGAATATTTCTGTTTTCTTCCATAAAGCTTCCATACATATATCAATGAAATATTCTATTGGAATATTTCGGAATATTTCAATGATATCTTTTATGCTGTGTTGGTCCTTGCACAATTTTATTATGACTTCCTCTGTTATGATTACCCTGGCTTCTATTTTCTCGGTTCTTTCTAATATACAGGCGCGTGAAGATTTTGTATCGTTTGCTAGTTTTCTATCGTCTTCTTGCAGAGTATATATGGTCTTTTTCAAATCGCTTCAATTTCTTGCTTTGTTAAAATGGTGTTTTCTGCCTCTTCAACCCAAGCTTCAATGAGTTTACTTTTACGTTGAAATTTTCCGATAGTTTAGTTAGTTAATTTAAATCCAGGGGACTGTTGGGTAGAGGGATCATGGATAAGGAATGGGGGGGGGGCTTTAATTCCAGGGTATCTTACTTTCTTAGTTAATTTTAAGATTTAATTTATTGGAAGTATTTATTCCCGTATTTAGAAGGGTTTTGCAAAATGATTTTAATGTTTCGTCGATTTTTGCCGTGTCTTCTTCCTCTTCTTGATTCAAATATTCTATAAAGTCTAAGTCTATTTCTTGGATAAGCTGCATTTCGGTGAGGTTGTTGAAAAACGACAGTGCGATCTTCAAATCGGCGATATCCTTCATATAATTTTTAAAATAAATCTTGAATTGAGCAATACTTTAGTGGCGGTGGTGTAATTAAAATTTTTGTTGCCGTTATTAATTTTTGTATTTTACTGATATTTTGAGTTATTATTTCTTTTACCTTTTTATTTTACAGCGTATTTTACGTATGCTTCATTTTGCGGTTAAGAGCAAACTTCTAATATAAAACTAAATAGTATATTTTCAATGTTTTGTTCATATTTTGTATATTGTTTACGGGGAACGCCTATTGATAGTTGTGTTACTATGTGTAAGAGCAAGCGAAACGTTGTTCTACTGTAGTAAGTAAGAGAGAAAGAGAGAGAGAGAAAAGAAAGGAGGAAACGAAAGAGTAGCAAGTTACACGTCTCGTAGGCTGTTTGACTTACGGGCTTTAGTTATTCTATGTGTTCTTATGCTAGAAAAAAAGATACGATGGTTTGGTGTCTAATTAAGAGATAATTTTTTTGTTAAGTGCAAAAGAAAGGAAAGAATGCAAAGGAAATTTTGAAGGAGTATTATACCTTTTATGTTTGCATATATATTTGAACTTAATTAATTATGTTATAAGTTTTTAGTAATTATTTAACAGTTAATTGTTTTCATTATTTAATGAAAGAGAAAAAGAATTAATTTTCTTGATTATTATAGTTGACTATTTTTAAATGATTTCGAGTAAAATTCTAATAGCGCTTACAAAATCTCCCATAAATATTTATTAAATATTAATAGAAAAAACAATTCACTTTATTTTATTTTACACTTATAATGAATTATTAAGAATAAGATATTGAATAAGGGTCAAGTATTAATATTTACTAGAAGTTATTTTCATTTATATTTTTATAAAAATTTTTAAAAGCGCATAAAATAATTTTTTGATTGAAATTTTATTAATTATATAAATGATTTTAAATGTTCCGTGATTCTAAATTGCAAAAATCTCACCGCTTTGTCACCAGTTTTTAAGCTGTAACGTCTAGCACAAATATATATATATATATATATATATTTTTATATACACACATATGAACGCTATAGTTCTTTGCAACGCCGAGCGGTTACGTATACAGAGACTAATTGTGTGGCTATTAGAGGATGAGGATCGCGGGTTTTTCTGCAGGCTCGAGAGCCTTTGTTAGAGATCAAGAAGGTGTATGGAGTGAAAAAAAATGTGTTAAGACTCACTTTAGATTATTTCTTCTTATTTCAATGATATTTATATGTATAAATTATTATTTTTTATTTAAAAAAAAGGGAAATACATTTTATTAAATTTTGAAGTTTCTATATTTTATTGTTTTAAAACCTTTTTTATTATGCGATGTGAGAATTTTAATAAATTTAATAATCGTTAATTTAAACAAAGATATTAAATCTACTCGTGAGCCGATTCTCACAGGCAAAATCGGTGTATCAAAAATAATTTATTTGTGTAAAGGGCGCCAGATACACCACCAACTAGCTAGCCGTAAGTACGAATCTCAAGCGACCTTGGATCGGGAGGTGGCTCTTTTCGTGTAGATTTCTTGCCTGAAATGGGAGGGGTAAACACACAGAAAAAAAAAACTTTTATTTGAATTCACTTAATTTTATATTAAAGAAAATAATTTAGTTCATATTCGGTCTTAATAAACCTCGCTTATTTTTCTACCTATTCGCGCTCTCTCATATCCCACACACACAAAATTTTAGATTACCTCATTCTTCTAATTACACTCTCAAACTTAAATTTAGTCTATGCAAAAAATTTTAATTTTAATCATTGTCTTTATCTCCTCGTCGCTTAATAAATAAGAAAAGAAATGTTTAATTTCATTGAATCAAGAAACGAAAGAAAAAAAAAATCAAAAATTCTTACGTAATCAAGTTGATTACGTAAGAATTTAATGGCGTAAATCGTTTAGCCGCTAGGCTCGCTTCGCCTCTCTCTCTCTCTCTCTCACTCGCGGCGCTCATTACGTGCCCACCTTTTACCAAAGGGACAGATTCCTTTTATTATCCAATCCGCGATTACTAACAAAATAAAAAAATTAACTTATTGATACACATTTTATTTTTTTTTATTTGATTATTATTCACTCAACCGGTGAACAAACACGCTCAACCGGTCAAGATTCTCTATTGGTAAGACGTGGCCAAGTGGCACACACACTCCGGCACTCACGGTCTAATTTAAATCAAATACAACAATTAAAAATTTTATTTTTATTTCACTTCGCTTAACAATTTTTAATGAAAATTTTTTATTTAGTTATTTTCGGTCGCGTTCAATCAACTTTTACAAACTTTTCAATTTCTATCACGCTTTTACGTTAATCACTTCAATTATATAATCAAATCTCGCGCACAAACAAAAGAAAACCACTTCACTGACTCGAAAATCAACGGACGAGAGCCGTTGACTTACAAAAAAAAATGTAAATTCTTATCGGGCGCAGCCCACTCACCTATGTTGTACGTACAACTTTGTATGGGTCGATACCGTCGACAAGGGCGCACAAGATGGCTGGTTGGCTGGCGATAATGGCCGCTCGCTTCGTCTCTCCTTCTGAGTCTTTAAGGTCGCAACCGGCGACGTTGGAAATGCCTCCCGTCTCGTCTTCACCAGGTTTCCTCTCCTCGTAACTCAGCTGCAAAATTTTCTCTCGGTCGAATAAGTTCTGCTCTCGAATTTTCCAGACGACAAGAAAGAAAACTAAGTTTTACTTTGCGGCGAATTGTAAAAATCGCGTCAGTTAAAAATCAAATCTTCGTCTCGTGATCTCGTAAAAAAAAAGAAATTAAGGGAATTAATAAAATTTAAAAAAATCTCATATGCGCTTGGGTCCATGGGTGGTTGGTGGTTTGTGCCGACGGGAGAAAAATTTTTATCTTGAAAAATTTTTTTTTATTGTTACGTGGTATTTTCCACGTCACAATTATTACAAGAAAAAAAAGAATTACAAATGCTTTACAAAATAAATGATTTTAGTTGTATGAAATATAATAGAGTAACTGCGCTAACGAGATGGTCCGTAGAGCCTTTATATATTTTCTAAATTTCGGTAAATTTTTAGATAATAGAAAAAAAAATAGGTAACAAGGCGTATTCGCTCATCTTTAAGAAAAATAAGTTTTTATTACCTTAATTAACCTGATAAGTAACACGCTGTAGGTCGCGGCTATTTATCTTACCTAAATAGTACGACCCGCGAGTGTGACTTTTCGATGGCATAAGAAGTTTCACAAGAGGTGAAGATTTTCGTGTGGTCATCTCAGCTGAAAATGAGAGTAAAAATGAAATTTTAATCTAAAAACTTAAAATGTTACAAAAATGTTATTTTATTGATATTTACAGTATTATTTTAACTATATTTGAAAAGTTACTTGTCATCAATGAAAAAATATTTAATTTTTTAAATTAATAATCTATTAATATCAAGAATTTTCTAAAAATTATAATATTTATGATATACAAATCTTACTTGTGATACATACACTTTGTAATATTTGTATCTCATTAAAATTTTATATTAGATGCAAAAAGGATTGTTAAGTAATTGCAAATAGTTATTTTATTATTCTGAAATATTCAAATTTAAAATGACCCAAAAATATGTATTTTAATCTTATGGTTTTTTTTATTTAAATTTCGTATTTTATATATATAAAATACATTTGTAAAGATATTTTTATTAGAAATAAACACAAAATTTTTTTAAGCATGTTTCACGTAATAATTAATTTCATAATTTAAATTCATGGTCATATATTAAGGTCTGGAAATTATAGTTGTTACTCAGTTCCCAGTTTTCAGTTTATTTATATCTAATATCAAACTATGTTTGTTTTTCTTATGGAAGTAGAGTAAGAAATAGTCACTTGATGGAATAAATTATACGCTTTTTTACTTCGGGCACATGAGTACATATATTTTTATATTATGTTTAATCATTTTCAATTTTATTGAGTAATCAAAATTAACTTAAATTAATTCTTATTTACTTGAAATTGGTCATTTATACATAATAATGTAATAAAAGAAAATTCAACCGAATGACGTTAAGAACGAGAAACTTCAATATAATTAATACCTATTAACGTAAAACCCATTAGATTGTATAACAATTTTTAACAGTTGATAAATATAATGTAAATCGTATAATATATATATATATATATATATATATATATATATATATATATATATATATCAATTTTAAATCACTAATAATTATATTAAAACTCAAAAGTAACTATTTTAAAACGGAATATGGAAGATAAACATGTATCGTTTTATTCCTTAAATATCACGAATTAGAATATTATTAGTAATTTTAAAGTGTTATATATTATACACGGTGATTTTAAACTACTGTATTTCCCTTGACAGGGTGATAGAGGACATCATTCTGAACAAACTTTATATTGTAATTTTTTTTCTATCTCGTATAGTTTTTAAACTACGGCACTTTAAAGTTACGCTTTTTCAGCCAATCAGAGAGCGTCATTCTAAACGTTCGAAAACAGCAACAAGTGTGTGCCCATTCTGCCCCGGTAGCAACGAGCTCATTGATCGCTTGCATAGTTACCAAATAAACATTTGTTTGTTATTGTCCCTGACATATAACCCAAAAATAAAAATTTGAGTATTCTAATGTTTATAATCGAAGTACGTAATGTTGAATAATAGATGGCAATGCTATTCTTATAATGAAGATTCAATTTGTTGTTTTATTTTATTTTATAATTAAATAAATGATATTTAATAAAAACGATAATTTAATATTCTAAAAATATCAAATTACTAATTGAATAAATTATTGTTTAAACGTAAATATTCAACAAAATTATGATTGATTATTAAATAATTATAATAATTACTAATGAATTATAAAAAATAATTTATTTTTGAAATATCATTAAAAGTAAGATTTTGATTAATATCATTATCGTAAAAAAGATGATATATTATAAAAATATTTAAATAACTACTCGTCAATTGATATTAGTGAAAATTTAATTTTAAAATAGTTCTATTCGAACAGTATTGTTGGAAGTATGATAATTCTTTAAGTAGCAGGCAAATAAGTAACCATAATTATTAAATATTCATTTCTTTCAACTATTTAATATAAGATATACTTTGTCTTCTAATAACTTAATAAAATCAGGTAACTTTATGATAAAATTGTTGTTTTGTGAAGCAAAAATATTTTTTGTATGGTTATTTTTATTTTAAAATTGGGCGCTATCAGATAATTCTATTTAACAAAACATATTTCAATATGCTTAAACTTGGCAACGTTATAATAAATTAATTTTTTTAATAATTAGAGTTTCTAAAGGTGATATAACGGACGCTTCACCAGTACTTTGGAATTTTTTTATTTTACTCCGAAATTTCAGAAAAAGAAATACATTAGTAGTAAATATAGTGATTATTATTGAAATTAATTTCGAAGTAAATTCATTTATCATTTATTAAATATTTTGGGTTCCAATAATCATTGTTATTTTCATAACCTTGAATATTAAAATAAAAAATTCTCAATAATTAATCAATCACTTTACTTAATTTAATTGAACAATTCCCATGATACATACTAGAAGCTAATGTATCTCGTTTTTTAAAACTTTGCAATCGAACAAGAAAACGGTAAATATTTCTGAGTGCAGGTGTAGAGTCTATTTTACATCACCTTAAGCTTCAGAAATATTCATTTTTAGAAAGAATATTTTTTATCAGTAATAATCTATAAATTTTTAAATTAATGTGCTTATAATATACTACAAATACTAGGATTCATGCAGTTTAAAACCACATTCTACAATTGATAGTTCACAAGACTTTTTAAGATTTTTCTACGCTTTTACTTATGCAATGATTTTTGTTTTTAAAATAATAATAGTTATAATTGAGACATATAGAGTATATTCATTTATAAAAATTTGCAATAATACAAATATTACCCAAGGATCCAAAACATGATACGGTCCTAGGCGGATGAGCGACCTTAATATTAAACAATCTATATCTAAAAAGTTATTCCAACGTTGCATTTAAAATTGCACTGTGAGGTAGACGTGCTATTCCTATACGATTAATATTGAACAACAGTTACATATGTTTAATAAACTGGTACAGTATTGGGAACATAGGAGAATGAGTATTGATAAAAGGCTAGGCTAGGAAATGTCATATTTAAAAGTGGTTTTATTGTAATATATTATGTAATCAGGAAGTAAAGTTGCGATTTGTATTGGTTCGGTTGTAGGCACCCTTGCAAAATTGTTGGTGTTAATTTATTGATTGCAACCTATATTGCATTACAAAATAGGAATAATTTCATACTAAATAAATGTGCATTACATTCACCTTCATTGATAAATTTTTATTTGTAATATTATTGATAAAGTATAAATAAGTACAAATAAATATTTGTTTTTTTTTACACAAAAAATTAATTGGCTTATAGCAAAAAGCAGACGTGTTTTTTCGCTTTGATATTTGGCATAACGATACATAAATGATATTTTTCAGAAAAACATCATCTGCTTTCTGTCAATAGAAACGCTGGGGTCTCCACAACCAAACCATTGCCCACAGCCGAACCCTTTCCTATACATTTCTTGAAATTAATTTAATTTTATATATTTTTTCGATATATTTTATTCTATTATCTCAATGATATATTATTGTATAACGAATTGCTAAACTTTTTATATTTTAATACTTCTTATCTTATACTTATATCAAATAACACAGGGTTTAATTATTACTATATTATGATACAAATATTTTTAATAGCGTTTTCAGGCTCGTCGTAGTTAGCGAATAAGCGAAATGAAAGTTTTTTCGCCCCGAATAAGCATACATAGTAAGCAGATTTCAGACACGCAGTGCTTAAATCTTTCTATAATATTAAATAATTATAACAATAACAATAATATTAATGATTTATCATTAATAATTACAAAATATTATTGGTGATATTTTATAATAAGGTAAATACAAAAATTTTTATACTTTTTTTTCTTCTTTGCCGTCGCTATATTTATGCTACTTGTGATGTTAATCAGCAACGGAGCTTGTAAGTGTGTTTGTAAACAAAGCACATGTAACGTTAAATGGTGCCTCTATCAATTGGTTGCCGAGAGCGAGATTCGAACACAGAACCCCGAGATTACGAATCCAACGCTCTACCGACTGAGCCACTAACCGGCTCTATTTCTATGGTATACTAATATTAAAAAATGATCGGCTCTTTTCGGAATCACTCGCTTACGTTCGCCTTTAAATGACAATGTAATATTATCAAATAAGATTAGTTTGTTTATGATTTTATTGATCCACGCCAACATCCATCTTTTTATCCTTTTTCTTATATTTTTTTATCTCTCTTCTTTTTAAATATATTAACAGAAAGAAATACGAGAAAGTCATTATTTACTATCTAATCATCATTTCAACCATTATATTTTAACACAAATAAATTTGAAAATTTACAAATTTTATTATTCAAAATTTTATATTATTCATGAATTATGTTATAATTTTAACTTCGTAAATTACAGAAAAAAAATTTGTAAATTTTAACACAAAAATTTGTGGTTCATCTGTAACACTTATGTGTGTTAAAATTAAAAATTTTTTTTCCACTTTGTACATGAGTGAAAATATTTTTAAAATAAAATTTAAGAATCTGTTGATTGGTAATATATTATTTATACGATTAAATATTTACTATTTTGATAGTATTTTCATTTCCAAAAAGTATACATTCAAGAAGTTATTTAAATGTAAAAATAGACATTCTCAGTGTATTTATTAGAAATTATAATATTCTTAATATCAGAATAATTTTTTTGTCATTCTAACCCCAAAATCGCAACTTCGTTGCTCTTTCTTGGCTCTCATGGTAAAAAATACGGTTTGCAACTGGTATGAAAAGGCTTTTTTACGAAACTCGTTACGACCCTCGCCTTCGGCTCGGGACGTAAAATTCTCGTTTCGTAAATAAAGCTTTTTCATACCCGTTACAAAATGTACTAATAATTAATTATGAGTCTAAAAAAAGAAAGCAGACCACGCTAGATTCTACATCAGGTTTTTCAATAACTTTTTATGATATTGTTTTCAAACTTTTTAACCTTCTTGTTTGTCTGATTATTTGCTACATTAGTTACCATTTTATTTGACGAATTCTTATTCTTTCTAGCTTTACGAATTGTAATTTATTATAATATTATAAGCTCGACAAACCTAACCACAAAATATGATACATTGAAATTTTGTATTATAAAATTTTATGTATAGTATTATAAAGGGATTTTTGAGTTTTCCGCACTACTCTTAATATTTTATTGTAACGACAAAACTATTAACTAGGATCTCAGACAGATATTTTGTTATACTTTTAGCCATGATTGTAGCAAGACTTTTTTCCAGAATCCTAGCAAGATATTTCACCGAGGTTTTTGCCAGATTTATCGCCAAATTTTTCGCCAGACCTATTCTCAAACGTTTCGACAGACTTTTAGCAACACTTTTCACCAGAATTTAAAAAAAACTTTTTGTCAGACTTTACGCAAGACTTTCTGTCAGACTATTCGCAAGACGTTCTGCTAGACTTTTTGCAAGACATTTTGCCAGGCTTTCTGCAAGACTTTCGATCAGACTTTTAGCTAGACTTTTCGCAAGACTTATTCCTAGACTCACCGCTAGATCTTTTGCTAAATGTTTTGAGAAACTTTTCGCAACACTTGTCACCAGACTTTTTAAAAACTTTTAGCCACACTATACGCAAGACTTTTTTGCCAGACTATTCGCAAGACGTTCTGCTACACTTTTTGCAAGACTCTTTGCCAGACTTTCTGCAAGACTTTTTACCAGACTGTTTGCTAGACTTTTCGCCAGACTTTTTCCCAGAATAATCGCAAGACCTTTTGCCAGACATTTCAGCAGACTTTTCGCAACACTATTCACCAGACTTTTTGAAAAACTTTTTGCCAAACTTTACGCAAGACTTTTTGCCAGACTCATTGCAAGACCTTTTGCTAGACGTTTCTGCAGACTTTTAGCAACACTTTCCACCAGACTTTAGGCGGGACTTTTTGCCGGACTATTCGCAAGACGTTCTGCTAGATGTTTTGCAAGACTTTTTGCCAGACTTCCTGCAAGACTTTAGACCAGACTTTTTGCGAGACCTTTTGCCAGACTTTTCGTCAGACTTTTCGCAACACTTTTAGCCAGACTTTATAAAAATTTTTTTTCCAGACTTAACGCAAGACTTTTTGCCAGTCTATTTGTAAGACGTTTTGCTAGACTTATTGCAAGACGTTTTGCCAGACTTCCTGCAAGACTTCCTAGCAGACTTTTTGCTAGACTTTTCGCAACACTTTTGACCAGACTTTTTTAAAAACTTTTTGCCAAACTTTACGCAAGACTTTTTGCCGGACTCATTGCAAGACCTTTTGCTAGACGTTTCTACAGACTTTCAGCAACACTTTCCACCAGACTTTAGGCGGGACTTTTTGCCAGACTTCCTGCGAGACTTTAGACCAGACTTTTTGCGATACCTTTTGCCAGACTTTTCGTCAGACTTTTCGCAACACTTTTAGCCAGACTTTATAAAAATTTTTTTTCCAGACTTAACGCAAGACTTTTTGCCAGTCTATTTGTAAGACGTTTTGCTAGACTTTTTGCAAGACGTTTTGCCAGACTTCCTGCAAGACTTCCTACCAGACTTTTTGCTAGACTTTTCGCAACACTTTTGACCAGACTTTTTAAAAAACTTTTCGCCAGAGTTTACGCACGACTTTTTGCCAGACTATTTGCAAGACTTCCTGCAAGACTTCTTACCAGACTTTTTGCTGGACTTTTTGCCAGACTTCTTCTCCAGACTGTTTCCTAGACTCATCGCGAGCCCTTTTGCCAGACGTTTCGATAACTTTTCGCAACACTTTAAACTATACTTTTTGACAAACTGTTTGCCAAACTTTACGCAAGACTCTTTGCCAGACTATTCGCAAGACGTTCAGCTAGACTTTATACAAGACATTTTGCCAGACTTCCTGCAAGACTTTCTACGAAACTTTTTGCTAGACTTTTCGCCAAACTTTTTACTAGACTTTTTGAAAAATTTTTTGGCAGACTTCATGCAAGACTTTTTGCCAAACTATTTGTAAGACGTTCTGCTAGACTTTTTGCGAGACGTTTTACCAGACTTCTTGCCAGACTTTCTACCAGACTTTTTGCTAGAGTTTTTACAACACTTTTTACCAGACTTTTAAAAAAACTTTTCGCCAGACCTAACGCAAGACTTTTTGCCAGACTATTCGTAAGACGTTCTGCTAGACTTTTTGCAAGACGTTTTACCAGACTTCTTGCAAGACTATCTACCAGACTTTTTGCTAGACTTTTTGCAACACTTTTTACCAGACTTTTAAAAAAACTTTTCGCCAGACCTAACGCAAGACTTTTTGCCAGACTATTCGTAAGACGTTCTGCTAGACTTTTTGCAAGACGTTTTACCAGACTTCTTGCAAGACTATCTACCAGACTTTTTGCTAGACTTTTTGCAACACTTTTTACCAGACTTTTAAAAAACTTTTCGCCAGACCTAACGCAAGACTTTTTGCCAGACTATTCGTAAGACGTTCTGCTAGACTTTTTGCAAGACTCTTTGCCAGACTATTCGCAAGACGTTCAGCTAGACTTTATACAAGACATTTTGCCAGACTTCCTGCAAGACTTTCTACGAAACTTTTTGCTAGACTTTTCGCCAAACTTTTTACTAGACTTTTTGAAAAATTTTTTGGCAGACTTCATGCAAGACTTTTTGCCAAACTATTTGTAAGACGTTCTGCTAGACTTTTTGCGAGACGTTTTACCAGACTTCTTGCCAGACTTTCTACCAGACTTTTTGCTAGAGTTTTTACAACACTTTTTACCAGACTTTTAGAAAAACTTTTCGCCAGACCTAACGCAAGACTTTTTGCCAGACTATTCGTAAGACGTTCTGCTAGACTTTTTGCAAGACGTTTTACCAGACTTCTTGCAAGACTATCTACCAGACTTTTTGCTAGACTTTTTGCAACACTTTTTACCAGACTTTTAAAAAAACTTTTCGCCAGACCTAACGCAAGACTTTTTGCCAGACTATTCGTAAGACGTTCTGCTAGACTTTTTGCAAGACTCTTTGCCAGACCTCCTGCAAGACTTTCTACCAGACTCTTGTCTAGACTTTTGCCAGACTTTTTCCTAGACTCATCGCAAAACATTTTGGCAGACGTTTCGACAGACTTTTCGCAACCCTTTAACTAGACTTTTAGACACACTTTTTGCCAAACTTTCCGCAAGACTTTTTGCCAGACTATTCGTAAGATGTTTTGCCAGACTTCCTGCAAGACTTCCTACCAGACTTTTGCTAGACTTTACGCAACACTTTTTACCATACTTTTTAAAAAACTTATTGCCAGTCTTTACGCAAGACTTTCTGCCAGACTATTTGCAAGACGATCTGCTAGACTTTTCGCAAGACTTTTGGCCAGACTTCCTGCAAGACTTTCGGCCAGACTTTTTGTTAGAATATTCGCTAGACTTTTTCTTAGACTCATCGCTAGATCTTATGCTAGACTTTCCGCCAGAATTTTTCCCAGACTAATCGCAAGACCTTTTGTCAGACGTCTCGACAGACTTTTCGCGACACTTCCCACCAGACTTTTAAAAAAACTTTTCGCCAGATTTAACACAATACTTTGTGCCAGACGATTCGTAAGACGTTCTGCTAGACTTTTTGCAAGACTATTTGCCCGACTTTCTGCAATACTTTTTGCCAGACTGTTTGCTAGACTTTTTGCCAGACTTTTTCCCAGACTAAACGCAAGACTTTTTGCCAGACTATATGCAAGACTTTCTGCTAGACTTTCTGCAAGACGTATTGCCAGACTTCCTGCAAGACTTTTTACCAGACTTTTTGCTAGACTTTTGCCAGACTTTTTCCTAGACTCATCGCAAGACATTTTGCCAGACGTTTCGACGGACTTTTCACAACCCTTTAACTAGACTTTTTGACACACTTTTTGCCAAACTTTTCGCAAGACTTTTTGCCAGACTATTCGTAAGACGTTTTGCCAGACTTCCTGCAAGACTTCCTACCAGACTTCTTGCTAGACTTTACGCAACACTTTTTACCAGACTTTTTAAAAAACTTATTGCCAGACTTTACGCAAGACTTTCTGCCAGACTATTTGCAAGACGTTCTGCTAGACTTTTTGCAAGACTTTTTTCCAGACTTCCTGCAAGACATTAGACCAGACTTGCTGGACTTTTCGCCAGACTTTTTCGCAGACTAATCGCAAGACCTTTTGCCAGACGTTTCGGCAAACTTTTCGCAATACTTTCCACCAGACTTTTTAAAAAACTTTTTGCCAGACTATACGCAAGACGATCTGCTAGACTTTTTCCCAGACTAAACGCAAGACTTTTTGCCAGACTATATGCAAGACTTTCTGCTAGACTTTCTGCAAGACGTATTGCCAGACTTCCTGCAAGACTTTTTACCAGACTTTTTGCTAGACTTTTTGCCAGACTTTTTCCTAGACTCATCGCAAGACATTTTGCCAGACGTTTCGACGGACTTTTCGCAACCCTTTAACTTGACTTTTTGACACACTTTTTGCCAAACTTTTCGCAAGACTTTTTGCCAGACTATTCGTAAGACGTTTTGCCAAACTTCCTGCAAGACTTCCTACCAGACTTCTTGCTAGACTTTACGCAACACTTTTTACCAGACTTTTAAAAACTTATTGCCAGACTTTACGCAAGACTTTCTCCCAGACTATTTGCAAGACGTTCTGCTAGACTTTTTGCAAGACTTTTCTCCAGACTTCCTGCAAGACATTAGACCAGACTTGCTAGACTTTTCGCCAGACTTTTTCGCAGACTAATCGCAAGACCTTTTGCCAGACGTTTCGGCAAACTTTTCGCAATACTTTCCACCAGACTTTTTAAAAAACTTTTTGCCAGACTATACGCAAGACGATCTACTAGACTTTTTGCAAGACTTTTGGCCAGACTTCCTGCAAGACTTTCGGCCAGACTTTTTGTTAGAATATTCGCTAGACTTTTTCTTAGACTCATCGCTAGATCTTATGCTAGACTTTCCGCCAGAATTTTTCCCAGACTAATCGCAAGACCTTTTGTCAGACGTCTCGACAGACTTTTCGCGACATTTCCCACCAGACTTTTAAAAAAACTTTTCGCCAGATTTAACGCAATACTTTTTGCCAGACGATTCGTAAGACGTTCTGCTAGACTTTTTGCAAGACTTTTCTCCAGACTTCCTGCAAGACATTAGACCAGACTTGCTAGACTTTTCGCCAGACTTTTTCGCAGACTAATCGCAAGACCTTTTGCCAGACGTTTCGGCAAACTTTTCGCAATACTTTCCACCAGACTTTTTAAAAAACTTTTTGCCAGACTATACGCAAGACGATCTACTAGACTTTTTGCAAGACTTTTGGCCAGACTTCCTGCAAGACTTTCGGCCAGACTTTTTGTTAGAATATTCGCTAGACTTTTTCTTAGACTCATCGCTAGATCTTATGCTAGACTTTCCGCCAGAATTTTTCCCAGACTAATCGCAAGACCTTTTGTCAGACGTCTCGACAGACTTTTCGCGACATTTCCCACCAGACTTTTAAAAAAACTTTTCGCCAGATTTAACGCAATACTTTTTGCCAGACGATTCGTAAGACGTTCTGCTAGACTTTTTGCAAGACTATTTGCCCGACTTTCTGCAATACTTTTTGCCAGACTGTTTGCTAGACTTTTTGCCAGACTTTTTCCCAGACTAAACGCCAGACTTTTTGCCAGACTATATGCAAGACTTTCTGCTAGACTTTCTGCAAGACGTATTGCCAGACTCATTGCAAGACCTTTTGCTAGACGTTTCTGCAGACTTTTAGCAACACTTTCCACCAGACTTTAGGCGGGACTTTTTGCCGGACTATTCGCAAGACGTTCTGCTAGATGTTTTGCAAGACTTTTTGCCAGACTTCCTGCAAGACTTTAGACCAGACTTTTTGCGAGACCTTTTGCCAGACTTTTCGTCAGACTTTTCGCAACACTTTTAGCCAGACTTTATAAAAATTTTTTTTCCAGACTTAACGCAAGACTTTTTGCCAGTCTATTTGTAAGACGTTTTGCTAGACTTATTGCAAGACGTTTTGCCAGACTTCCTGCAAGACTTCCTAGCAGACTTTTTGCTAGACTTTTCGCAACACTTTTGACCAGACTTTTTTAAAAACTTTTTGCCAAACTTTACGCAAGACTTTTTGCCGGACTCATTGCAAGACCTTTTGCTAGACGTTTCTACAGACTTTCAGCAACACTTTCCACCAGACTTTAGGCGGGACTTTTTGCCAGACTTCCTGCGAGACTTTAGACCAGACTTTTTGCGATACCTTTTGCCAGACTTTTCGTCAGACTTTTCGCAACACTTTTAGCCAGACTTTATAAAAATTTTTTTTCCAGACTTAACGCAAGACTTTTTGCCAGTCTATTTGTAAGACGTTTTGCTAGACTTTTTGCAAGACGTTTTGCCAGACTTCCTGCAAGACTTCCTACCAGACTTTTTGCTAGACTTTTCGCAACACTTTTGACCAGACTTTTTAAAAACTTTTCGCCAGAGTTTACGCACGACTTTTTGCCAGACTATTTGCAAGACTTCCTGCAAGACTTCTTACCAGACTTTTTGCTGGACTTTTTGCCAGACTTCTTCTCCAGACTGTTTCCTAGACTCATCGCGAGCCCTTTTGCCAGACGTTTCGATAACTTTTCGCAACACTTTAAACTATACTTTTTGACAAACTGTTTGCCAAACTTTACGCAAGACTCTTTGCCAGACTATTCGCAAGACGTTCAGCTAGACTTTATACAAGACATTTTGCCAGACTTCCTGCAAGACTTTCTACGAAACTTTTTGCTAGACTTTTCGCCAAACTTTTTACTAGACTTTTTGAAAAATTTTTTGGCAGACTTCATGCAAGACTTTTTGCCAAACTATTTGTAAGACGTTCTGCTAGACTTTTTGCGAGACGTTTTACCAGACTTCTTGCCAGACTTTCTACCAGACTTTTTGCTAGAGTTTTTACAACACTTTTTACCAGACTTTTAAAAAAACTTTTCGCCAGACCTAACGCAAGACTTTTTGCCAGACTATTCGTAAGACGTTCTGCTAGACTTTTTGCAAGACGTTTTACCAGACTTCTTGCAAGACTATCTACCAGACTTTTTGCTAGACTTTTTGCAACACTTTTTACCAGACTTTTAAAAAAACTTTTCGCCAGACCTAACGCAAGACTTTTTGCCAGACTATTCGTAAGACGTTCTGCTAGACTTTTTGCAAGACGTTTTACCAGACTTCTTGCAAGACTATCTACCAGACTTTTTGCTAGACTTTTTGCAACACTTTTTACCAGACTTTTAAAAAAACTTTTCGCCAGACCTAACGCAAGACTTTTTGCCAGACTATTCGTAAGACGTTCTGCTAGACTTTTTGCAAGACTCTTTGCCAGACTATTCGCAAGACGTTCAGCTAGACTTTATACAAGACATTTTGCCAGACTTCCTGCAAGACTTTCTACGAAACTTTTTGCTAGACTTTTCGCCAAACTTTTTACTAGACTTTTTGAAAAATTTTTTGGCAGACTTCATGCAAGACTTTTTGCCAAACTATTTGTAAGACGTTCTGCTAGACTTTTTGCGAGACGTTTTACCAGACTTCTTGCCAGACTTTCTACCAGACTTTTTGCTAGAGTTTTTACAACACTTTTTACCAGACTTTTAGAAAAACTTTTCGCCAGACCTAACGCAAGACTTTTTGCCAGACTATTCGTAAGACGTTCTGCTAGACTTTTTGCAAGACGTTTTACCAGACTTCTTGCAAGACTATCTACCAGACTTTTTGCTAGACTTTTTGCAACACTTTTTACCAGACTTTTAAAAAAACTTTTCGCCAGACCTAACGCAAGACTTTTTGCCAGACTATTCGTAAGACGTTCTGCTAGACTTTTTGCAAGACTCTTTGCCAGACCTCCTGCAAGACTTTCTACCAGACTCTTGTCTAGACTTTTTGCCAGACTTTTTCCTAGACTCATCGCAAAACATTTTGGCAGACGTTTCGACAGACTTTTCGCAACCCTTTAACTAGACTTTTAGACACACTTTTTGCCAAACTTTCCGCAAGACTTTTTGCCAGACTATTCGTAAGATGTTTTGCCAGACTTCCTGCAAGACTTCCTACCAGACTTTTTGCTAGACTTTACGCAACACTTTTTACCATACTTTTTAAAAAACTTATTGCCAGTCTTTACGCAAGACTTTCTGCCAGACTATTTGCAAGACGATCTGCTAGACTTTTCGCAAGACTTTTGGCCAGACTTCCTGCAAGACTTTCGGCCAGACTTTTTGTTAGAATATTCGCTAGACTTTTTCTTAGACTCATCGCTAGATCTTATGCTAGACTTTCCGCCAGAATTTTTCCCAGACTAATCGCAAGACCTTTTGTCAGACGTCTCGACAGACTTTTCGCGACACTTCCCACCAGACTTTTAAAAAAACTTTTCGCCAGATTTAACACAATACTTTGTGCCAGACGATTCGTAAGACGTTCTGCTAGACTTTTTGCAAGACTATTTGCCCGACTTTCTGCAATACTTTTTGCCAGACTGTTTGCTAGACTTTTTGCCAGACTTTTTCCCAGACTAAACGCAAGACTTTTTGCCAGACTATATGCAAGACTTTCTGCTAGACTTTCTGCAAGACGTATTGCCAGACTTCCTGCAAGACTTTTTACCAGACTTTTTGCTAGACTTTTTGCCAGACTTTTTCCTAGACTCATCGCAAGACATTTTGCCAGACGTTTCGACGGACTTTTCACAACCCTTTAACTAGACATTTTGACACACTTTTTGCCAAACTTTTCGCAAGACTTTTTGCCAGACTATTCGTAAGACGTTTTGCCAGACTTCCTGCAAGACTTCCTACCAGACTTCTTGCTAGACTTTACGCAACACTTTTTACCAGACTTTTTAAAAAACTTATTGCCAGACTTTACGCAAGACTTTCTGCCAGACTATTTGCAAGACGTTCTGCTAGACTTTTTGCAAGACTTTTTTCCAGACTTCCTGCAAGACATTAGACCAGACTTGCTGGACTTTTCGCCAGACTTTTTCGCAGACTAATCGCAAGACCTTTTGCCAGACGTTTCGGCAAACTTTTCGCAATACTTTCCACCAGACTTTTTAAAAAACTTTTTGCCAGACTATACGCAAGACGATCTGCTAGACTTTTTCCCAGACTGAACGCAAGACTTTTTGCCAGACTATATGCAAGACTTTCTGCTAGACTTTCTGCAAGACGTATTGCCAGACTTCCTGCAAGACTTTTTACCAGACTTTTTGCTAGACTTTTTGCCAGACTTTTTCCTAGACTCATCGCAAGACATTTTGCCAGACGTTTCGACGGACTTTTCGCAACCCTTTAACTTGACTTTTTGACACACTTTTTGCCAAACTTTTCGCAAGACTTTTTGCCAGACTATTCGTAAGACGTTTTGCCAAACTTCCTGCAAGACTTCCTACCAGACTTCTTGCTAGACTTTACGCAACACTTTTTACCAGACTTTTTAAAAAACTTATTGCCAGACTTTACGCAAGACTTTCTCCCAGACTATTTGCAAGACGTTCTGCTAGACTTTTTGCAAGACTTTTCTCCAGACTTCCTGCAAGACATTAGACCAGACTTGCTAGACTTTTCGCCAGACTTTTTCGCAGACTAATCGCAAGACCTTTTGCCAGACGTTTCGGCAAACTTTTCGCAATACTTTCAACCAGACTTTTTAAAAACTTTTTGCCAGACTATACGCAAGACGATCTACTAGACTTTTTGCAAGACTTTTGGCCAGACTTCCTGCAAGACTTTCGGCCAGACTTTTTGTTAGAATATTCGCTAGACTTTTTCTTAGACTCATCGCTAGATCTTATGCTAGACTTTCCGCCAGAATTTTTCCCAGACTAATCGCAAGACCTTTTGTCAGACGTCTCGACAGACTTTTCGCGACATTTCCCACCAGACTTTTAAAAAAACTTTTCGCCAGATTTAACGCAATACTTTTTGCCAGACGATTCGTAAGACGTTCTGCTAGACTTTTTGCAAGACTATTTGCCCGACTTTCTGCAATACTTTTTGCCAGACTGTTTGCTAGACTTTTTGCCAGACTTTTTCCCAGACTAAACGCCAGACTTTTTGCCAGACTATATGCAAGACTTTCTGCTAGACTTTCTGCAAGACGTATTGCCAGACTTCCTGCAAGACTTTTTACCAGACTTTTTGCTAGACTTTTTGCCAGACTTTTTCCTAGACTCATCGCAAGACATTTTGCCAGACGTTTCGACGGACTTTTCGCAACCCTTTAACTAGACTTTTTGACACACTTTTTGCCAAACTTTTCGCAAGACTTTTTGCCAGACTATTCGTAAGACGTTTTGCCAGACTTCCTGCAAGACTTCCTACCAGACTTCTTGCTAGACTTTACGCAACACTTTTTACCAGACTTTTTAAAAAACTTATTGCCAGACTTTACGCAAGACTTTCTGCCAGACTATTTGCAAGATGTTCTGCTAGACTTTTTGCAAGACTTTTTTCCAGACTTCCTGCAAGACATTAGACCAGACTTGCTAGACTTTTCGCCAGACTTTTTCGCAGACTAATCGCAAGACCTTTTGCCAGACGTTTCGGCAAACTTTTCGCAATACTTTCCACCAGACTTTTTAAAAAACTTTTTGCCAGACTATACGCAAGACGATCTGCTAGACTTTTTGCAAGACTTTTGGCCAGACTTCCTGCAAGACTTTCGGCCAGACTTTTTGTTAGAATATTCGCTAGACTTTTTCTTAGACTCATCGCTAGATCTTATGCTAGACTTTCCGCCAGAATTTTTCCCAGACTAATCGCAAGACCTTTTGTCAGACGTCTCGACAGACTTTTCGCAACCCTTTAACTAGACTTTTTGACACACTTTTTGCCAAACTTTTCGCAAGACTTTTTGCCAGACTATTCGTAAGACGTTTTGCCAGACTTCCTGCAAGACTTCCTACCAGACTTCTTGCTAGACTTTACGCAACACTTTTTACCAGACTTTTTAAAAAACTTATTGCCAGACTTTACGCAAGACTTTCTGCCAGACTATTTGCAAGACGTTCTGCTAGACTTTTTGCAAGACTTTTTTCCAGACTTCCTGCAAGACATTAGACCAGACTTGCTGGACTTTTCGCCAGACTTTTTCGCAGACTAATCGCAAGACCTTTTGCCAGACGTTTCGGCAAACTTTTCGCAATACTTTCCACCAGACTTTTTAAAAAACTTTTTGCCAGACTATACGCAAGACGATCTGCTAGACTTTTTGCAAGACTATTTGCCCGTCTTTCTGCAATACTTTTTGCCAGACTGTTTGCTAGACTTTTTGCCAGACTTTTTCCCAGACTAAACGCAAGACTTTTTGCCAGACTATATGCAAGACTTTCTGCTAGACTTTCTGCAAGACGTATTGCCAGACTTCCTGCAAGACTTTTTACCAGACTTTTTGCTAGACTTTTTGCCAGACTTTTTCCTAGACTCATCGCAAGACATTTTGCCAGACGTTTCGACGGACTTTTCGCAACCCATTAACTAGACTTTTTGACACACTTTTTGCCAAACTTTTCGCAAGACTTTTTGCCAGACTATTCGTAAGACGTTTTGCCAGACTTCCTGCAAGACTTCCTACCAGACTTCTTGCTAGACTTTACGCAACACTTTTTACCAGACTTTTTAAAAACTTATTGCCAGACTTTACGCAAGACTTTCTCCCAGACTATTTGCAAGACGTTCTGCTAGACTTTTTGCAAGACTTTTTTCCAGACTTCCTGCAAGACATTAGACCAGACTTGCTAGACTTTTCGCCAGACTTTTTCGCAGACTAATCGCAAGACCTTTTGCCAGACGTTTCGGCAAACTTTTCGCAATACTTTCCACCAGACTTTTTAAAAACTTTTTGCCAGACTATACGCAAGACGATCTGCTAGACTTTTTGCAAGACTTTTGGCCAGACTTCCTGCAAGACTTTCGGCCAGACTTTTTGTTAGAATATTCGCTAGACTTTTTCTTAGACTCATCGCTAGATCTTATGCTAGACTTTCCGCCAGAATTTTTCCCAGACTAATCGCAAGACCTTTTGTCAGACGTCTCGACAGACTTTTCGCGACACTTCCCACCAGACTTTTAAAAAACTTTTCGCCAGATTTAACGCAATACTTTTTGCCAGACGATTCGTAAGACGTTCTGCTAGACTTTTTGCAAGACTATTTGCCCGACTTTCTGCAATACTTTTTGCCAGACTGTTTGCTAGACTTTTTGCCAGACTTTTTCCCAGACTAAACGCCAGACTTTTTGCCAGACTATATGCAAGACTTTCTGCTAGACTTTCTGCAAGACGTATTGCCAGACTTCCTGCAAGACTTTTTACCAGACTTTTTGCTAGACTTTTTGCCAGACTTTTTCCTAGACTCATCGCAAGACATTTTGCCAGACGTTTCGACGGACTTTTCGCAACCCTTTAACTAGACTTTTTGACACACTTTTTGCCAAACTTTTCGCAAGACTTTTTGCCAGACTATTCGTAAGACGTTTTGCCAGACTTCCTGCTAGACTTCCTACCAGACTTCTTGCTAGACCTTACGCAACACTTTTTACCAGACTTTTTAAAAAACTTATTGCCAGACTTTACGCAAGACTTTCTGCCAGACTATTTGCAAGATGTTCTGCTAGACTTTTTGCAAGACTTTTTTCCAGACTTCCTGCAAGACATTAGACCAGACTTGCTAGACTTTTCGCCAGACTTTTTCGCAGACTAATCGCAAGACCTTTTGCCAGACGTTTCGGCAAACTTTTCGCAATACTTTCCACCAGACTTTTTAAAAACTTTTTGCCAGACTTTACGCAAGACGATCTGCTAGACTTTTTGCAAGACTTTTGGCCAGACTTCCTGCAAGACTTTCGGCCAGACTTTTTGTTAGAATATTCGCTAGACTTTTTCTTAGACTCATCGCTAGATCTTATGCTAGACTTTCCGCCAGAATTTTTCCCAGACTAATCGCAAGACCTTTTGTCAGACGTCTCGACAGACTTTTCGCGACACTTCCCACCAGACTTTTAAAAAAACTTTTCGCCAGATTTGACGCAATACTTTTTGCCAGACGATTCGTAAGACGTTCTGCTAGACTTTTTGCAAGACTATTTGCCCGACTTTCTGCAATACTTTTGCCAGACTGTTTGCTAGACTTTTTGCCAGACTTTTTCCCAGACTAAACGCCAGACTTTTTGCCAGACTATATGCAAGACTTTCTGCTAGACTTTCTGCAAGACGTATTGCCAGACTTCCTGCAAGACTTTTTACCAGACTTTTTGCTAGACTTTTTGCCAGACTTTTTCCTAGACTCATCGCAAGACATTTTGCCAGACGTTTCGACGGACTTTTCGCAACCCTTTAACTAGACTTTTTGACACACTTTTTGCCAAACTTTTCGCAAGACTTTTTGCCAGACTATTCGTAAGACGTTTTGCCAGACTTCCTGCTAGACTTCCTACCAGACTTCTTGCTAGACCTTACGCAACACTTTTTACCAGACTTTTTAAAAAACTTATTGCCAGACTTTACGCAAGACTTTCTGCCAGACTATTTGCAAGATGTTCTGCTAGACTTTTTGCAAGACTTTTTTCCAGACTTCCTGCAAGACATTAGACCAGACTTGCTAGACTTTTCGCCAGACTTTTTCGCAGACTAATCGCAAGACCTTTTGCCAGACGTTTCGGCAAACTTTTCGCAATACTTTCCACCAGACTTTTTAAAAAACTTTTTGCCAGACTTTACGCAAGACGATCTGCTAGACTTTTTGCAAGACTTTTGGCCAGACTTCCTGCAAGACTTTCGGCCAGACTTTTTGTTAGAATATTCGCTAGACTTTTTCTTAGACTCATCGCTAGATCTTATGCTAGACTTTCCGCCAGAATTTTTCCCAGACTAATCGCAAGACCTTTTGTCAGACGTCTCGACAGACTTTTCGCGACACTTCCCACCAGACTTTTAAAAAAACTTTTCGCCAGATTTAACGCAATACTTTTTGCCAGACGATTCGTAAGACGTTCTGCTAGACTTTTTGCAAGACTATTTGCCCGACTTTCTGCAATACTTTTTGCCAGACTGTTTGCTAGACTTTTTGCCAGACTTTTTCCCAGACTAAACGCCAGACTTTTTGCCAGACTATATGCAAGACTTTCTGCTAGACTTTCTGCAAGACGTATTGCCAGACTTCCTGCAAGACTTTTTACCAGACTTTTTGCTAGACTTTTTGCCAGACTTTTTCCTAGACTTATCGCAAGACATTTTGCCAGACGTTTCGACGGACTTTTCGCAACCCTTTAACTAGACTTTTTGACACACTTTTTGCCAAACTTTTCGCAAGACTTTTTGCCAGACTATTCGTAAGACGTTTTGCCAGACTTCCTGCAAGACTTTCTACCAGACTTCTTGCTAGACTTTACGCAACACTTTTTACCAGACTTTTTAAAAAACTTATTGTCAGACTTTACGCAAGACTTTCTGCCAGACTATTTGCAAGACGTTCTGCTAGACTTTTAGCAAGACTTTTTTCCAGACTTCCTGCAAGACATTAGACCAGACTTGCTAGACTTTTCGCCAGACTTTTTCGCAGACTAATCGCAAGACCTTTTGCCAGACGTTTCGGCAAACTTTTCGCAATACTTTCTACCAGACTTTTTGAAAAACTTTTTGACAGACTATACGCAAGACGTTCTGCTAGACTTTTTGCAAGACTTTTGGCCAGACTTCCTGCAAGACTTTCGGCCAGACTTTTTGTTAGAATATTCGCTAGACTTTTTCCTAAACTCATCGCTAGATCTTTTGCTAGACTTTTCGCCAGAATTTTTCCCAGACTAATCGCAAGACCTTTCGCCAGACGTCTCGACCAACTTTTCGCGACACTTCCCACCAGACTTTTTAAAAACCTTTTTGTCGGACTTTACACAAGACTTTCTGCCAGACTATTCGCAAGACGTTCTGCTAGACTTTTTACCAGACTTTTTGCTAGACTTTTTGCAACACTTTTAACTATACTTTTTGAAAAACTTTTGGACAGACTTCATGCGGGACTCTTTGCCAGACTATTCGCAAGACGTTCTGCTAGAATTTTTGCCAGACGTTTTGCTCGACTTTTTGCAAGACGTTTTGCCAGACTTTTTCGCAGACTAATCGCAAGACCTTTTGCCAGACGTTTCAGCAAACTTTCCGCAATACTTTTTAACAGACTTTCTGAAAAACTTTTTGCCAGACTATTTGCAAGACGTTCTGCTAGACATTTTGCAAGACTTTTTGCAAGACTTTAGGCCAGGCTTTTTGTTAAAATATTCGCTAGACTTTTTCTTAGACTCATCGCTAGATCTTTTGCTAGACTTTCCGCCAGAATTTTTTCCAGACTAATCACAAGACCTTTTGCCAGACGACCGACTTTTCGCGACACTTCCCACCAGACTTTTTAAAAAACTTTTTGCCAGACTTTACGCAAGACTTTTTGCCAGACTATTCGCAAGACGTTTAGCTAGACTTTTTGCAAGACGTAGACTAAACTTAGCCCTTACTTGCCTCATTGAGGTTAATCGTACACCGACTTTTTTGTATAAATATATTTTTTTTTGCATTGGCACAAGCTTAAATTAACATTTGTCATTTGTAACCAAGCTTAAAGTTAAACTCAAAGGGTTTCTAGTTTTAGCCAATCATAGACAATATTATCCTTGGCTTTAGTAAAAAATAGCGCTTGCTATGTCTGGCATCAGCTAAAACTAATAAGTTTTATGGCATTAGTCACTACAGCTTCGCATGGCTCATAAGATTAGTTATTTTTTACGAAGAGTGAAGCATCTTTTTTTTTAACTTTAGCCAGATCTAAAGCATACCAGTCTTGGTTTCTGCCAAGACCAGTAAATTCTATTTTTGTCTCTAGCTAAAACTACTTTTTATAATTCATAACTTCAGCCAAGACTAATATACTGAAGTTTAAAACCTAGTTAAATGTCTGTCAAAAAATCTAGAGAAAAGTTCGGCATAAAGTCTGACAAAAAACCTAGCCATAATCATATGATATCTGTGAAATGAATATTAAAATTAACTATTATTAGCGATTCTGTAAGAATGATTATAATCGAAAGAAATATTAATTAAAATATTATAATTATAACCATAACGAACAGAAATTAGCAAGAAGTATTAGGTATTATAATAACTTATTATTATTATTATAGAGCATTACGGAAAAAAAATTGTTAGCCATTTGTAGAAATATCTGCAAATGATTTATAGCTTGTCTGTAGTAACATCTGTAGAAATTTTCTCATTTTCCTGGCGAGTTTTAGGACACTTGAAGGTTTTCCACAGAGTTCATTGGGTCTTCTGTTTATTATATTTTGTAAAATAGAAATAATAAAAAAAAAGAAATAAATAAAAATTAAAAAAATATTTCCAAGATAAAATTGGAACCTAGAACCCTTGGCTCCCTCGTCTTTCTCACTATCATCTGAGCTATTGTTTTGTTAAAAACAAGAAAGACAAAGAAAAAAGGAAAAGAGGAAAATAGTAACACATGTTAAGATAATACGGTGATGGATGTGGCTACTATTCTTGACTCGTATAGTGGGGATACTCACTAAGAAACTTCCTCTTCTACAACCCTGTCTAACCTATTATTTTAAGCTTATACTGTAAGTTTTTCTCACTAGCATGTGATAAAAAGCATGATTAAATATTTGCGATTATTTAGACCTCTTAGTTATAACCGAATTATTATCAAGTCAGTATAGCGAAACAATAGCTCAGATGATAGTGACAGAGGCCAGAGCAAAGAGTACTGTGTTAAAATCACGTCTCGATAATTTCATTTATACAAATTTATTAATATTTTCAAAATTATAATAATAAGAAAATCTAAAAAACTTTATAATATACCTGCAGGCTGCCACGAATCCTACAGGGAAATAAATATTAATTCGACGATGAAAATCAACGTTCGATACCTTGTCATCGAAAACCCTTTATATCATTGTGCTAGTTAATAAATAAATTATTTATAATACTAAAAACTTAACTTTGACTCAAAAAAATTCACAAATATCTATATTTAATCTTGGAGCTTTTCATAAGTAATATTTTATTATAAAAATTGCTAACATCGAACTTCCGATGATGACGTATCGTATTACATACAAAAAAATATTTAGTGTGTTTCAACATTAAAAAGTTTTGTAAACCATTATTTGTAGAATGTGGCTTTAAATTTCATGAATCCTAGTATTTGTTGTATTTTATTAGCACATTAATTTAAAAATTTATAGATATATTACTGATAAAAAATATTCTTTATAAAAATGAAAATTTGTGAAACTTAAGGTAGCTCCCTTGGGTTATACATGTGATGCAGAGCATAATTAGAAAATTATTTTTAATTAGCTTTTTCATAAACATTATGCATTGAACGTACAATTACCTAAGAAAGAGATACTTTAGGGTGCATAAAAAATTATGTCATAACAATTGCAACTCAAGTCGCGAAAATATTAATAATTCAAAAAGAGATACAAAATATTTTCTAAAAACACAAGAAACTTTATTTTTCATGTGATTGGGACGTAATAAAGCTCATTTTGTGCATTAAAAAATTTCAAAAGGAGTCACCCATGGAATTCCAGTGATAGTGCTTACAGTTTAAACGTAAATTACAATTGTTTGAAAAAATTATAAAGTGTATTAATAAACAATTGTAATTTACGTTTCAACTGTAAGAACTATCACTGAAATTACGTGGGTAACTCTCTCTGATATTTTTAAGGCACAAAATAAGCTTTATTGCGTTCCAATCACTTTAAAAATAAAAAAGTTACCTGTGTTTTTAGAACATTTTTTGTATCTTTTTTTGAATTATTAATATCTCCACGACTAGGGTTGCAATTGTTATGAAATACTTTTTATTTGCACCCCAAAGTATCTCTTTCTTAGATAATTGTACGTTCAATGCATAAAATTTATGAAAAAGCTAATTAAAAATAATTTTCTAATTATGTTCTGCATGACGTGTATAACCCAAGGGAGCTACCTTAAGAAACTGTAATTATAAACAAAAAATTCTTTATAACGCTGTCAAGCTTAAGCATATTGAAATATGTTCTGTTAAATAAAATTATCTGATTGTACCCATTTTTAGAATAAGAGTAATCATAAAAAAAATTATTTTGCACAAAACAACGATATTATCATGAAGTTACTTAACTTTTTTAAGTAATTAAAAGAAAAAGTATATTTTATTAAATATTCGAAAAAAATGAATATTTAATTATTATCGTTACTTCTACGCCTGCTATTTTAAGAATTATCATATTTGCAACACGCTTACGAAAAAAAATCAAACATCGGTGTTATTTCGTACACCGAACGAATTTTTCGTACGAATGGAAGTATCGTAGTAGTCAAAAATACGGTTCGGTATACGAAATAACACCGGAGTTGAATGTTTTTTTCTTTAGGGCAATTTTGTTCAAAAGACTATTTTCACAGAAATATTTCAAAATTAAATTATTCATTATAGTCCATTAGTAATTATAATAATTATTTATCAATAATTAATCATTATCATCAATAATTTATTTAATTAGTAATTTGATATTTTTGCAATTTCAAATTATTATTTTTATTGATTTTATTAGTTTTAAAATAAAATAATTTATTTAGTTATAAAATAAAATAAAACAACAAATTGTATCTTCATTATAAGACTAGCATTGCCATCTATTATTCAACATTACGTACTTCGATTATAAACATTAGAATACTCAAATTTTTATTTTTGGGTTATATGTCAGGGACAATAACAAACAAATGTTTATTTATTTGGTAACTATGCAAGCGATTAATGAGCTCGTTGCTACCGGGGCAGAATGGGCACACACTTGTTGCTGTTTTCGAACGTTTAGAATGACGCTCTCTGATTGGCTGAAAAAGCGTAACTTTAAAGTGCCGTAGTTTAAAAACTATACGAGATAAAAAAAAAATTACAATATAAAGTTTGTTCAGAATGATGTCCTCTATCACCCTGTCAAGGGAAATACAGTAGTTTAGAATCACCGTGTATAAATAATTCTATATTCAATAATTTTTTATTTAAGTAACAGGAAAAGCCACACGAAAAGAGATTAATAATCACATTTTCTGCGAAATATTGCCCTTGAATCAAGTAGGTGGAATATCAGTCTTTGTCCAAAAAAAAGACACTAAGCATCGCAAATTTATGCTTTTACTTCATAATATAATAGTACCAACATTGGTCCCTAAAATTCAAGCTATAGTACTAATTAAAATTATATGATCCCTTTTTTTTCAAATACCTTAGTACATAAATTAGATATACTCGATTTAGAACCTATTTTAACAATACTTTCCTTTCTCCGTGCAGTTGTTAGTTCTAGTAAATGTTCATACACATGTACGTCTACATATTGATGCTGATGTTTGAGTTGATGATGATGATGATAATCATGATATGTTTATTGTTTAATAAATTTCAAATTTTACGTTTCGTCCCATATCTGTTTAGACTTATCAGTAAAGTTTTGTGAGAGAAGAAAATCTGAATAAATAGCCATTATTATAGTTTATTCTGATTAAAAAAAAATTTCCAGATAAATCCTGGGTCTCTTTTATTAAGTTCAAACCATGCTGTTGGTGTTGTATTTACATTTTTCTCATCTATTTCGTGTTTTGATCCTTTTTTAAAATACACATATTGTTCATTTTCATTATAAACGGCTAATTTATAAATTGTATGTGAAAGTTCACTAATATTATATTCCAATATGCGATGCATAGCTTCTAGAGGGTAAACGTATCTTGTGTTTATGTATTGTTTCATTTCATCATAAAACATATCCAAATCATTCGTTTCATCATAAGTATTACTTTCAGTATTTATTTCACTAGCTTTCATTTCTTTAAATGCACAATCACGTCAGTAGTATATGGGGCGCTTTAGCGAGACATATCGAATTTTTACCCTCCCCCCGTCTCGCTCTCCTAGGTGTCTGAGAGGGTGTTATAGCGTAACTTATATCGAATTTTTCTCTCTCCTTGTCCCACTCTCTGTGGTGTCTGAAAGGTGTTATAGCGTACACAGGGTGGTACAGCGCAAAATAAAAAAAAATGATATAATTTTACAAGTTGTATAAAATTTTAATGAAACGTATCAATATGAAAAAGGAAAATTTAATTTATAATAGAAAAAGTATCGGTGTCAGAGATTCATTTATCAATTGTTATTTGCTACGTGTGAGACTTTTCTAGGTCCTGAAGAGGACCGTATGTAAATATATATAATATTTAAATTAAAATTTTTTATATCCTTTTTTTTCAGGGATAGAGTAGGTATTGGTTGAGACTTTTTCAGAATATTGTTTCCAGGTATACGATGGTCGATTTTCCTTCTTTTTCTTTTGATCATCTTGTAGTAAAGGTGTTTTGTCGGTGCTGGAGCTGTTTTGACCCATGGTGTCGAGTGTGTGCTATACAAATATGATGAGAGACTATACGTGAAAAGTATTTATTGTAAAAAGTTATTCTTTTAATTGATATTTTCATTAGTGTTATCTCTTTTATTATTCCTTTGAAAATGTTTTAATTTTTCTGTTTCTTTTTTATAATACTCTTTGTATCGTTCTTTCTTTATTCCGCTGTCTGTAGAACGTAATGAAGCAATCTTATCTGCGCATTGTCCCATGTCTGTTTCAAGCAATGTTTATGAAATAAATGGAGGATAATTGGAAAGGGTGGTTGCATTTATAGTTAGAAATAAAGTTATTTATAGCATTAAAGTAATTTATTTATTTTTTAACATTCATTTTTTCTATACATGAATCATTATATCTCGCAAATCTTTTGCAATCGTAGGTAAACTAAATGCTAAAATTTCAGAAATAACCAATTTTAAATACAAGCTCTTATAATGATCGGTATCATCTACCATGTTCTCCATGATATAATCTTGCAATTCGTTATTGAGAATCAAATAATATTGTTTAAATGATTCATAGCCATTAGGAATCACTTTTGCATTGTCCAGTCCTTCTTGTCCAAGCTTACTTTTTAAAAAGTCGATTATGTGATCAGTAGTGCGATTAACCTTACCGACCCGTTCGCTTGAATCGTTGAGAAGAAGATCTACGAAGACACTTTACTGACGAAGACCTTCGAATGTTGACTGTTGCATGACTAAACCTGGTGGATGATTGAAAGATTTTCTCTTTTCGCAAAGCGATTGCTCAGGTGTTTCTTCTTCTTCCTCGGGGTTGTGAATCTCGTTAAGTTGTTGTCTTTCATCAATGCTTATAGATCTGGTGCCGTAGAGGGGTTCAACCCCGTATGGCCCATACGTAATGCCATGGGGTTCAACCCCGTATGGCCCATACGTAATTACAAATTATACAAATTATACACAATATGTAAAAGATTATAACATAAGCATATTAGATATTTATTTTATATGACTCGATATAAAGCAAAATAGAAATTATTTTATAATTAGATTACTATTTTAAGTAGACAATTTAGTTTATCACATAAAGATGAAAGTAAAGTATTAAATTTGAAATAAAGGTCAACAATAAACCTATGCAACATTTTTACCATTATCACTTTCGTACCAGCGCAGAAAGCAACCATTAAGGACTACATTTTATAACTGTAGTAGAGCACAGCTTGAATACATAGACAACGCTCTTCAAGCATCTAACGTGCCATGCCACTCAGTGCGCTCATCATTAAGGAAATTGCTCATTAGTCTCGCTTTGACGACCCGGGTCAACCCAGCTCCAAAACCAGGAAATAGATTGACATTATTATTTATGAAGTTAGATGCTGAGGAGACAAAAGAATTTAACATCGCAGCAGTGCGTACAACCGGACAAATGAGCAATCTCGCAGGAAGTCTATTTGATGACCTAACCTCTGTATCTATGTTTGCACGGAGGAACTTAAAAGCTAAATATGGTGGATTTTGATAAGACACAATAGCATGAGCTAGTGCCATTTTGAAGTAGAGCCGCCTATTTTTAACCGATATCCAACCAAGTTCAAGGCGAAAAGGAGTGACCCTATCCTGCCTCCCAATATTACCGAATACGAATCTGACACACGCATTAAGAGCACGATGAAGTTTAAGATTCAGAGTTTGAGGAAGATCATCATAAACCACACAACAGTAGTCAAGAATCGGAAAGATCAACGCCTCAACCAGTTCCTTCCTAACCTTTCTGGATAATGCATGTCTATGAAACTTAAGAGACTGCAGAGTACCAAAGATTCGACCAACTATCGAGTTAACTTGTCTGTTCCAGTTTAATGTATTGGTTATCCAGACTCCTAAGTTTTTAACGATATCTGTGTAAGGAATGGACACATTATTTAGAAGAATAGGTGGGCATGACAGTCGATTAATTCTAGCCATAAATTGTTCACTGCCCAAGAATATAGCCTGCATCTTGGTAGGATTCAAAGTGAGTTCATTGTCATTCGCCCACTTGACCACAGCAGCAACCTCATGGTTCACGAGGTCAATCTCTTTCTCTAAATTTGCCGGTGGAAACGAGTGATAAAGCTGGAGATCGTCAGCAAAAAGAATATGTTTAGCCTTATTCAGACTCAAAGAAAAATCATTGATGAATATTGAGAACAATAACACACCAGCCGAACACGTTACCCAATCCCCAATTTGGTTCTCTAGATCAGGAACAGAGTAGTATCTATTTCTTAGATAAGACGCAAACCAGCGTATAACCGTATCTGAGGAATTAAGAGAACGAATTTTATGAAGAAGGCGCAAATGAGGTACTGTGTCGGCTTTTGAAAAGTCAAATAAGAGTAGTACAGTTATCATTCTCTTGTCGATCGCAAGACGGACATCTTCCAAAAGCTTTAAGAGTGCTGTCTGAGTGCTATTTGACCTTCGAAAACCTGTCTGGAGAGAATCAAGCAGGTCATTTCTCTCTATATGAGCATACATTCGTGAATGAACAACCCTTTTAAGAACCTTAGAAATTTCACAAAGCTTAGCAATAGGTCGCGTCTGGGAGGGAGAGTCAATTTTATTAGATTTAGCCAACGGCAGAAGAAATGCTCTTTTCCAAGCATCAGGAAATATACCAGATGACAAAGACAGGTTCACAATTGAGTTTAGGTGTGGAGATAAAGAATCCTGAGAGATTTTCAACATATCAGTCGCAAGATCATCAGGGCCTACTGCTTTAGATGAAGCAAGACGCAAAAAAGAGTCAGTCACAGAGCAGTCAACTTCTGCGAACTCAAAGGCAAGTAGGTCGTTGCGTATTGGTACAGCAAGAACTTCATTAATCTCGCTGTCTGAGAGAGCGGTTGATGATGACGGGACCGACGTATAATGAGTCAGAAGTGTTTTAGATGAAAAATACTTTAGTGGTGAGGGAAGAATCTTACTAGAGAGCCCAATTTTGCGTAGTGTTATCCATCGATTTGAAGAGTTCAACGAGGTAGACAATCGATTAGATATGTATTCGTTTTTAGCCGTGTCGAGGGCATTTGAAACCTCACTACGAAGTCTTCGATAGTGAGCTAAAGATAACATAGAACCAGAGCGAACAGCTGAACGATATGCTCTATCACGATCCTTCATTTTAGCACGAATATCAGAAGTTACCCAGGGTTTTTTCTTAATCATTAGATTACGAGATTTAAGAGGTGCACATTTATCGAACGACGAAACAAGGACAGAAGACAAATCATTTACCAGACCATTAATGAGTTCATTTTTTGAACCAGAAGTCGCACGGCTCACTTGCGATTTTAGTAAGAGATTACGTGAAATATATTCATTTAAGCTAACACGATTTAAATTAGAAAAGTTTCTATAGAAGATTTTTCTCGCTGTATTTGGTGGTTTATATGCTCTAAATGTAATTGAAATGAGATCATGACCTGCAATAAAAGGTGCTGATGTTTTGCTATATGATAACAGAGAGCTGTCATCATTGATGATGAATAAATATAAATCAATCCATGTATGGGAAGAATAGTCAGAAGTTAAAGTGTGATGAGTGGGTTCAGATGGAACCACATAAAGAGCCAACGAATCAATAGCTGAGCGAAAAGTGTCAGCAGAGTAACTATTAGTTAACGAATTTATATTAAAATCACCAGTTATGACAACATTTTTATAAGAAAGTAAATATGTCGAAAGTAAATTAAGAAATTACTCAGGAAAAGTCGCCTCTGGACGTAAGTAAACCACTGCAAATAAAAGTTTTTCCATGCCAAAAGATATCTCAGCTATGATATACTCGGCAGTGTTATTAAAGACAGGGTCTGATCGTGCCAAGATATTGACCTTAAGAAAATCACGAGCATAAAACCCTATTCCACCACCTGATTTGCCCATTCTATCTAACCTAAGGAAGTGGTAGTGATCTATAGAGATCACGGAGCTATCATCGAACTCTGTTAAGAATGTTTCAGTAACTGCAAAAATATCAGTTTTATTCGACGTAATGTGGTTTTCAATAGCTGAGAAATGAGTCCTAATCCTATTGACATCGGCATGTGAAATAACAAGGTTATGTGGAAAATCAGAATTATATTGGGTTGAGGAATTGTGACTATTATCAGAAATGCAGTGTGGAGATAAAATGGAAGAATTTGAACTTAATTTAGAACATGTGCTGTTAGAACAGCGGTTTACCGATGCATTTAAAGAGGTGAGTGAGCTCACCGCAAGAGAGCCATGAAGTCCTCATTTTTTAGTTTCAACTGGCTTAAGAGAGGCCAATTGTGACTCATCAGTAATGGGAATTAACTCACCTTTCTTATACGGACGCATGCAGACCGTTAAGTTGCGTACTATCGGGCGTTGATAGTTAAGTTTTTCATAAACAGCTAAAGTCTTTTGTAAGCAGTGTATATACTGGTTTAGGCCATATAGGACGAGCAAATATATTCCCATTTCCACGCACACCAAACAATTTTAAAGAAGAAAATCTTCGCAGTTTAGGTGACGCCTCTATAATGCAGTCACGAACTGCATCTGATGTAAAGCGACCAACAAAAGATGGTGAAATCGGTAGAGATATTGACGAAATCGAAGCGACATTGGCACCTTTAAGAGAAGAAAAAATACTTGATAACGTGCCTAAAATTTATGCTAAAAAAGCACGACTTTTACTAAAACATTGGCGCACTTTTGAGCCAGATCGAATAAAATGGGATAGTACACGAAGCGTTATCGTAGATGGCAAACTTATACCACAATCCAACATAGTAGAATCAATTAACGATGTTTTGCAAAAGAAAAAGAAAAAGATAGAGGAGGATGACAAAGCGCCTATTAGTAGATTTGAATTGGCAAAGTTTATTGGAAGTTCAGAAACCCCTAATAATTTAATTGGAAACACGGAAATTTTAAAAATTGCTAATAGGCTGACGTCTCCTTTAAATACTGTGAAACAAAAAATTTTATCATCAGTATTTTCACCACCCGTAACGAGACATGCTGCTAAGAAAAAGTGTCTGAAACCGAACTTTTGAAGAGAGGAAGAGAATGTTTTTGGAAAATCAGTATTACGACCCTTCACACGAAGCAGGTTGTGCAGGAGCACGAAATTTGATACGCGTGAATATAAAGGGTAAATCATTGAAAAACAGAGAAAAAGAGCAAAAACGAATACATGAGTGGTTGAATAATCAAGATGCTTATTCTCGTCACCGTCCTATAAGAAAAAAATTGCCTCGATTACACTATAACGTAACTAACGCAAATGAAGTTTGGGAGGCAGATTTGTGTCAGCTAACAAGTCTCAAAAAAGAAAATGACGATTATTTGTACTTACTAGTAGTCATTGACTTGTTCAGTAAGTATGCATAGGTAGAACCACTGCAGGATAAAACAGCGCATACTGTGTCAGCTGCATTCGAGAAGATTCTTAAGCGAGCCAATGGTCGTACACCTGTTTACTACTGACAAAGGTAAAGAGTTTGTTGATGCAGGTTTGCAAAATACTCTTAAGAAATATGACATACAGTTTAGAGTGGCAAGAAATCCGGACATTAAAGCAGCAGTGGTAGAACGTCTTAATCGAATCCTCAAAGAACGTGTTTGGAGATATTTCACACATCGCAATACACATAGGTACATCGATGTAATACAAAAGATAGTTTATGCATACAACAATACAGTATATTCAAGTATAAAGATGAAACCTTCAGAGGTTAATTTATATAAAGCAGCTGAGGCACGAGTGAATTTACGGAGGCGCACTCTTTAGCAAAGAAAAAATCAAAGGCAAATCAAAGACCGTAAATACGAGGTTGGTGATTACGTGAGGATCAGTCGCTCTAAGGGAATCTTTGCGAAAGGATTCAAGAAGAATTATAACGAGGAAGTATTTAAAGTTAAACGCTTTTCTATCAGGCAAAATCTTTATACCTACGAGTTACAAGATTTACAAGGAGAGGACATTGACGGTTTTTTTTATACAGAAGAATTGGCTCCTGTAGGATCACAACGACTGCTGGAAGATCAAAATTTTAAGGTTGAACGCGTTCTTCGGACCAAAGGAAGCAGAAATAAAAAACAGCTATTAGTAAAGTGGGAAGGATATCCAGATAAATTTAATTCTTGGATAAAAGCATCAGAGGTTGAAAGAATTTGAAAATAATGGATAATCTAGATGATTTTTATTTAGTATTACCAAGTAAGAGTAGTATGCGCTATTTTCCCGACAATACGACTACTTGTTTTACCACTTATTTATGTCGTGAAATTGGATTAATCGGTAACTGGCAGGTCGGTCTAGCTGAAATACACGTACCCTGTACTATTATGCATATTCAAGAATCTGGAGCTTATTATACTTTCAAATTAGGAAGCGCTAAGCCCAAAGTTTCGAAAAATAACGGGTTTCGTAATTTTCCTCACGGCGTATACAGTAACATCGAATAGCTTGCGGAAAAAATAAATAAAGTACACGAGGCGCGTGAACATCAGAAGCTTGAACCAACTGAGTTTCAGAAAGGTTATTATATCTTAAAAAGAATTTACAATTGCAAAGAGCCGCACTACACGACTTTCAACGAAAAAATTCGTCGAATTTTCGGTTTTGAAGATATTGACTACAAAGAAACAGGAACTTTTGTCACTTCCAACTCAGGAACAAATATAAATGCGAGCAATAGACCAGCTAGTTTAGCACGGGCCACACCCGATCAGCTTTACGTTTACACAAACATATGCGAACCTTATGCAGTTGGTGATACGGAAACGGCACTTCTACGCATTGTAGCCCTAAAAAATTCAAAGTACAAATTTGGATCAACTATTGTGAAACAGTTTGCACCAATTCAATACATACCTCTACTATATCATATCTTTCGAAATATTGTTATCGATATAAGAGATCAACATGGGCGTAATATACCATTTGAGTATGGAACGCTGACGGTTACGCTTCATTTCAAGCATAATCGTTAATTACACAGCGATATGAGTTATTATATTCATTACTACGACGAGCAGGCTGGTGGTGGTGGAAGCAATATTAAAAACGTTTACTCTGGTTCAACGTTTCAAAGAGGCTCTGGAATCGGTAGCTTTCTTGGAGGATTATTTAGAAAAATTGTGCCATATCTTGCCAGTGAGGTCAAAGCAGTTGGCAAAGAAGCCGTCCGAACAGGTTTGAACGTATTAGACGACACGTCGAATGAGAGAGCGAATTTCAAAGAGTCTCTCAACTCGCGTGTTCGAGAGTCGGGTCGAAATTTAAAAAGATAAGCTGCTAATAAAATTTCCGATATTATGAAAGGTAGTGTATATAAAGCTGTTACTGCTAAGCGAAAATGACAGTCAACGCGAGCTCGTGTTCCCGCACACAACGCATCGAGCAAGAGAAGAAAGAAGAAGACAAACAGAAACATAAATAAGCGTGGTATAAGCAAGAAAAAAAAACATTGAGGCGAAAGAAGAAAGTATTGAGAAGCGTATCCGACATTTTTGGACCTAAATAAATCATTCTTTAAAAAATGGCTTTCCTACACGCGTGCAGTGGTGAAGGTATGAAGAGCGAACTAGATATTTTTACACTTCCTCCAACGCAAACATCGATTAAAAGCAGTTCTTTTCTCTACTACAACCTGTATCATCTCTCAGCAATGAAAGCGATTCACCTTTAGAATTTTTGGTTCCTAGTTCAACCGAGCATTACATCGATCTAGCGCATACAACGTTACAAGTCAGCGTGGAAATTAAACCCGTGGAAACTAACGCCGAGAATGTAAAAGTTGCTCCTATGAGCATGTTTTACATTCGTTGTTCGAGCAAACGGACATCTTTTTCAATTCAAAGCTAGTTTCACCCCCAAACAACACTTATCCTTACAGAGCCTACATTAAAACACTCTTAAAATACGCATCTCCTGCCTTAAGATCACACCGAACCTCCGCACTTTGGTATGCGGACACAGCAGAATATATGGATGCATCACCAGCAATCGTTACTGGAACAGCTGGGGCCAATGTCGGTTCGTGGAATCGTCAATACTATACAGCTGGTGGTAAAGTTGTCGATATGATTGGCCATCTCCATTGCGATGTATTTAATCAAGGTAAATTTTTGGTAAACGGTGTTGAGATGCGAGTGAGGCTCGTTCGTAGCAAGGACGCGTTTTGTTTGATGGATTTCACCGATGACGGAAAATTTTCAGTACGCATCAGAGAAGCGACGCTGATTGTCCGTTGAGCTAAAATAAGTCCAGCCGTACTATTGGCTCATGCTAATGCTTTGGACAAAACTACTGCAAAATACCCAATAACGAGAGTGGAAATGAAATCATTCACTTTACATAGCGGAATTTTAGGAGATACTCTTGATAATGTTATATAGGCCAGTTGCAAAAAAGGATCATAATAGGTTTTGTGAGCTTTCAACGGCAATCGACAATTGAATCCTTTCAACTTTCAACATTATTCTATCAATTTTCTCTCTTTCTTTATGTCGATGAAGCACAAATACCAAGCAAACCCCTACAGCCAAAATACACAAGGAATAATAAACTCTATGTAGAAGCTTATCACACGCTATTCTCCGGTACTGGTATACATTTTCTCAACGAGAGCATCGATGTTAGCCGAACCTCTTATCCAGAAAGTAACTATCTCTTTGCATTCGACTTGACGCCTGATTTGTCGGCTCATTTTTCATCACATTGGAATCTCGAGCGATTGGGTGCTCTGCGCATTGAAGTTCGCTTTGAGCAGGCTCTTGGGAAAACAATCAATTGCATCGTTTATGCAGAATTTGATAACGTGCTAGAAATCGATTCAAACAGACAAATTATTACGGATTTTAATGCTTAAGATGGAGGGGGAATATGATGGGAGAAATATTATAAGACCATTTGCTTCATACCCCCACTGCTTTAGTTGCTTCTCACTCTCAGCCGTAGCACACACGCACTTGCGTTTTCGCCAAAACGGATTACGTAATAGATATTCAAGGCTTAAGAGATAAAGATAATAAATTTTTACCTAAAGAAGTGTCTGTAGTTTTTCTACAAGAACAAGTTATTGGTCATAGAATAATTGCGACACCTGACGAATTCGATGATTTGCCAGTTTTGTTGACTGTCTGCGTGACTCAGAGCATTCAAAAGTGCAACATGTTTTTTTTAAATATAATTTCCCAGGCGTACAGCAAGCGTTAGACTTGATGAAATTTTTTCTTTCTTTCCTCCTCCTTGTTTTTCTTTTTTTGTTACGAATATGGCAATCGATGTTGTCCCAGCCATCGCTATTAGAAGACTGCTTCGTGACAACAGATGCTTCTTTCTTTTTATTTATTCATGTTTACCTGAATCTCGATGAAAATTTAAGCACGTAAGCATAGTGCAACTTGTCATCGGGAAATATGTCGGTGCGAAAGCGAAATTCGTCTGGAGTATCTTGTTTCAAATCTAATAGAAGATAGCTAAATGGCCGACTACAGGCATCGATGTAGACTTCTTGCAAGAATTTTGGATCCTCAGAATAAACTTGTCGAGCAAGAAACTGTATTTGTGCGCGATCTCTCAGATTTTTAAACAATATGATATAATTTTAATTCAACGATAGATCACGTTGATTTGGCCCCCTATGAAAAATATTTTGCGTAATGAAAATAACACTGATATTTTTATGGTGACAACACTTTGTGAATAAATCAAGTACTGTAGTATTCGATGATTCACGCATCAGATCGTCGAGTATTAGTAATTTTCTCTTATCATTGTCATTGGAATAGTCACTAACTTGCGGTAAATCTTCCCGAAATTCGATGCGTTGGTTCCCACCTACTTTGAATTCGTTACGGTATGCTTCTTGCCACTCAGCGTAATAAAAGAAAAGACGATCGAAATTCACATCGTACATTTGTAACAAACTGGAGAGAAATCGCTTTACAAAGACAGTTTTTCCGCACATAGTGGGCCCGGACATTATACACGTAAAGGGATGTTTTCAGAGTGTATCCATTTTGAATACTGAATGAAAAAGCCACAAGTATTATACTTTTTATATTAAAAGCCCGCTTTATTTTTTTTAAAAATTGGGTGGCGGTAGTGTCAAGGGGACGGTGGCGACGGCGGCGACGCGGGCACACCTGTGGAATAAGCTAATAAAAACACGTGTGCTCGCGCTTAAGAGATAAGGATAATAAATTTTTACATAAAGAAGTGTCAGTAGTTTCTCTACGAGAACAAGTTATTGGTCATTGGATAATTGCACCTCCTTATGAATTCGATAATTTGTCAGAAGATATAAAAACCAGTAACGATTACGTATCGTCACGCCTCCACGGTTTACAATGGTTTGATGGGGATGTTATTCTACGAAAATTACGCTATCATTTTTATAGTATAGCGAGAAACGCTATAAGAATTTATGTAAGAGGTGCTGAAAAGGCTCGCTATATCGAATCTATTATGGCCCGTAACGTTATAAACATAGAAGATTACACTACAACGGGCTTCACCGACTTACAAAGACAATTCTCTTCTCAGAAAGTATGCTGCTTTTACGCCTGTGAAGATAACCTCTATAAAAAGGAGTATTGTGCTATGCAGAGATTACATCTATTGAGAGAGTAGCTTCATTCACTACTCCCTCAAGAATCTCAACAAAATTTATCTCAAAAAAGTAGCGAACTCTTCTACGACTCTCTTCAAAAAGTTGCCTACAAGAAAAATAGTGTTGTGAGATTGAGGTCAAGTGCCGCTTTTACAGGGGTCGATGAGGTAGACGACGACGACGATAAAACCATAGAATATGCAAGTAGTGATGAGGGTTGTAGTTTAAGACAAGAAAATAATACAAATGAATTCCAGCCAAATAAAGAGAGCCCTAGAAGGATTGAAAGCCAAAACAATTAGCGTATACACATTGGGTGGCCATGTTCATCGATAAAAATGGATACGGAACGTATTTTGACAGTTACGGTTTCCCACCCATCTCAAAATATCATCTTGAACGACTCAGAAGAAACTCTAAAATTTTTCGATGGAATACCAAGAAACTGCAGAGCATCGATTCAACGTGTTGAGGTCAATATACTATTATGTTTTTATATCATATGTGTCACGGTATTAGTTTGCCAACATTTTGTAGCATCTTTTCATATAACACGAAAAAAAATGATCGAACAGCTGAAAATTTTTATCAAAGAATTTCAAATAAAATTAAACATAGAAGATGTAAGCGGGCGGGTACATTCGACAGAAAACGTTCTCAAGGTTCAGGCCATTGTAATCAAACATGTACTTCCAGGTTAAGATATTCATAATATATATAATTTTACTTCAAATATCATAATCAAAGGTGTATTTTAGATTTAAGCATAATCTGAAGAATAAAGAAACAGCTGCCCTGATAACTAGCTGTCTGTACGTTTTCCTCAGTACACCTGGTCTACTGATAGCATCACCCGCCTTACCCTACGTATCTACCCTAAATAAACAACTGCCCTGCTGCTACTATTCTATTAAAGAAAGTATTTATCCCCTCTACATACTATTTTGTCCGATGCGTGGTAGAGAAGTATTCTTTCCAAGTTTCAGTAAGAGTTTAGCTTTAGTACGATCGAGACGTAAAAATGGCTTGTTGTGAATTACGTGAGTCGGGAAAACCCGAGTTGCCAAACCTTTTATTATCTACTACCTAGGCGCTCAATAAGTCTAACTCGAAAAGAATTTGTTTTCGTCTTTAATATAGTGCTGGATATTATTACGAAATTATCAAATTAGTTTTTTCAGGTGGCTAACACAAAAGTATCTCTCTTGATCGTCGTAGCTGCGATATTCTTAAAGATCAATTTGACGCCATAACAGATTAGTTTCGAAATTCTTATTCTTTTTATCAAGACTTCGGAAGACCAACTAACTAGGAGAGTGTCACACCTCCAGATCACGGATTTTGCTTAAACTTCAGGATAAGTTTTCAGATAAAAAAATATAAAAAAAGCTAAAGTAATAGTCATAAACACTCAATATTTCCCTAGTTACAGGCAATTGAAAGAAATCACTTAAAAAGTTACTAAATTTTTAAACGCGTATAGTTCTTTAGCATTGATAGCTAGAAGCTTTAACCTTTTTTTAAATTAAAGCTGAGCTCAAATCCTTTCGAAATAATAGTTATAGCATGTAAAAATATTATTTTTTTCCTAAAGTTATAGCGTGATAAAGATTGGACCTGAATTTTTATTAAAAAATATTGGCTGATTCCATTCAGATTCATGCAGGCCGTCACTGATCAAATTTTTTTTTTTCTTATAAGTAATAAAAATACCTTCTATTATGTATATGGCTGATTCCATTCAGATTCATGCAGGCCGTCACTGATCGAATTTTTTTTTTTTCTTCTAAGTAATAAAAATACCTTCTATTATGTATATGAAGATAAAATTTACCTCGTAGAACGCTTAAAAATTTTGTTTTTTTTACTACAGCAATTTTAGTGTTGGATGTAAAAACGAAAATTCAAAAATTGAAAATGAACCTCTACTTTTAAATGACTATAGCTCCGTCGATTTTTAACCTTTTTAGTCGTTCTTTTAACGAAAGTGTGCGAAATTTTGTCTAGTTTTAAATGCAATCTCGATTTTTGTAATACAATTTGATCTCACTGAGTTATTTACGAAAAACCGGAAAAAAGCGATTTTTTTCAAACACGATTTTCTCAAAAACTATATATTTTTTTTTTGAAATTTTTATATGATTTTATACATAAAAAATACTAACTTTTAGGGTAGGTAAGAATATGCAATTTTGCCTTATTTTTTTTAACAGATTTTTAAACGTTTTTTTATATTTTCGATTTTAAAACATTGATACCATGGCGCATCGTACTATTTTTCCAACTTTACGTGTTCTTACAACTATTTATATGCTTTTATTTATTAATATATCAAAAATATCAACGATAATCTTAAAAATAAACCCCGAATTGAATATTTTGATCAATTAGAACCAAAGTTATGACGATTTAAAGTTTAAAAAAAATGCTGAAACTTTAAATAAATATGATATTTACATTGAGGAAACGCAATTTTTTTCTGAAGATATAAATTTTTTAATTTAAAAAAAAAGTTATTTTGATGAAAGAATACATAACCATTTATCCTCTTTTTATGGTACATTATTATAATAAAAATTTTTGTTGTTGAAGAATTTAATTTTTTTATCAGTTTGAATTTCGCGCCTAGAATTTGAATTTATTTTGTAGGAAGTTGACGCATGTCACTACTAGGTGGCGATGATTCGTTCTTTGCATTCTCATCAACGACTTGACGGGTTTAAAAATATAAGAAAAGGAAGATAAAAAATAAAGTTGTTTATGAAAAATTATTTTTTTCGATCTGTCATTGAACAGAATATTAATAATGGCATCACTGATTGTTAAAATGAAGTGCAAGTATTTAAAAGAAAGGCACAAAAAAGTTGTTTATGATTGCTCCAAAAGTCCGCTTAGAGAATTAGGTGATCTAACGGAGTCTTTGAAGCGCTTGTATCCAAATACTTCTTTCTCTAGAGAAGATAAAGTATGCCCTTCGTGTTACAAAATATTATTAGATAAAGTGGAAAATGCGCCTAAAAATCGACTTCAAGCAGTCAACAATCTTCGGAAGATTTTATTCATAGTGAGGCTGTGGTAGAACAGCTCAACATGACTTCAAGTAATTTGAAATTAAACATTTCACCAATTAAAATGCCTCAAAGTATCAATATCAAGATGCGAGAATCTTATGCTCTCCGAAAAAGAAAACAAATAAACGATGCATTTGATTCACAAATAGCAAGTAAAATGATGACAGTCTACGATATAACGGATTTGCCCGCATCGAATAAAAATAATGAATGTAAAACAAATGATGAATGGCTTGAGAATATTAAAATTCCATTAGATAATTGTTCAAATTTTCTTGAGAAAGTGCGATTGTTGAGTATTATACCAAGTGATATTTCCAAAAATTATTTATTATCAGTTTTACCAAATGTAACTATTTATATGATTGATCGAGCACGATCATTGGTTAATAATAAAAAAAATTACAAGCAGTCTGAGAACTATTGTGGCCATTCTTTAGATAGATAAATTGTAATAAAAGTAAAGGATTATTATCTGAACGATGATTTTAATTGTTCTCGTCTAAGTGCAAATAAAAGCGACACAGTATCTATCAAAGAAAATAGTATCAAAACTAAAAAAAGTCAAACGCTTTCTTACGCGAAGTATAAAAGAAACATATCAATTATTTAAAAACAAAAATCCTGAAATGAAAACAAAAATTGGTAAATCAACATTCTACGCTTTAAGACCGAAGTGGGTTATACCACATCCACCCACCGATTCATGTCTTTGCGTTTACTGCGAGAATCTTAAACTTATGTTAGATGCTTTGAATAATTATAAAAAAGAGAAGGAACAAGACATTGCAGATTTGAAATTGAAAATATGTTCTTCACTTTTTTGTTCAAAAGATGATATGAAATGTGTACTAAGAGAATGTCAAGAATGTCCTATTGGAGATTCTATTAATTTACAAATAATTTCTTTGACAAAAGAAGATTTATATGAAGAAATAATTTATGGTGTTTAGGAAAAATCAAATTTACTGAATAGAACTAGCACAATTGAAAATTTTTTAATAGAGTTAAGAGAGCGTGCTCTCACTGTAAGAGCTCATAAATTGGTCAAAAAAATTCAACATATAGCAATTAAAGAGGTTAAACTTTTAGCGAAAAATAATGACTTCTAATTAGTTATTCATGTCGATTTTGCAGAAAATTGGACAGTTCTGCTTCAAAATGAAATTCAAAGCTATCATTAGAGTAAAAACCAAATATCAATATTTACGTCAGTATGCTATTTTGGAAATGATAAGACAGTCAGTTATGTCACCGTCTCTGACGATATTAAACATGATTCGTCTCATGCCCTAATGACTATAAATGTAATTATCGACAACTTGAAACAAAAACATATTGCGCAAGATCTTGATGAAATCATAACCATTTTCGATGGAGCTGCCAGTCATTTTAAAAATAGATATCAATTCTATGAGCTTCAAAACTCAAAAGTAAACAGAAAATGGCTTTTTTCTGCAACAGGTCATGGTAAAAGCGCTTGTGACGGTATTGGTGGTTTAGTTATACATTATGCTACCACGCATAATCTGTCCAAGAAGAGTGCAGATTTTATTAGAAACGCTAATAATTTCGCCACTCACGTATCAAAATATACTCCGTCGATTAACATTCTTGTTATCCGCAAGCATGAGTTAGAAGTTTTTCGACAGACAAAAAAAATGGAATGGTTAGGAAATGCAAAAGAAATTAAAGGTATTCAAAAGATTCACTGTAGAAAAAGTGAACGAAACCAAATCTACACTGCCAAAACTTTGAGACACGAGTGGCAAAAAGTAAATTGAAAGGTTTTATTCAAATTCAGATTTTTTTATTCACATTAGTTCTCAATTCATTAGTGTTCATTTCTTAATTGTATCGCATATTATTTGTTCATTGAAAATGACCAAATAATATATTTTAGTATTTAAAAAATTCATTTTTTCAAAATTCGAAATTCAAATTCAAAATTAAAAATTTAAAATTCAAAGTAAATATATTTATTTAAAGTTCCAGCATTTTTTTTTAAACTTTAAATCGTCATAACTTTGGTTCTAATTGATCAAAATATTCGAGCCGTGGTTTATTTAAAAGATTATTGTTGATATTTTTGATATATTAATAAATAAAAGCAATAACTCAGTGAGATCAAATTGTATTACAAAAATCGAGATTGCATTTAAAACTAGACAAAATTTCGCACACTTTCGTTAAAAGAACGACTAAAAAGGTTAAAAATCGACGGAGCTATAGTCATTTAAAAGTAGAGGTTCATTTTCAATTTTTGAATTTTCGTTTTTACATCCAACACTGAAATTGCTGTAGTAAAAAAAAAAAAACATTTTTTGAGCGTTCTACGAGGTAAATTTTATTTTCATATACATAATAGAAGGTATTTTTATTACTTATAAGAAAAAAAAAATTCGATCAGTGACGGCCTGCATGAATCTGAATGGAATCAGTCAATTAATATTTTTTAATAAAAATTCAGGTCCAATCTTTATCACGCTATAACTTTAGGAAAAAAATAATATTTTTACATGCTATAACTATTATTTCGAAAGGATTTGAGCTCAGCTTTAATTTAAAAAAAGGTTTAAGCTTCTAGCTATCAATGCTAAAGAACTATACGCGTTTAAAAATTTAGTAACTTTTTAAGTGATTTCTTTCAATTGCCTGTAACTAGGGAAATATTGAGTGTTTATGACTATAACTTTAGCTTTTTTCATATTTTATCATCTGAAAACTTATCCTGAAGTTTGAGCGAAATCCGTGATCCGGAGGTGTGACACTCTCCTAGTAAGTTGTTTCTAACCATCCACCAGGTATAATCATGCAAAAGTCAACATTCAAAGGTCCTTGTCAGCAAAGTGTCTTGGTAAATCTTCTTCTCAACGATTCAAGCGAACGGATCGGTAAGGTTGATCGCACTACTGATTACATAATCGACTTTTTAAAATGTAAGCTTGGACAAGAAGGACTCGACAATGCAAAAGTGATTCTTAAGAGGAGGTCACGTATCTCTGTCCTTTTCTAATAAAAAAATTGAGTTTTTCACAGAAACTGATAACTTTAGCAAAAAACGAAGAGAAAGCCGCATCTCGTATCAACAAAAGGAATATTTTCTTTGATAAGAAAGAATTAATTTTATTGCTTCGTTTTGAAGAAAACCTTGAAAAACTTAAATCATAGAGGTTAGGGTGGACAATTTGGTTTTTCAAGGTTTTCTTCAGAACGAAGCAATAAAATTAATTTTTTCTTATCAAAGAAAACATTGCTTTTTTCGATACAAGATGCGGCTTTCTCTTCATTTTTTGCTAAAGTTATTAGTTTTTGTGAAAAAATCATTTCTTTGATTAGAAAAGGACAGAGATACGCGACCTCCTCTTAATGACTATAAATCATTTAAACAATATTATTCAAGTCTCAATAACGGATTACAAGATTATGTCATGGAGAATATGGTAGATGATACTGATCATTATAAGATCTCGTATTTAAAATTTGTTTTATCTGAAATTTTAGCATTTAATTTACCTATGATTGCAAAAGATTTGCGAGATATAATGATATTTGTATAGAAAAAATGGATGTTAAAAAATAAATAAATTACTTTGATGCTATGAATAACTTTATTTCTAACTATAAATGCAACCATCCTTTCCAATTATCCTCCATTTATTTTATAAACATTGCTCGAAATAGACATGGGACAATGCGCAGATAAGATTGCTTCATTACGTTCTACAGACAGCGGAATAAAGAAAGAAGGATACAAAGAGTATTATAAAAAAGAAACAGAAAAATTAGAACATTCTTAAAGGAATAACAAAAAAGATAACACTAATGAAAATATCAATTTAATTAATAACTTTTTACAATAAATACTTTTCACGCATAGGCTCTTATCATTTTTGTATAACACACACTCGACACCATGGGTCAAAACAGCTCCAGCACCGACAAAACACCTTTACTACAAGATGATTATAAGAAAAAGAAGGAAAATCGACCATCATATACCTGGAAACAATATTCTGAAAAAGTCTCAACCAATACCTAACCTATCCCTGAAAGAAAAGGATACAAAAAATTTTAATTTAAAAATTATATATATTTACATACGGTCCTTTTCAGGACCTACAAAAGTCTCACACGTAGCAAATAACGATTGATAAATGAATCACTAACACCGATACTTTTTTTATTATAAATTAAATTTTTATTTTTTATTTTGATACTTTTCATTAAAATTTTATGCAATTTGTAAAATTATATCATTTTTTTATTTCGCGATGTACCACCCTGTGTACGCTATAGCACCTCTCAGACACCGCAGGGAGTGAGACGGGGGGAAGGGAGAATTCGATATAAGTTAAGCTATTACACCCCCTCAGACACTCAGGAGAGCGAGACGGGGGGAGGGAAAAAATCGATATGTCTCGCTATAGCGCCCCATATACTACTCATGTCCTTTGTAGCAGTATTTAAATAAGTATTCTATATCTCCTATTGTTGAACATAATTCAATATTAATATGACAGTTGAACTTTAGTAATAAATAAAGGTTATAAGAAACCATAAATCTATTGTCTGTTCACTTGTTGTTTGTGTATCATGTCTCATTTTTATTATTTCTCTGTCGATAAATAAGATAACCATTTGTCATTATTGTAGTTTCATTAAATCGTTTCGGAAAATCGTTCGTACACTTCCCTGGTTCTTTATGCATACAAGGTGAGTTTTTATTCTGATCTTCACAAGGGCTACGGACCATAAATTGTTTAACTATTTTATATAATCTGTGATTCTTATTTTTATTTGAAAATCAGCTACTATAAATTTATCAACGTCATCACTATTGTAAATTTACTTAAGAACATTAGCATGTAGGCATGCGGTAATCCTCTCTTTTGAAATTCTACTACGAATGAATATGCAATGCATTTTCCCAAAATATGTTTTTTAGAAATTTGCTCCATTAATAGTTTTAATTTTTGATAAAATACTTCAACAACAATATCTGGTCCATCTGTTACTTCTTCACTTCGTCCTATATTATTTGTGATTTCTTCCCATTTCCGATTGCATGTCATAGTAATGAAAAAATCTTATTTCCCAATTCTTCGTACTAATGTTATCGGATCAAGAAAATTTTGATATAAGTAACGTGGACTTCCTGTAAAAGTTGATGGTAATATAAACATTTTTAACCGACGCATTGGCCGAGTGGTTCGGCGCCCGCCAGGCGATCTGCAAAGTTAAGCAGCATTGGCCGCGGTTAGTACTTGGATGGATGACCGCTTCAAGGAACGCTGTGAGTCCAATCTGGACTTACTTTGTGTGACGATCACTTGGGCGTGCTGACCATATGACAATGTGAGCGGGAGGTGTGGCAGATACGGTGTAGGTATCCTGATACAAGGATGCCTAATACCGAATCTGCTATATACACCGACCCATCCCGGAGAGGGTATTCCCAGGTTTTATCCCACTGGGTTTGCCTATGGGTTTTCCCCTCTTCGCGGGTATTACCCCGGGCGAATGCGGAATGGGACGGGGAATTAACAAAAATTGAAAGTATAAATAATGGTGTTGGGTAATACGTTAAGATCGTAAAGATGAACTTGGAAGTAACCAAATTAAAAAAAAAAATATAAACATTTTTCTTATGCTATGACTGTTAATAATAATTATTTACTTTTATTAAAGCTTATTAATTTGCGAAAAATCAAAAAAATTTTTATTTCAATGCAGTACAATATAATGATATAAATATATAAAAAAAAATTAAATACATATTTTATATTGAACTACTATTGTCAATGAACTTAGCAAATTTATATATAATAATATAATATATGAAATCGCAACCAAGCGCAAGGAGCGAGGTAAATTTTGCTCGTCATTATTATAAAGAGAAAAGTTAATCTAAAAAAAATAAGGAGAGTTTATACAAAATCGATTCAATTTAAAAATGAATGAATTTTAAAAGTATTGTATTTATTAATATGATAATATTTTATTCTTTATAAGAAAATAATATACGCGTATTGTTTTAAATAATAGTACATTACGATACAAGTGCACAACATAGGTCGTTCCCTCCATGAGTATCGCACACTATTTTTCCTAGTAAGTTGCGCAAAGTTCGACACAACGCTAAAGAATGTGTTAGGTTTGGGGCGGGAGGACGGGGTGATTTGAGGGGAAGGCGGAGCCCCCCCGTTTGAAAAATTTTATGAAAATTCAACCAAAACATCAAAATATATGCACAGAATATTAAAAAAAAATACTTTTTTTTAATTGATTGTGATAAAATTTTTCAAATTAAAGAAGTATTAGAAAGTGTTTAAGAGGAAGAAGAAAAATGTTATATAAGAATTTAAAATCTACGCACAAGCATTGTAAGAATATTTTCATAAATAAAAAATAGAATTTAAAAAGTAAGGAAAAAATTAAAATAATTCATCATTAAAAAAATCAATTAAAAAATCAAATTATATGCATGGAATATTTTTTAAAAATAATGATTCTATAGAAATGATTGTGAACAAGTTGTGAATAAGTTTCCATGGATAGATGAAGAATTGTCACAGATGCGGCGTAAGAGAGATGCTACATATCGTAGATACAAACGAACAAAGGACGAGCAGTATCTCCTTGAATTTCTGCAGTTGCGTAGGGTGGTAGACGAACGCACGGACCGTGCTAAGACTGCTTATATTCACAATAGACTGTTTGGTGCTCTTGCGTGTGGTAATGTCTGGAAGGAGTTGAGAGACCTGAGACTGTTATCCGGACCTCAAGGGGATTTGAATGGATTCACTCCGGATGAGCTCATTGCGCACTTTACTGGGGTGTCAGTCTCGCCGCAGGAGGATAGTGAAGAGCGATTGAGAATTCTTTCTCAATGCAATGAAAGTGGGTTTACCTTTAAACCAATTAATTTTAATAATGTTGTTCTTGCAATTTCACATTTTTCCTCACAGGCTTGTGGTGAGGATGGCATTTCGCAAAGCGTTAATGTTAAAGCTTTACCATTTATTGGTGAACATCTTGTGACTCTGTGCAACTCCTCTTTTGCACGGGGGGTCTTCCCTTGCCGCTGAAAGCAAGCTCGTATTATACCATTGAAAAAGTGTGCTGCACCTAAGCAGCCAAAAGATTTTAGACCTATAGCCATCTTATGTTTTCTTTCAAAGGTTCTTGAGAAGATCGCCCATGACCAACTGCAGGAGTACATTACATCCAAAAAATTGCTCGATCCTATGCAGACGGACTTCAGGAAAAACCATTCTACGCAGACTACTGTACTTAAGCTTACAGACGATATAAGGTCAGGTCCAGACAGGAAACTTGTCACGTTACTACTACTTTTTGACTTTAGTAAGGCATTATTGAGTTTCCGTGAAAATGTCACCTGATTTCAGTAAAAATGTTATTGGATTTTGGTGCATTTATTACAGGGCAAAAGAGCTATTGACAAAGGACAAATTAATTTTTTCTTTTTAAGTAAAATACAATATTTTATTAATACTCATTTGAAGTATTGATTATTACATTTCATTTCATTCATATGTAATAAAGTAGTACAACATTTTTTATTTTAGTGTGGAATTAAAGTAGAGTAGCCTATTATGGAACAATAAGAAAAGTGGCTCCAATTATGAAACACGCGTGTAATATTTAATTTTGTAAATAATTTGAATGTCTTTAAAGCTACAATAAAATATAAGCGTTTTCGTTATGCTCTCCTCTTTTTGATACAATTAAAATAAAAGTTAGTACAAACCATCCAAATTAAAAGAATGAATATGATGAGACTGTTTCAGATAAGCACTAAATAATACTGATTGACTAATCATGGACGAATAGAGCTCGTAACTATTTTATTAACTTTATTGCTTTTTTATCATAATTTGACATTAAGGCAACTACGGAGGTTAGGCTAAAGTTTTATTTCCTAGTTTACAAATCACCCTTTTAATTTGTAATATTTTTTGGATTTATAAGTTTTCCACCATTCTGTGAGTATCAAAAAATCGTGTAAAATTAAAAAATCCAAAAAATTTCATGTATTAAAAATATGATTTGTAAACTAAAAAATAAAACCTAACTTAAATTCCGAAGTCACCTTAAAAGGCGGTCAGGACTATTTGCCGCATGGGGCGCTGCAGGTGAGGGATGAATATAAAATATTTTTTATACACGGATTTATAATTTATTAAGACAATTATATACTTCTAACGTTGTCAATAACTCTTGCAATATATATGTAGAATAATTATCGATGCTAATCTCGTTTGAAAAGTCTAAAATATTTTTGTACAGCGAAAAATGCTGCGCGTGATAGAGCCGATGTAAACATGTGTATTTTACTTTAGTGCGACAGAGAAAGTAATACTAAAGAATGATGAATACATATGCTCACGCCCTCGCTCACGCCGGCTCTATCCCGTGCTGCATTTTTCGCTTTACAACAATATTTTAGACTTTCCAAACTAGATTAGCATCAATAATTATTCTACATATATATGGCTAGAGTTATTGACAAAATTAGAGGTTTATTATTGTTTCAGTAAACTGTAAATCGTTGTGTAAAAATAATACCGCATTTTTCTCTCACCTGACCGTAGCGCCCCAATGCGGCAAATAGTCCCGACCGCCTCTTAACAGTTATTTGTTTTGTAGACAAAAGACCATAGAATCAATTGATAACAAGATTTAAAATTTTAATAGACTTCTATTTATGGAGCATAGGGTATCCTATGTATTTTAAAAAAATGCGGGATCAAAATCTAAATTCCAACTTAAAAATAATAATACTTCTTAAAGTTAACTAAAATTACAAAAATGGCCAAAATACATTTAATCTGACATAAAAACCTTTCCGAAATAAATTTTTAACGATTTTAAACGATTTTTAATGATTTTTAACAATTTTTTATTTAAATATCAATAACTATCTGTAAATTATAAAATGAAGAATGTTTCGTAACTAGAAAATGAAACACGGATGCTAGGCGAGGGTTTGGGTGTGCTATGGGATCGCCATTTCACCTCCCGTGGAGTATATACTATTTTTCGCTATGCCCAGACCGAAACTATGACTTTTGTTTTTCGGTGCCGGGACGAAAGTCGTAGTTTCGGGCAGGGTATAGCAAAAAATAATTTTCTTCAAATTTACCTCTCTTTTTGCATCTCACTACGTCTTCACTGGAACTCTCTCTCACTTTCTCTCTCTCTCTCTCTCTCTCTCTCTCTCTCTCTCTCTCTCTCTCTCTCTCTAACTTAAATCGTGATAGTCTAAATCAAGCTATTTTACGTAATCTTATAATAAAATCGCAAGAGAGCCATGCGACTTCTTGTTCTAATAATCAACTTATTAATGGTTTGGTTAATGGATTGTCCTCTGTCCTTGTTTCGTCAATTGATAAATGTGCACCCCTTAAAACTCGTAATCTAATGATTAAAAGGAAGCCCTGGGTTACTCCAGACATTTGTGTTAAAATGAAGTAGCGTGATAGAGCTTACCGCTCAGTAGCTCGTTTAGGCTCTATCATGTCTATAGCAAATTATCAAAGACTCCGTGGGGAAGTCTCAAATGCTTTCGATATGGCCAAGAATGAATATATTTCAAATCGTTTATCGGCTTCGTCGAATTCAGCAAATCGTTGGTTAACACCGCATAAGATTGGGCTTCCTAATAAGATTTTACTCTCACCATTGCAATATTTTTCATCTAAATCAATCAATCAATCAATCAATCAATCTCTCTCTCTCTCTCTCTCTCTCTCTCTCTCTCTCTCTCTCTCTCTCTCTCTCTCTCTCTCTCTCTCTCTCTCTCTCTCTCTCTCTCTCTCTATATATATATATATATATATATATATTGCTATGTAGAAATTTATTTATATTTAAATAAATCAATTTAAATTAATCAAAAAAATAAGTTTGCCCGTCGCCGCATGCAAACTTCGATTTGTCAAAAATTTTGTTTTATTAAAGGCGCCAGACGAATCAGCAGCTAACTCACGGTAAGCACGAACCTCGGGCTCTCTTAGATAAGGAGGTGGGCGATCTCTAGCGGAAAATTTTTGAAACCGAAAGTCAGAGAGATTTACATAGGTATAACGCAAAGAAACATTTAAACTCAACACTTCGATGTAATCTTAATATTTCACACTTTATTTTTAGGTCAAGTCAAAGAAGCTATTTATTTAATTTAAGATTAACGAGCTCTCTCATAACCCATTCACATTCAATAGAAAATTTTAATTAAGAAACAATGGAAAATAAATTTAATTAATGTAGGAATCAACTCCTCTAATAGTAAATAACAATAAAAAATTTAATTTACTCATCAGCAGTAGCTGAAATAATCGCTAAATTTACTTAATCAAAATGGTTGTCAAGAGCCCACGTCACCTTGTATCGCTTTCTCACTCTCACACTATGCACACTACGCGCCACTGTATCTATCAATTTCAGAAAAATAAACTATTTAATTTGTTAATAAATTTCACTGGTCAATTTAAATTAGTAAGACAAAATAATTTATCAATTCACTTCTTGGTATTCAATTTATAATAATTTAACGGTCGACAAAATCGCTAGACACGTGGTCACGACGCCCTCTCACTCTTATCACTCTAAACCGTCGTGTCTATTAATTTTAAATGGAAAAGAAAAGAACTATTAATTCTCAATTAAATTCTACCAGTCGATTAATTTAATTAAGTAAATCAAATTTTGTTTATTTCCTGAATCCCGTCAAATAAAATTTCCGGTCGATAAAATTGTTAGACACGTGGTCAAAATGCTCGCACTCCCGCACTCTCGAAAATTTTTCTTTTACGAATAAGTACAGCAAAATTCACATAAACTTTCAATTTTTCACTTAATTCTAATTTTACAATCAATGCTTTCTTTTTCACATATAAGCAATAAAATTTAAGTTGTTATCATTTAAATTTTGCATGAATAAGCTATAGGAAAAAACAAAATAATCATGATGCGAAACTCAATGCATGATTCGAAGTTTTCTTATATCTCTGGTAAAATATGCAGCGCTGCCATTTGAGGTACACATTCGGAAAAATATCCTTTCCGCCAAATGTACATTTTCACTTTCATGAAAAATAAATGAATAGTTATTATTACTATAAATATATGTGAACATAAATTATAAAAAAAAAATCTAGGTAGATCTCTGAGTATCGAACCTTTGACCATGATTTGACCGTTGACCATGATGACGCCTTAACCACTTGAGCTACGCATGCATTAATAACTTAAAGAAATCGTTCATATTCATCGCCCTCCTCCCTAATTGTTTTTGATTAATAATTCTAAGAATAAATAGATTTAATCTTTATTTAATTATATTGATTTATTATTTCAATATTTTTTTCAATAATTATGCATTACGATAAACAAAAATCATGTTTAATTAAAATCATATTTATTAATTCTTTATTATACTTTTTTGATAAATTTTAATATAAAGAAGGAAAATTTCTTTTTATTTTCGACTTTATCATACGAGATAGCTACCGCAGAGGACACCGTCCCTTTATCACCCATACCTGAAGTAAGACAAAAACAGGCATTACCTATACTATACCGCTGTCTTTCTAACTCTGAGTTACGTTTTCGCACATTGCGTGCTTCCTCCAGTACTATATACTCTAAGGTTGAAAATATCTAGCTGGAATTCCTAGTGTGGTACTTCGTCTATCTGCTAAACTGAACTTTCTCACTCATGGATTGAATAGCATCACTGGGATCTCAGCAGGAATTCTATGTGGAAGTCTATTGTCTCTAACGTATGTCATAACCCTGTTGAAAATATTTAGCTCGAATTCCAGCTGGATTTTAATGTAGAATCTCATGTCGAAGACCATGGATTCTACGTAGGCATGCGTGGATATGGACCAGAACATAGAATTCCATCAGATTTCATATAGAATCCATAGACTTCTACATGGAATTCCAACTAAACATTTTCAACAGGAAACGCATGAAATACATTAGTGACTATCAGTGACGTAAGTTATGAAGTATAAATTTTTAATGTTGTTTTCACAAAAAACTTTTTTTTTCAATAAGAAAAAAGCGAACAGAGAATATGAGAGTGTTTATATCCTTATACTATCGCTAAATTTTTGAATAGATTTATTAATAAAAATGATTTTTTAAATTTTAAAACAGCTTTGATAAAGAAATTATAAATAAATTTATTTGTAAAATTAATTAATCGTTGCTTATAAAGTTTAGAACTACCAACTCTGCCGGCAAAATAAGTATTTTTAACATACTTTTAAGAATCTTTAATGAAAAGTAAAATTATTATTTTTTAGCGATCTGTGTGAGTATAACTCAGCTAACTGCTGCTATGTTGCCAACCTTGCACAAAAATTATACTTTTCTCTCGAATATTGGCACGGAAGATTTGAAATATTTAAGGAATCTTCCATGGAATATTGTTGTAATATTCGTATTTCCTTGGTTCTTCTTACATTGGAATATTCCATGGAATATTCTTGAACGATTTCAAGAATATTCCAATGGAAGGTTTGGGTAATCTCATATCTTTTATGAAATGTTCCTGGAAGATTTTTGGAAGATTTCAATAAAAGATTCAGAGTTTCAGATTTACCACGGAATGTTTCTGGAATATTTTATTAAAGGTTGTGAAATGCTGTGAGGGGATAGTATATATATTATATAATAATACATTATACGCATACATCAATACATATACGCATACATAAACAGTGACATTTAGTTATAAAATCGCATTTACATAATCACTTCGACTGTACACAACAAAGCGCCGACCCTTTCGCTTATATAGTAAGTAAGGTATCGTCCAACTGCTTGGGGATAAAACTCCCATTTTACGAACATCTCCCTATCGGCGTCACTGGAGATCTCCTGTAACATTCCGCGCAACCTTCCAACGAAAACTTCATAAAATCCTTCAAGAATCTTTCACGCAATATTCCACTAAAAGATTACTTAAATCGTTCTGTGAAATGTTTCGTGGAATATTTCTGAAAGATTTATATAATATTCCGCTCCCTTACCGAAAAAAACTATAATCAATAACCGTTGTGAACTATAGCTGATGAGTGTAGTAGTATTATAGTGATATATACTATAGTTACGTATAGTAGTTTCGCGCTACTATAATCAAAAATTACAATCACTATGTAGTCAAACTATATTGAGGATTATAGTATATTATAAGTAATGATTGTAATTAATTACATTAATTTCTTCCTTCTATGATCGATAACGTGATTAATCATGATGAATAATTCCTATGGGTCTATATAATGTATCGCTTTATAATGTACTTATGGTTATATGGCTTATGGGTTTATATTATATGAGTTGATGGTTTGTAGGGTTATGATATATGAGTAGATGGTTTCTAGGTTTATGGTTCATGAGTTTATAAATTTATGGTTAATAGGTTTATGGTTTATGGATTTATTGCTTAAAAAATTATTGTTTATGGGTTTATGATTAATAAGCTCATGGTCTATGGGTTTATGGTATACGGGTTTATGATTTATGGGTTTATGGTATACGGGTTTATGATTTATGGGTTTATGGTATACGGGTTTATGATTTATGGGTTTATGGGTTTATGATTTATGGGTTTATGAGTTTATGGCTCATGGGCTTATGGCTCATGGGTTTATGGCTTATGGGTGTATAGGTTAATGATTTATGGCTTTATGATTTATGGGTTTATCGTTTATAGGTTTATGGTTTATGGGTTTATGGTTTATGGGTTTATTGTTTATGGGTTTATAGTTTATGGGTTTATGGTTTATGGGTTTATGGTTTATGGGTTCATGGTTTATGGGTTTATGGTTTATGGGTTTATGGTTCATGGTTCATGGGTTTATGGGTTTATGGTTTATGGGTTTATGGTTTATGGGTTTATGGTTTATGGGTTTATGGGTTTATGGTTTATGGTTTATGGTTTATGGGTTTATGGTTTATGATTTTATGGTTTATGGTTCATAAGTTTATGGTTTATCGGATTACGGTTTATGAGTTAATGGGTTATGGGTTTATGGTTTATAGGTTAATGGCTTATGGGTTTATGGTTTATGGGCTTATTGTTTAAGGGTTTATGGGTTTATGGTTACTAGGTTTATGTTTTATGGATCTATGGCTTATAGGTTTATCGTTTATGGTTTATGGGTTTATGGGATAATGGTTTATGGATTTATGGATTTATAATTAATATGTTTATGAATTTATGTTATATAGGTTTATGGGCATGAAATATATATATTAATAGTATATAAGTCTATAGTTTCACAGTTAATGGATTTATAGTTTATGGGTTAATAGTTTATGAATTAATGGTTTATGGGTTTATGGTTTATAGGTTTTTGGTTTATGGGTTTATGGTTTATGGGTTTATAGTTTATAGGTTTATGGTTTATGGGTTTATGGTTTATGGATTCATGGTTTATGGTTTATGGGTTTATGGTTTATAAGTTTATGGGTTTATGGGTTTATGGTTTATAAGTTTATGGTTTATGGGTTTATAGTTCATGGGCTTATGGTTTATAGATTTATGGTTTATGAGTTTATGATTTATGGGTTTATGGTTTATGGTTCATAAGCTCATGGTTTATCGGCTTATGGTTTATGAGTTAATGGGTTATGGGTTTATGGTTTATAGGTTAATGGCTTATGGGTTTATGGTTTATGGGTTTATTGTTTAAGGGTTTATGGGTTTATGGTTACTAGGTTTATGTTTTATGGGCCTATGGTTTATAGGTTTATGGTTTATGGTTTATGGTTGATGGTTTATGGGTTTATGGTTTATGCGTTTATAGTTTATGAGTTTATGGCTCATGGGCTCATGGCTCATGGGCTTATAGCTTATGGGTTTATGGTTTATGGGTTTATAGCGTAGGGTTTATAGCTATCGCTTTATAGCTTATAGGTCTATCGTTTATGGTTCATGGGTTTATGGGATAATAGTTTATGGATTTATGGATTTATAGTTAATAGGTTTATAAATTTATGTTATATGGGTTTATGGGCATGATATATATGTGGTTATAGTATATGGGTTTATGGTTCCATACTTCATGGATTTATGGTTCATAAGTTCATAGTTTTTGGGTTCATGGTTTATGGGGATATGGGTTTGTGGTTTATGGGTTTATGGTTTATGGGATCATGGTTCATGGGTTTATGGTTTATGGGTTTATGATTTATGGGTCTATGTTTTATGCGTTTATAGTTTATGAAATGATGGTTTATGAGTTTATGGTTTATGGGTTTGTGGTCCATGGGTTTTTAGTTGATAGGTTTATGGTTTATGGGTTTATGGGATCATGGTTTATGGGCTTATGGTTTATGGGTTTATGGTTCATAGGTTAATGGTTAATGGGTTTATAAATTCATAGCTAATAGGTTTATGGTTTATAGATTCATTGTTCATAAATTCATTGTTTATGGGTTTATGATTTATAAGCTCATGGTCTATGGGTTTATGGTATACGGGTTTATGATTTATGGGTTTATGAGTTTATGGCTCATGGGCTTATGGCTCATGGGTTCATGGCTTATGGGTATATAGGTTAATGATTTATGGCTTTATGATTTATGGGTTTATCGTTTATAGGTTTATGGTTTATGGGTTTATGGTTTATGGGTTTATGGTTTATGGGTTCATGGTTTATGGGTTTATGGGTTTATGGTTTATGGTTTATGATTTTATGGTTTATGGTTCATAAGTTTATGGTTTATCGGCTTACGGTTTATGAGTTAATGGGTTATGGGTTTATGGCTTATAGGTTAATGGCTTATGGGTTTATGGTTTATGGGTTTATTGTTTAAGAGTTTATGGTTCATAAGTTTATGGTTTATCGGCTTACGGTTTATGAGTTAATATGTTATGTGTTTATGGTTTAACGGTTAATGGCTTATGGGTTTATGGTTTATGGGTTTATTGTTTAAGGGTTTATGGGTTTATGGTTACTAGGTTTATGTTTTATGGATCTATAGCTTATAGGTTTATCGTTTATGGTTTAAGGGTTTATGGGATAATGGTTTATGGATTTATGGATTTATAATTAATATGTTTATGAATTTATGTCATATGGGTTTATGGGCATTAAATATATATATTTATAGTATATAAGTCTATAGTTTCACAGTTAATGGATTTATAGTTTATGGGTTAATAGTTTATGAATTCATGGTTTATGGGTTTATGGTTTATAGGTTTTTGGTTTATGGGTTTATGGTTAATGGGTTTATAGTTTATGGGTTTATGGGTTTATGGTTTATAAGTTTATGGTTTATGGGTTTATAGTTCATGGGCTTATGGTTTATAGATTTATGGTTTATGAGTTTATGATTTATGGGTTTATGGTTTATGGTTTATAAGTTTATGGTTTATCGGCTTATGGTTTATGAGTTAATGGGTTATGGGTTTATGGTTTATAGGTTAATGGCTTATGGGTTTATGGTTTATGGGTTTATTGTTTAAGGGTTTATGGGTTTATGGTTACTAGGTTTATGTTTTATGAATCTATGGTTTATAGGTTTATGGTTTATGGTTTATGGTTGATGGTTTATGGGTTTATGGTTTATGCGTTTATTGTTTATGAGTTTATGGCTCATGGGCTCATGGCTCATGGGCTTATAGCTTACGGGTTTATGGTTTATGGGCTTATAGCGTAGGGTTTATAGCTATCGCTCTATAGCTTATAGGTCTATCGTTTATGGTTCATGGGTTTATGGGATAATAGTTTATGGATTTATAGTTAATAGGTTTATAAATTTATGTTATATGGGTTTATGGGCATGATATATATGTGGTTATAGTATATGGGTCTATGGTTTTATAGTTCACGAATTTATGGTTCATAAGTTCATAGTTTTTGGGTTCATGGTTTATGGGGATATGGGTTTGTGGTTTATGGGTTTATGGTTTATGGGATCATGGTTCATGGGTTTATGGTTTATGGGTTTATGATTTATGGGTCTATGTTTTATGGGTTTGTAGTTTATGAAATGATGGTTTATGAGTTTATGGTTTATGGGTTTGTGGTCCATGGGTTTTTAGTTGATGGGTTTATGGTTTATGGGTTTATGAAATCATGGTTTATGGGCTCATGGTTTATGGGTTTATGGTTCATAGGTTAATGGTTAATGGGTTTATAAATTCATAGCTAATAGGTTTATGGTTTATAGATTCATTGTTTATAAATTTATTGTTTATGGGTTTATGATTTATAAGCTCATGGTCTATGGGTTTATAGTATACGGGTTTATAATTTATGGGTTTATGGTTAATGGGTTTATGGTTTATGAGCTTATGGCTCATGGGTTTATGGCTTATGGGTACATAGGTTAATGATTTATGGCTTTATGATTTATGGGTTTATCGTTTAGGAGTTTATGGATTATGGGTTTATGGTTGATCGGTTTCTGGTTTATAGGTTCATAGATTATAAGTTCATGGTTTATGGGTTTATGATTTATGGGTTTATAATTTATGGTTTATGGTTTACGGGATTATGAATAATGGGTTTACAAATTTATGGCTAATAGGTTTATGGTTTATGGATTTATTGTTTATGGGTTGATGATTTACAAGCTCTTGGTCTATGGGTTTATGATTTATGAGCTCATGATCTATGGGTTTTTGGTATACGGGTTTATAATTTATAGGTTTATGGTTTATTATTTTATTTTTCATGAAATTATTGTTTATGAGTTTATGATCTATGAGCTTATGACCTATAGGTTTATGGATTACGAGTTTATGGTTTATCTGCTTATGGTTTATGAGTTAATGGGTTATGGGTTTATGGTTTATAGGTGAATGGCTTATGGGTTTATGGTTCATGGGTTTATTGTTTAAGGGTTTATGGGTTTATGGTTACTAGGTTTATGTTTTATGGGTCTATGGTTTATAGGTTTATGGTTTATGGTTTGTGGTTGATGGTTTATGGGTTTATGGTTTATGTGTTTATAGTTTTTGAGTTTATGGCTCATGGGCTCATGGCTTATGGGCTTATAGCTTATGGGTTTATGGTCTATGGGTTTATAGCGTAGGGTTTGTAGCTATCGTTTTATAGCTTATAGGTCTATCGTTTATGGTTCATGGGTTTATGGGATAATAGTTTATGGATTTATGGATTTATAGTTAATAGGTTTATAAATTTATGTTATATGGGTTTATGGGCATGATATATATGTGGTTATAGTATATGGGTCTATGGTTTCATAGTTCATGGATTTATGGTTCATAAGTTCATAGTTTTTGGGTTCATGGTTTATGGGGATATGGGTTTATGGTTTATGAGTTTATGGATTATGGGTTTATGGTTGATCGGTTTCTGGTTCATAGGTTCATAGATTGTAAGTTCATGGTTTATGGGTTTATGATTTATGGGTTTACAGTTTATAATTTATGGTTTATAGGATTATAAATAATGGGTTTTCAAATTTATAGCTGATAGGATTATAGTTTATGGATTTATGGTTTATGGGTTGATGATTTATAAGCTCATGGTCCATGGGTTATTGATTTATGAGCTCATGATCTATGGGTTTTTGGTATACGGGTTTATAATTTATAGGTTTATGGTTTATTATTTTACTTTTCATGAAATTATTGTTTATGAGTTTATGATTTATGAGCTTATGACCTATAGGTTTATGGATAACGGGTTCATGGTAAATAGGTTTATGGTATACAGGTTTACGGATTTATGGGTTTATAGTTAATATGCTTATGAATTTATGTTATATGGGTTTATGGGCATGAAATATATATATTTATAGTATATAAGTCTATAGTTTCACAGTTAATGGATACATAGTTAATGGGTTAATAGTTTATGAATTCATGGTTTATAGGTTTATGGTTTATGGGTCAATAGTTTATAGGTTCATGGTTTATGGGTTCATGGTTTATGGGCTTATGGTTTATGGGTTTTTGGTTTTTGGGTTTATGGTTTATGGGTTTATAGTTTATAGGTTTATAGTTTATGGGTTCATGGTTTATGGGCTTATGGTTCATGGTTTATGGGTTTATGGTTTATAAGAGTATAGGTTTATGGTTTGTAAGTTTATGGTTTATGGATTTATGGATTTATGGTTTATGAGTTTATGATTTATGGGTTTATGGTTTATGTGTTTATGGTTAATAAGTTTATGGTTTATCGGCTTACGGTTTATGAGTTAATGGGTTATGGGTTTATGTTTTATGGGTTTATAGTTTATGAAATGATGGATTATGAGTTTATGGTTTATGGGTTTGTAGTTCATGGGTTAATAGTTGATGGGTTTATGGTTTATGGGTTTATGGTTTATGGGTTTATGGTTTATGGGATCATGGTTTATGAGTTTATGGTTTATGGGTTTATGGTTTATGAGTTTATGGTTTATGGATTTATGGTTGATCGGTTTCTGGTTTATAGGTTCATAGATTATAAGTTCATGGTTTATGGGTTTATGATTTATGGGTTTATAGTTTATAATTTATGGTTTATGGTTTATAGGATTATAAATAATGGGTTGACAAATTCATGGCTAATAGGTTTATATTTTATGGATTTATTGTGTATGGGTTGATGATTTATAAGCTCATGGTGTATGGGTTTATGATTTATGAGCTCATGGTCTATGGGTTTTTGGTATACGGGTTTATAATTCATAGGTTTATGGTTTATTATTTTATTTTTCATGAAATTATTGTTTATGAGTTTATGATTTATGAGCTCATGACCTATAGGTTTATGGATTACGGGTTTATGGTTAATAGGTTTATAGTATACGGGTTTACGGATTTATGGGTTTATAGTTAATATGTTTATGAATTTATGTTATATGGGTTTATGGGCATGAAATATATATATTTATAGTATATAAGTCTATAGTTTCACAGTTAATGGATTTATAGTTTATGGGTTAATAGTTTATGAATTCATGGTTTATAGGTTTATGGTTTATGGGTTAATAGTTAATAGGTTCATGGTTTATGGGCTCATGGTTTATGGGTTTTTGGTTGATGGGTTTATGGGTTTATAGTTTATAGGTTTATGGTTCATGGGTTTATGGTTTATGGGTTCATGGTTTATGGGTTTATCGTACACGGAAAGAGGCATTCACGTGAAATATATACAAGAGTGGAAAATATCATCAATATTCAGATTGATGTCTACTATAATTCGTGTGACGTAACCTACGCCAAGAATGATTAGTCACTTGAAATTCACATGATATACTATCACTGTATAAATAACTGTAACATCATGTTGTAAAACACTGATGTCACACCGAAATACGTTAGCGCAAAAGTATCACCCTGTTTGTAGGTGAAAAAAATTGTTGACACAGTCACACGCATTGAAAGCAGCATGCGCAACTAGTATGCGCGTGACGAATTAAATGATCGCAATGAATGCGTGTGGATCTTTTATTTTAATTATTTCAGAAATATCTGATTATTTTTGTGAGTTTCTTAATTTACATTAATAATATAAAGTTTATCAATAATTATTTTTATTTTTTAGTTAAAATTGAGATTTTTCTATGCCGTTATACGCGCTAAAATTAAAAAAAAGTGGACAATACACTTATACTTTCTTCTATATTACTTTTATGCTTTTAATCATATAACTTAAAAAATGATCAGTGAAATCGAAATATGAAAAGAAAATACATTGGAAATTGTATCAAAATAATTGGAAAATTCTTTAAAAAACAAGTAAAGCACACACATGTATATACTAAAGGGAGTTTCGTCCTGTTCGCTCCACTCGCCAACTCTTCGAATATAATAAAAAAATTAATCACTTCCTCTTTCTATTTTTTAATTTTGGGCTTGAGATTAGCATATATAAATATATGGCCGCATTATGTGTTTTTTTTTAATATATGGGTTTAGGACATTTTGTTAATGCAAAATTTGTGGTGTTATTGTAAAGAATGAAAAACACTTTAAAATATATTTAACAATACATGATAAAAATTTAAGTTTTATTTGTATGCAATGTAATAAAAATTACGAAAAAATCTTTTTCGTAATTTTTTGAAAAGATCATTCAATACAATATTCAAAAGTTCATAATAAATTATTTTTAAATATTTTCTAGCATTGTATAAGATTCAATTGAAAATATAATTTAAATTGATGCATAAAAATAAATATATGTAATTTAAATGATATAAAAATGGAATATTTCATGATAAATATTTTTTTGTGTATGAGTTTTTTACACAAGTAATAGTAAAATTTTTAATATATAAAGATTCAATACATTTCCAACAGTACTTATGCTGTTGAATTTTTTATGAAGTGGCTGAGGAAGTGAATAAGGAGTGATAATTGTGTTGTCTGAGCATATTTGTTACATAAGACAAGACTATTTAATAGAACATATAAAAACTTATAATGAATCAAGTTTAAATATTTGCTAACGTTAAAATGGATTTAATAGAAAAGATAATTTAAATCGACACAAAAATACAAGATATGTAATTTAAAGTATATAAAAATTTAAAAAAATTGAAAATATAAATAAAATGCATGGCAAAAACGATATTTAAAACACTCACTTGATATTAATATTAAAAAATTCAAATTTTTGTGTTTTGGAGTTTATTTTTAGATTTATGAATGAAAACCAGAAAAATAAGTATTACATATCTTTATAATTTTACATATTTTATACATAAACTTTAATTTATAAACATATTTATAAATGGTATCTTGTACAAATATATTGGATTCCATTTCTTAAAACACTTATACATGGCATTTTTAACATTAAGGAGTTATACTCCAGAAGCATCCTTCTATCCATTTGGCTTGTTACAGACCAGGCAAATATGTGGGTATCGAACCCAACTGTTTCGAATAGTAAAACGTGGCGAATTGTCATTTTCGTTCAAATTAAGAACTACAATAGTTTTTGGTTTGTACGTTAATCACAACCTTTCCCAAACATGTTTTTTTTTCCATGTTAGGAAAATAATTATCTGCTTCACCGTTATCTTCTACAACCGAGCCGTAAACAATAGCTTCGTTATCGTATATACTAAATTTTTTATTCATTAGACTTAAAAGATAACGTTTTGAAATTGTTTTTAATACATTTTTTTTACAAGAAGTGGAAACGGCAATTGATTTAATATCGCGGTGCTTCGACTCAAAGCGCATTGCTGACGTATTAACAGGTGGACCATTTTGTATAATAAGTCTTATGTAATGTAAAAGCAAGTGAAATTTAATAGTTAGTTCTCCGCCAAGCTGTAAATATAATTCGTAATGTGCTGTAATCAATGACTTTAATTTCTCTAAATATATCCATGTTAAATGAGGTGAAGTTACTATATTCAATATTTGCCGTAACTGAATGTATGAATTCCAGACTTTATTGTCTTTTACAATTAAATGTCCCACCATCAATCCAAAATATCTAGCAAAAAACAACAATTGTGAAGCCGACATTTTTAGACGATTATTCCTTTTTACATAATCTAAATAAATGTCCTCCGGTAAGTTACTGCTTTCAAATTCAAAACATATATTTTTCATCATATAATTAACATATTCTACTGTAAAATGTCCATGCGTAACTAAAGATAGCAGTATGAACGCCATAACATAATTGGCCAGGCCCTCGTACACATCGTGCATTATGTCAATGCTGCTATTCTCAATTACATCGTAATCAATGATTTCATGAAAACAGCACATTCCTCTAAACAGCACATTTCTCTAACACCTGTATTTCTGGTATCCAATATTTTCGAATCTATATTATGTTTTAGTTTTGTACGCAATAATGTTACATTTTCCTCAACTAGTGTTTTTATTTGGTTCAAACTCGCATAGCATATCCGGCATGAATGTGTACGCGAGAAACTCTGTATAAAACCAAGAGCACAATTCAGGCCCAGATTGTCTCCTTCTACAAATGTTGTAATTATGTAAATTTTATGTACGATATTATCAATAAATACGTCAAATCCGTTAGTTCTCAGATTATTTAGTTCAACAATACTGGCTTTGAAAACAGGTTTATTACCAACTATTTTTCGATGTTTTGCATAGAAAATATCGCTTAAAACAATGCTTTTAAGTTTAGACGAAAAATTCGGAGGAAAGCAAGGTATTGTTATATAAACACAACCGACTTGATTTTTTCCCGCGCTTGGACCCAGGGCATTTCCAGTCTCGATATCATCATAGTAAATTATTGCAGGTAATGCAATTCCTTTTTTTTTCGTCTTTAAATTTTTTAAGCTGAGTTTCCCACAATGATCCCTGCACGAAATTGAATAAGGCTGTATCATCTGCATTGGTTGAATTAATAAATTTTTGTGATTCTAAAAATGTCATATAGTCTAAAGTAGTTTTTAATAAACCCTTTGTTTGTAATAATACGGATAAAGAATGTTTAATTGGTATATGCATTGTTTGTACTTTTTTTAATGACAGTAACTTTATTTAAATTTTTTTGGACACTTTTATTAACTGTTATTGTATTAACTACTGGCTCTACGTATAATCCTACACTTCTATACAAACGCAGCCTTCTATCTTTGGTACTGTACTTCAGGAATGGATCGTTATATTTTTGGAAAGTATTTTGACAAACGTTAATATATGAATCTTTTAATGAATCTAATTTTTCTTTTTCTATATTTAATAAACTAATAATTCCATCAAGTTTACTATTCAATTCTTTAGATGAGAAAAGGATTATATACATCCTTAATAAAACTTCTAAAAGTATTAATCACGAAAGTAACATCTTCCTCGGTAAAATTTAATTTTTCATATGAAGAACAAGTTACCTTAAACACATCTGTATTTAAATCCATTGTCATAAAAATTTTATAATTATCTTTAAATTTAATAAAATATATTAAAAAACTAACGCGTTAAATATTATATAATTCTTCAGTTTTACAAATAAAAAATAAATTAATAACAATAACTATTATTTAATGCTTTTGAATTTCATGCCATAGTTTTTTCTTTCGGTTAGTTCCTATTATCACTTCACCTCTCAAACTTAATTCATAAATGTCTTGTTGAAAAAAGCTCCAAATGTGTTTACTAGCTTTAGTAAATTCAGAATCAAAAGCAAAAAAGATCTTGAAGCAAAGATCAACAACGGCAGCGGGGGAGTCACAAACATATATGATTTTGTCTGCTGCAACATACGAATCCTGAATGTCATTCAAGGGACTCCATAAAATTACATATAGTTGAACTTTGTAGTTTTTTTGTCTATCTTTAATGTTTTTTTCATATAGTCGTCGTGCTTGCTATTAACAAAACTTTGCAGAGCCTCGATACTTTGGGGCACCTAGAAAATGTATATAAAATGATACAGCATATTTAAGTAACTGTTTCTAGAAAAAAGACACGATTTAAAAAATTTAGCGGAAAAGAAAAGTTGATATCTGAATAAAACTTTTCACAAATATTAAAAATTGAACGAGTTTGAAATAATTACTAAATAATAAGTCACGTAACAATGTAATCATTGTACCAAAATATGGTCATATAAATAAAACAAATAGTTTTAAATTCAAAATATTATGCCTATTTCATATATTATACACAGTATAAATTTTAACACATGGCTTAGAAAATAAATTGTCTTGGATTGGTTAACGATTAATTTATTGTAAATGTATAAAGTTACATAATATTCATAAGATATCGTATTCAAATCAAAGGACGTTTTTAATAAAAAAACGTAAATTTAATTTCTTTTATATTGCAACTACACATTGATAAAATCAATTTTTAATATTGTCACAATTTTTTTTTAATTATAGCAAAAATATTAGGTAGAATATATGTAGGATAGTATTTTGATGATAGTATGTTGACGTTACTAATATTATTGTAAAAAATAATTGAAAATTCCCATACCTCAATATGCTCTATATACGACGGTACTATGTCTGATTGATTTAGTGTCCACTCCTGGTCATCTGATTTCCGTTTGAATGCAAAAGGAATTAAAATGGGCACTAGCAATAAACCTAAGACTGCAGTACCTATAAAAAATGTATATTTCATGAGACAATTTAAAGTTTTTAATCCTAGTTATAAAAAATTTAATGATTTTAATTTAGTGTTTAATACTACTTTCAATAGCAACGTTGGAAAATTGAGACTTATTGAGTATACTTACAAATACTAGCTATATCCTTATATTTTTCTATAACTTGTCGCAAATTTAGATAATCTATACTCAAGCGAATAACTGAATTTTCTGCACTTGCATTTATAGTACAATTACTGTTATCTAATTGTACCGAATCATTCATGAGATCCTCATCTATTTTATTTTCAATAACCTTTCGAGATTTTCTCGATTTCACAGTCGTTGAATTATTTTGAGCTAATGCGTATTACACTATTTTTTCAGCAACAGGCTCCCAACTTTCGAGTAGTTTATTCCAAACTGTACAGTTTGGAAAATGTTTGTTATTTGCCTGAACGGTGTTTTCAAAAAATTTTTCAAAATCGAGTCTAATCTGTAAAATTTTTTTAAATTTTACTATGTATATTTATTATTAAATATCATGAAATCATAAAATTAATGATAAATATCAATTTGGGCCCTAAAGTGTCTTTCAATACAATGAACCTGTCAGTAATTTCTGTGAAAGTTTTATCAACATATTCAACTTGATGCCTTCGACTGAACGATACCTTCCATGCATCAAGAACTTGGGACTCATCAGAGTCTGGAGAAAACAAAATTGATAGGTCAACTGTTGTTTTTTTAAATACTGAAACTGTAAAAAATATAATTATAAAAATATATTTTTATGTAAAAATAACGTCGAATATTTATTCGAAAAGTACACAGAAAAACTTATACTTTTATTTGTATTTCCTTCTTTTTTTTTCAAATTCAAAATGTTCAACTTTTCTAAAATATGTCTCCTACTTTCATAAGAATCATACAGATAACCTTGGCTATTAAACCGCTGCACAACCTTTTTAGTACTTGGATCTCAAAAGAACCTTTTAAATACTGAGTCTATAGTTTTATCGTTCGGAAACAATTCCTGAAACTCCGTTCTTAAACTTTCAAAATCACTAGCGGAATTTCTGCGAATAAAAAATTTTTAATAATTACAATTCATCATTTACTCATGAAAAAGTAGTAAATAATTTATCAGGCCAATGTAGTATGAAATCGCGATGAAATTAAAATTATAATGCAATAAATAAAATTAAAATAAAATGTCAGTGGCTCATCTTACTTCAATGCCTCACAATAGTCAGATTGTTCTAATTTTTCATTCATTAATTTATCGTTGGCAATTTGACATAGTTCGTATTTCATTTTATCAATCATTCCAGTTTTTGCATACTTGTATAAAATTATTTTTCCTGGTAATCCATGGGATAATAAATATTTAAATAATGCATTTGACTAATGTTCTGAAAAATCAAATTATGAACATCTATGTTATATTTTATAAATTGAAGTTAATTTGTATACATATATATCACTGGTCTAGCAGAATTAAGATAAGACTTTAATATAGATTGAACCACTAGTAAAATTTAATATTTAAAGTAATATGAAGCAAAAATTAAAAGTGTCTCATACTCTGCAGAAATAAATATTCAAAAGTATATTAGAGTAAAATGTTATACAAGGAAATTACCTTTACTATATAAATTTTGAACATTTTGTAATTGTTTTAATACTATAAAATCAACAGTTGGTACTTTATCATCTAAACCTGACTGAGCACTTTTAACTTGATTAGTAATATTTGTTAAAGGACGTCTGTCGTTACATTGTTCGTTATTATTATAATTACTTTCTTGAACAGAATTTTTAATTCGTGTAACAATGTGATTTTTAAAATTAAGTTTAAAGCGATCGTTATAAATTTTAAATTTATTTGGAGGTATCATTTCATCAATATCATCAAAGCTAAGCTTTAGAAATTTTTCTTCTGTTATAGTAAACACTGAAATAATATTAATAAAACTGCTATTACAATTATAGCTGAATGAAAATTATTTTTTTTAAATTCAAAATTCACTTTTTGTCAAGACACAAGATAAAAATTGTGACTTCAAAAGTGTAACTATACGATATGCAGAAAAAGTTTTAGATTAGGTTTCATGAGATATTTTATTCAATCTAATTTAATTAGTATACTTACATTTAAATATCTCAACGAAGTCGTGCATCTCGTTGTTCCTTAACCAATCACATACAAACTCATCCATTTTATATTCATAAAAACACACAGTATATTAAATAAAATTCAATCACTTTTGTTCACGCGTGATTCTCCTTGCCGGCTAGACGCTTATAGAAGCGTACGTTAAATGAATGGATATATTTTTTGATAATATGTAATGGCTCTGCTCTGGGTCTGTATGAGAAGTTACGCGCATGCGTATGCTATTCTATTAGAAAAAATTCAAGTATTTCATTCACCTCGATTTAAGGTGAAAGATTTAGATATGACCTTAATAATCGCTGTATCTATCTAGCTTCATTTTACGGTAGCATGATATTACTCATAGTGATTTTAAAGGTAAATCAACCAAAAAGATAATGAACGCTCAAGTTGTAATAGCATGATTAACTGTCATACTATTTCGACGTGAACGCCCTTTTTCGTATATACGGGTTTGTGCTTTATAAGTTTATGGTTTATTGGTTTATGGGTTTATAGTTTATGGGTTGATGGTTTATGGGTTGATGGTTTACGGGTTCATTGTTTATGGGTTTATGGTTTATGGGTTTACGGTCAATGGGTTAATGATTCATGGGTTTGTGGGTTCATGGATTACGGGTTTATGGTTTATGAGTTTATGGTTTATGGGTTTGTGGTTTATTTCTCATGGGTTTATGGTTTATGGGTTAATGGTTTATGGGTTTATGATTTATGGGTTCATGGTTCATAGGCTTATGGTTCATGGGTTTATAGTTTATGGGTTTATGATTTATGGGTTTATAGTTAAGAGATGCATAGCGTATAGGTTTATGGCTTTTAGGTTTATGGCTTTTGGGTTTATAGCTTATGGGTTTATCGCAGGTTTAAGTCGGCTTTGAGGACGTACTTACTCGACCTCGAGTGAAATTAATTTTAAGTATTTTAATTTTTGTGTTAATTTATTTTGTTTTGTCCTATATATAGATTTAAGGTGTAAATGTATTTATTAGCGTGAATGATGGATGAATGTATGCGGAAAGTATGAGTGGTTCTGTTTTTATTAGAAGTCATGACATCTTCGGTATTGTTTTTAAATGTAATTATTATTTTATTTTTTAATTATTTACTATTATTTTGTTATTGTATTGTTCAATTTTATTTTTATAGTATTGTCCAATTTTATTTTTATTGATGTCATGATAGTGATTCCTCTTTTAAATTATGTATTTTAATTCAATGACTGATAGATATTTAAGACTGTTTTTTATTGTAATTTATGTTTTCTGCGTGTATTTAGAATAGTCTGTGATATCACTTTTACATGGTGACTTACTGATACAGTATTATATATTAATTTTAATAATTGACTGTGATATCTTATCTTATTATGTGCAATACTTTTTATAGAATTATTACTTACTATTTCATGTATTACACGCCTTTTTGTACTCTTATTACAAAATGAATAAATATCTATATATCTATATCTCATTTTTTTCTATAAATTTTATTTTATATACTTTTGTTCAAAATTCATTTTTTTCAAGTTATCACCAAAAAATCATTTTTTCAAGCTCTAAAGGGATAACTGTTTTAAAACCGCTCAAACGATTTTTTTTTAAACTGCTGACATTTATTTGTATTATTGTTTTAAATTATCCTCCGTCAGAATGATTCAGATCAAATAAAAATTTTATACAAAACTTTACTTTTAAGCTACTAAACTATAAAATAATTTTTTTTTTTCTTGTAACTTTTGATAGATTATCCTATCCAAAACTTTAAAAAGTATAAATTAATGAAAATATGTCTTTTTCACATAACATAAAGAGTATAGCTGGATAAGTACGTTAAAATGGCCTGTCCTTCGATTTTTTTAGAATTTGGCCTATTTATTTATGATGTCAAAAAACTCCGGTCCTAAAAGTTACAGCTCGCTAGACTCAAAATTGGCTTCCCAACCTCAAAAAATGTAATTTTCAGTTTTTTAAGCATATCTCTGCGAATTTTTAACCGATTTTGGTGATTCGAAATCGAAATTAAAGGGAATCATAATGCGCACATAAGCTTACTATTTTTAGAGGTTTTTGAAACCAAAATATAACTTAAAAATTGGTTTGAAAATTTCTTAGCTACGTAGAAAAAAACTATTGTTTGGATTTTTTTTTTTGGTTCACCTCAAAGTCTTCTTTTTATTTGCATTTAGTACCATAAATTTTTTCAGATTTTTTAAAAGGGTGGAAAGTAGTTAAAATGATAAAAAAACTCAAATTTCCACTCATTTTTGAGATTTTTAGAGTATTTAAACAATTTCAAAATACAATTTATGATGAAAAATGAGTTCAGCGATCCAGAATACGCTTTACTATGAGTTTTTGGTTACATTTTTCCACAATATATTGCTCAAATATCGAAAACTAACCTCAAAAAACGCGTTTTGATATTGCATACGACGTAAAAACTCACGTTATCTCGGTAATGATCCAAGGTGTTGACTTAATGTTTATTAAAAACATCATTTTTTCTTCAAAAATGCTATATTATTAATGACATAAAAACTTACATTTTCCATATTTGACACAGTGCTTTTAATGTCAAGCTAAACACTAACCTCTAAAATAAGTTATCTACCAACAAATTTGCTTAGATATAATGGTAAGTCACGTTTCTGTTGAATAAGTGAGAGTATATGCGCAAAAAAAATAAAATAAAAAAACGCAGTCAACTGCCTTAGCGCAGTGCTTTAGAGTTCTTTGAGTTCGAGTAATTAATTATCATTAAATAATTTTTATAAGTAAAGAATTAAAATAATTTTGATTTCTTTTCCTTTTTTTTTTACGTGAAGTACTCGATGGATATGTTCAAAAATTTGCATGATCTATTCATTTGCTTTTTCATTTATCAAATAAGCTTTGTTTTCATTATATTATTATTTTTTTTTAATGCCAAATTTAATTATAAAACTTTATTAAGATGAGCTTTATAAAAATATTAGGAAATATTATTGGTAAAACATTTTTTATATTAGAATTATATTTTAAAAAATAAAGTCTAATTACTCGAACTTAAAGAACTCTAAAGCACTGCGCTAAGGCAGTTGACAGCGTTTTTTTATTTTATTTTTTTCGCGCATATACTCTCGCTTATTCAACAGAAACGTGACTTACCATTATATCTAAGCAAATTTGTTGGTAGATAACTTATTTTAAAGGTTAGTGTTTAGCTTGACATTAAAAGCACTGTGTCAAATATGGAAAATGTAAGTTTTTATGTCATTAATAATATAGCATTTTTGAAGAAAAAATGATGTTTTTAATAAACATTAAGTCAACACCTTGGATTATTACCGAGATAACGTGAGTTTTTACGTCGTATGCAATATCAAAACGCGTTTTTTGAGGTTAGTTTTCGATATTTGAGCAATATATTGTGGAAAAATGTAACCAAAAACTCATAGTAAAGCGTATTCTGGATCGCTGAACTCATTTTTCATCATAAATTGTATTTTGAAATTGTTTAAATACTCTAAAAATCTCAAAAATGAGTGGAAATTTGAGTTTTTTTATCATTTTAACTACTTTCCACCCTTTTAAAAAATCTGAAAAAATTTATGGTACTAAATGCAAATAAAAAGAAGACTTTGAGGTGAACCAAAAAAAAAAATCCAAACAATAGTTTTTTTCTACGTAGCTTAGAAATTTTCAAACCCATTTTTAAGTTATATTTTGGTTTCAAAAACCTCTAAAAATAGTAAGCTTATGTGCGCATTATGATTCCCTTTAATCTCGATTTCGAATTACCCAAATCGGTTAAAAATTCGCAGAGATATGCTTAAAAAACTGAAAATTACATTTTTGAGGTCAGGAAGCCAATTTTGAGTCCAGCGAGCTGTAACTTTCAGGACCGGAGTTTTTTGACATGATAAATAAATAGGCCTAATTCTAAAAAAATCGAAGGACAGGCCATTTTAACGTACTTATCCAGCTATACTCTTTCAGTAGTATATGGACTGGTATAGCGAGACATATCGATTTTTTTGCACCTGTCTCTCTCCCCCATTGTTTCGCTCCCCCTGTCTCGACCCCTTGTCTCGCTCCCCTTTACATGTCTGGCAGGTATAAAGGGGTTGTATAATGGTGAATTGATTTGACCCATATTTCCCTCGCTTACCTGTCTGGGTGTTCTGGTGAATAAGGTGTTCTCTCTCCCGCACCTGTCTGAGGGTGATATAGCTTCTATGGTGACCTTGAAATGATTTGTATCTTCTGTCTTTTTTCTTCACAGGCGTAAGTATATATGTGTGTATGTATATATTTTTTAATGTGAGTAAAATTATAAAAATTCTATGAATTAAATAAATAATTAATAAAAAAACATTTAACATTTAATTATAATAGATTAAATGAATGATTAAGAGAAAATTAATAGTAGTTAAAAATAATTAAATTTTAAAATAAGTTCTCAAATATTATAAATATATTTATTAAAATATATATTATTAAAAATTAAGGAAATGGGTAAAAAAATAGAATAGAATAAAAGTAAATACGTTTTAATTTTTATTGATTACCTTAACATACATATGTAGTCGTACTTTATTTTATTGACAATAAGGCTTTTTTTTCGGTTTTTGATTTTAGTACATTTTATTCTATATCTTTATATACTTCTTTTGACGTTGACGGATATGGTTTCTTTCTGTCGAGTAGAGTTTTCCTCAATCCCTTTCTATTCATTATGTTTGAATAGTCTTGTTGTGAGATGATATTCAGAAAGCCTTCTTCGCCGTATGGAAAAGCGAGAAGGTCTTTATCTGATTGTATTGTGCAAGGTTCTTTCCGGGCGATTTGGACCGATTTCACGCGCCAGGCGTAATTTATCACATTCTGCCTCAGCGCCTTGCCCATCATCGGAGAGCAGTGTATTTCAGCGCTGAAAAGTAAAAAAAAAAGAAATGAAATATAATTTCAATTTAAAATTTTTATTATTTTAAAAATAAAATTTTTTAAATAAAATAAAACAGGAAAAGAATTATTATTATTTTAAGAAAAAAACTATTTGAAAATTAATTATTTAAAAAACAAAAATATGTTAACTGTTACATTATGATTATTGATAAAAAATTATCAAAATATTTTATTTTTTTAATAAAATAATTTTAAAAAAAATAATATATGAATATATATTAAAAAAAGTTTTACTCACTATCCTATGATCCTCGATTCGAGCTTTGTTAATTCCAATATTTTTTCGTATAGATCTCCTTGTCCGATGTTCTCGTTGTAATTATCATAATTCGCTGGTTTCGGCACGGGGGTCACAGAGTTGAAAAATTCTTCACTTGATAATTTAAACACAGGCGTTTTCATAATCACAGCGTTTATACTGAGGATCAGTCGTGCCCAGTAAAACACGAGTATTTTATCTGCATACACTTGGTGTAAATTTGTCTTGTAAGCTGCAAATTCCAAATCTCGTTTGCACCGAGATATGTTGATTCCCACTGAACCCAATTTTTGCATATTAACGAACGGGGTCATCAGCGTTATTTCTCGTTCATTTGAAAATTTATGAAAAACCTCATCATTGAGAGCTGCTCTTTGTTTTCTATCTTCTGATAAGAGAACGAGCACTTCGTTTGGCTTGCGTTTCCTGTACGCACTCTTTCGTCCAGCTGTTGATTGAGGTATTTCATGTATTACCTCTATCTCTGCTCTCTCGTCATTTTTATTTTTTTCAGCACTGACACTAACACTTTCTGCGCATTTTCTTTGATTATTTAATGCGGCTGTATTTTCTTTTTCAATACTCATTTCTAATTGATTTTTTGCTCGTTGCACTTCTGCTTCATCCACTCTTTCTTCAATTAGTTGATCTAACCACGACATTACACTTTTTGCGCATTCTCTTTGATTATTTAATGCGGCTGTATTTTCTTTTACGATACTTATTTCTAATTGATTTTTTTCTCGTTGCACTTCTGCTTCATCCACTCTTTCTTCAATTAGTTGATCTAACCACGACATATCCGCAGATATTTGTATTTCAAAATTCATTTTTTAAAAAAAATTGTTTTTTAAACTGTAACTTTATAATTTTTATAATACCACGGGAAAACAAAAGAAAACGTTGTGTATAACTCGGTTCTCTAAAATAAAATGAAAATATTTGAAGAAGTCAAAGCGCAAAAGGTAGTTTTCTTCTAGTTTTGTAAGATGGACATAGAAATCGAGAAAACGTTGTGGACATTTCATCTGATATAGAAAATTTTAGAACAAAATCATCTGGTCCAAGTGAAAGGTACAAAGAAAAAAAAATTAAAGAAAAAACATTTAATAGGTTTTACTGCAAGAGAATGCACTTAAGAAAAGATAGAAGAAAGTAATCGACATGTATACTCTGCAGGGGTGTTAAAGGGACAAAAAAAAAGGGGACGTCCGGTGGTATAGCGATGAGTAGATTAGTAGGCATCATGTTTAGATGTTTTTTTTTTGCACTGACACTACCAACCAGATGTTTTTTTTTATAGTAGTTGCCTTTCGGAAAAGATATTTTTGGAGTCGCAAGGCAACAGGTAAACATCCGTTATGTATTTCGACCATTTCTATACGTATAATATTGTTTTCCTTTTTTGCCCGATGACCGATTTTCTTTTAAAATTTTTCTTGCAGCTTGTTCGTAGACAATATTTTTTTAGACGCGTAATATTGTTTTTCCTTGTTCCCTAAAAATCGATCTTCCCTTTCAGGAAAAGCAGTATATAAATAAATGGCGAAACTGTTATTGCCACAGATAGTATTTTGTCTTAGTGGCGTATAGAAGTATAAATTTTAAGTGTTAAGTGATTTTATTGAGAGAGAAATCATGAGGAATATTGATGAAATTGAATTTCGTAAAATCATATTTCGGATTGTTGATTATTTAATTAACGCGAGATTGTCTTACGTTATACAGCGTAAATGCGATTCTGCATGGCGCCTGAAAGTACAGCGTATGTCTATTTTACAGTTGAAAAAACAATTTGGTTGTATATTATCGTGTGTGTCATTGCGCATGATTGCGCGATTGTTCAATATGATTTTTAAAGAAAACGATCTTGCTGTAATAGCAGCAGGGGAATACGTAATATCGAAAAATCTACATGATGCCTACGTACTCCAGGGTCTGATAAACGAATATAACGAGAAACGTTGTAAGTATAAAAAAAAAATGTTTAAATTACTAATTTTATTAAACTTCTCACCGAATATATATATAATTTTTGTAGCAATTTCAAAATGAAAATTTTTATACATTTCCTTTTTTTTTTAAAAAAATGATAGACATTTTTGTATATAACTTTAAATATTACTATTAAATGATTTCTTGGTCTTATATTTTATATAACACGATTTTGAGTTGTAAATACTTAAAATATTATATTTTAAGGAATGTAAAATATCGTGATTACAGTTTTAAAAAAAAAATTTTTTTTTCTAATCCATAAGTTTTTAAAATATCTCTTTATTACAATCTACGATTTCAATTTATGTTGAGTCGATTATAAAGATATTTCGAGAAATTTTTGAATAAAAAGATTACAAATCTGTGAAACTGTAATGTTGGTAGCTACTTATAAATTATATATCCTATTATATCATCTTAACCACTATTATTATCAAAACCAATAGCTTACATTTTTCATATTAGAATAATTTTGTCTAATTTTACTAATTTTTCACGCGAATACTTTTTAAAAATAAAAGCTATTTTTTAAATAATTTAAAATATCATTTAATAAACATTAAGATGTATTAAAATTATTATTTTTATTGTATATAATAATAAATCATTGATGCTTATAAGTTGAAATTGAAAATTATGCAGCGTGTATATATATATAATTAATATATGATTCATTTTTACAGCTCTTGAAATATTACTAGCTAGTAGTAGTAGTAGTAGTAGCGAGAGCGAGAGTGATGACAGCAATGCAAGCGATGTGGAAACATTATTTGAACAATCAGTCAACAATCCCGATTTGCCGAGTACATCTAGAAATAACGTTCGACGGCGTTTGTTTTACGATAACAATGAAGTAACTCGTAACGAAGAAGAAGAAGAAGAAAGTGTGCGAATTGTACATGATAATGAGATGATTATAGACAGCGATGCTGAAACAGTCATCAACGATCGAATCGTCCCGCAAGAACGGATACAAGAGGAATTCGGAAGAGATTTCGAATCAGGGTCCGAGGACTTCGAGTTTGATGATGAAGAGCCGAACCCAGAAATAATTAGGCAGGGTGGTCAATTGACGCGTGCGGTGATAAACAATTATCCCGAGCCATTCAATGCTGTTATAAGAAGTCTAAACCATAATGGCCCAGAAAATGCATCGGAGTCAGCAGCAAACGCGCCAGGTCGTTCGGAAAACCATGAAGAACGGTTTGCTACTTTACACAGTTTTTATACGCAAACGGCACCATTAAGAGAGAGAGAATTTCACATAGCGAATGGCTCGCGTATGAGTTATCACTTTTTCGATGGAGGAGTACTAGATCGGCGTCTTAATGAATGTAAGTTTTCTTTATTATTATTATTATTATTATTATTATTATTGGTATTGCTGTTATTATAATAGTATTGTTAATATATTTATTCTTTTATTTATTTTATTAACATTATCTTTATTATTATTTTATTATTATTATTTTTAAAATATTTTTTATTTTAATCTAAAGTGATTCGGAGGGAAGAAAACGGAACTGACAGCGTATCGAATTTGAATTCAACGACTCTGCAAATTTATGCCCAGAGAATTAGACCCGTTCGACGGGCACAAGAATTGCGTTGGTTCCATACAATGTCTGAGGATCTTACATCAGCATTGTATACAGATTCGACCAGCGATTTAACCGATCTACTAGATCGGATACACGATAGTTTCAATGGGCCTTCGGAAGAATAAAAAATTTGAAAACATTGTCTCATTCGTAAAGTTCGATATATAATGAAAAAAAATACCAATAATAATAATAATGATGTTTTTTTTAATGTTAAAGTATAATAATGATAATAATAATTTTGTTAAATAAAAAATTTTTTAATCAAAATTTTAAATAAATAAAGAAAATATTTTAAAACAATTTTCGAATTATTTATATAATATCATCCTAAATTTTTCATAGCATCATCATCATCATCCTTCGTAGAAGGATCAAGCGCACTGGAAAACCTTTCCACGCATCTACCTGCTACCCCTCCTCCTACTGATGCTGCTGCTGCTGTTGCTGGTGGTGTTGAAAGCGAAGAAGAAGAAGAAGAAGAAGAAGAAGAAGAGTGGGGCGACGAAAATGCATCGGAGGGAGAGATCGAGCCCGAGTCTATTTCCAATAGCTACGACAGTCATGAACGTAGTGACGACACTGAGAGGGATTTTCATACCTACTCAAGCGGGAATTTAGACAGGTATGAGAATGCGAGTGAGAGAGAATCGAGTGTGAGTGAGGCTGGTAATATTCAAATAGGTCTCGGTAGAGGCGCTAGTGCGGGAGAATTTTCGATAAGACCACCAGGCGTAAGATTTCGTATTAATCAAAGAGGTAATCATTATATCAGAAAATTCCAATTAAATGCAACAAGATTAATTCTTAGCATGCAACCCCTGCGGAAAATTTTAATCCAATTGTATGGTTAGAATTGATTATGCGGGATATACATGCATATTTAATATCATTAGGGGAAGAAAATGACTTAATAGGAATCAGTGTAAAAAGTATTCGCTTTAGCCATGGTCCGGCCGGAATGTCGCTAAGACCGATTATTGATTTTAATTACGACGATTTATGGGAACTTATATCTAATTTAACTCAGAGCAACGAAAATTTTGAGATAGACGAAAGTTTTGTTATAGAGGCAACGTATGTCAATTTACCACGAGGTAACGGTCAAAAAAATAAATTAAATATAAACATACTGCATAAAAAGTCAATAGTTTTTATACAAAATAAAGACAATTTGTGTTTGCCGCGAGCATTAGTAGTTGGAGAGATGTATATAAATTATAAAAATAACGATTCTAACGATATGAAAAAGCAGTGGTCGTTCATTCGCGATGGCCGCAGAACTTTGCAAAAAGAGTACGCTTTGCAGTTGATAAAAAATGCAGAATTGAATATTCCGACGGAAGGGTGGGGGTTTCGTGAAATAGATAAATTTCAGAAATACTATAGTAGACTTGGCATTGCTATACAAGTATATGATAAGAGTAATTTCGGAAGTGGGGAACCACCATTCTTTAACGGTCGCGCATCAATTGTCCAATCCAAAAATAATGTAAATTTACAAGGTGTCATAAATTTATATTATGATTCTGATGAACGTCATTATCATACTATTTTAAATATAACCGGAGCAGCGGGTAAAAGATTTTTCTGTGAATATTGTAATAAATGTTACAGATATATTGACCAACATAGGTGTTCAAATACATGCCCAAACTGTTTTCTATCCCCATCATGTGAAAAAGAAAATGGTATTATCTTGAAATGTAATAAATGCAATAGAACTTTTTTCAATAACGCTTGCTACAAAAATCACCAAACAAATGGAAACTATAAGGTGAAAAATAAAAAAATTTGCGAACTTATTAAAATTTGCCAAGTTTGTAATAAAGTTATTCATGTTCATAGGGGCAAGCACGAATGTGGGGTTAATTGGTGTAAGCTTTGTCGCGGAAAACATTCTGTTAACGAGTTATGTTATATGCGCCCTCTAGCCGCGAATGACGATGCAGACAATGTTCAAAAAAATACAAAGAAAACTCTGTTTGTATTTTACGATTTAGAAACACAACAAGATAGAGAGTACAGAAGTCACACCAGCACGCGATTGCACGTTCCCAACCTCTGCGTTGTACAGCAAACGTGTGATGATTGTTTGCAGAATGATGATTATTCTCAAAGATGCGATACTTGTGGTATTCGCGAGCATGTTTTTCAAACAAACCCAATTAAGCAATTTTTAGATATGTATATACGCGATAGAACAGATTTTAAGCAAATTATATGCATTGCACACAATGCTGGTGGTTTTGACGCACAATTTATGCTGAAAGAGTTAGTAGAAAAATATAGTCAAACATCACCCCTGGTGATTCTTAACGGACAAAATATAATTTTGCTACAATGCGGAAGAACAAAATTCATCGATAGTTTAAATTATTTCCATATGAAATTAAGCGCATTAACGGAAACATTCGGCTTACCGGCTAGCGCGAAAAAGGGCTACTTTCCTCATCTGTTTAATAAAGTTGAGAACGAAAATTACGTAGGTCCATTGCCCAATACGCATTTTTACGCGCCTGATTCCATGTCGTGCACGGAAAGAGATACCTTTTTTACGTGGTACGATTCCGAAACATTGAGCGGACGCGTATTCGATTTTAAAAATGAAATCGTAGAATATTGTCGTATGGATGTTGAAATTTTAAGACGCGCATGTTTGGCCTTTAGAAAAATTTTCTTAGACGTAGGACAAATCTGTCCATTTACATCTGCAACTACTATCGCAAGTGCATGTTCTCTCGTTTATAGAAAAAATTTCTTATTACCTAAGAGTATTGGAATTATACCTCCTGCAGGCTATCGACGCTGTGATAAACATTCTCAGAAATCAATTGAATGGTTATTAGCATGTGAACGAGAAATCGGTCGTGAAATTATTCATGCTGGTAGGGCGAGAGAATTCAGGTTACCTGAAGGTTTTCTCGTAGATGGATTTTTGCCACCTTCATCGGAAAATCAGAATGAAAAGGGTATAGTTTTTGAATACGAAGGTTGTTACACTCACGGTTGTCCCAAATGCTTCGATAAAAATCGAGATACACCCATCGCTTTTGGACGTACGTTTAATGAAGTTTATGAAAATACATGGATAAAAATAAATAAAATTCGAAAATGCGGATATGAGGTTCGCTGCATATGGGAATGCGAATTCGATAAAATTAAACTTGAGAATCCGGAAATAGCTGAATACGCGCGTAATCACCCTTTAATGAGTAATATTACTTTAAATCCTCGAGAAGCATTTTTTGGCGGAAGAACTGAAAATATAATTCCATATTATAAAATTAAGGAAGGTGAAAAAATTAAATACACAGATATATGCTCCTTGTATCCTTACGTTTGCAAACGTGGACGATATCCCGTTGGACATCCAAAAATTTACATTGGAAATGAGTGTCGTGAACTAACTGGAGAAAATAATAATGATTTGCAACGCGTTGAGGGACTGGTCAAGTGTAAAGTCTTACCACCGCGAAACCTGTACTTACCTTTGTTACCCGTTAAAATGCACGGTCGTTTGTTATTTGCTCTTTGTCGATCTTGTTGCGAAGAAATGCGAGGAAGCGACTGTAATCACGAAAATGCTGGTGAACGAGAATTTACGGGTACTTGGGTAGCCGACGAATTACGTAAAGCTGTCGAACTTGGCTACCGTATAACGAAAATATACGTTATATGGAAATACGAAATGACACGCTTTGACGGTATTAACGGGGGTCTTTTTGCTGGATACGTAAATACGTTTTTGAAAATAAAACAAGAAGCAAGCGGATGGCCCGCCTGGTGTGTAAATGACGACGATGAGAAATTGCGGTACTTGGATGAGTATGAAAAAAACGAAGGTATTCGATTAGATCGCGAGAAAATAGAAAAAAATGCTGGTCTAAGAGCTGTAGCAAAACTTTGTTTAAATTCTTTTTGGGGAAAGTTTGGACAACGCAGCAACTTAAAACAAACGGAAATCGTGAAATCGCGCGAAAATCTCTTGCGATTATTAACCTCTTCTGACAAAGAAGTTCTAAGTATTTTACCTGTAAACGACGATATTTTATACGTTCATTGGCAGCTTAGAGAAGAAGCCGTTGAAGCATCATCCAATACAAATGTGGTAATAGCAGCATTCACAACTGCGCAAGCCAGGCTAGAATTGTACAAACACATGGAAAAGCTTGATAGACGTACTCTGTACTGTGATACCGATTCGTGTATTTTTGTAAAAAAGGACGATTCAGATGAATACGAGCCAGCCTTGGGAAACTTATTGGGTGATATGACGGATGAATTAAGATCTTACGGTCCTGGTACTTACATAGATACCATGATGTCTGCAGCACCAAAGTTTTACGCTTATCGTGCTGTGACACCGTCAGGAAATACTTATGAATGTTGCAAGGTTAGGGGAATAACTCTAAATTTCAAAAATTCATTAAAAATAAATTTTGATAGTATTAAAACGCTCATAGACGAGGTATTTGCGAGAAAGCTTAGAGAAGAGAATGAGAAAGAGACTAATAAAAACGAAATACGATTGAATTTTAAATCTATACGACGCACACCTTACCACGAGGTCATAACAAGAGAAGAATTCAAAACCTGTAGCGTTGTTTTGAAAAAAAGACGATATGTTTCCTTATCGCTTTCTCTTCCTTTTGGTTACAAGAGTGAATGAACAAAATATGAATGATAAAAAATAATAAGAAAAATTCCATGAAATCTATTTTATTTTAGAAAACAATTTTCAATAATTCATAAACGCTAACAATACGCTAACACCCCGCGCGGTGATAAGCTTATACTTTTCTTATTTAGCTAATTAACGCGGAAAATAAGCTTATCCCCGCACACGTGTTGAATAAGCTAATAAAAAACACGTGTGCCCGCGCCGCGCCGCCGCCGCCGCCGCCGCCGCCGCCCTCCCTACATCACAACTACTTAACTTGAAAAAAAAAAAAAATAAATAAAGAGGGGTTTTTAACATAAAAGTATAAAACTTATGCCTCCTGTATTCAGTATTCGAAATGGATACACGATGGAAACATCCCTTTACGTGTATAATTTCGGGGCCTACTATGTGTGGGAAAACTGTTTTTGTAAAGCGATTTCTCTGTAATTTGCCACAAATGTGCGATGTGAATTTTGATCGTATTCTCTTTTATTACGCCGAGTGGCAAGAAGCATACCGTAGCGAGTTTAAAGTAGGTGGTAATCAACGCATCGAATTTCGAGAAGGCTTACCGCAAGCTACAGACTATTCCAATGACAATGATAAGAGAAAATTACTCATACTCGACGATCTGATGCGCGAATCATCGAATAATACAGTACTTGATTTATTCACAAAAGGTTGTCATCATAAAAATATCAGTGTAATTTTCATCACGCAAAATATTTTTCATAGGGGGCCAAATCAGCGCGATTTATCGTTGAATTCAAATTATATTGTGTTGTTCAAAAATCCGAGAGATCGCGCGCAAATACAATTTCTCGCTCGACAAGTTTACCCTGAGGATCCAAAGTTCTTGCAAGAAGCCTACATCGATGCCTGTAGTAGGCCATTTAGCTATCTTTTATTGGATTTGAAACAAGATACTCCAGATGAGTTTCGCTTTCGCACCGACATATTTCCCGATGACAAGTTGCACTATGCTTACGTGCCTAAATTTTCATCGAGATTCAGGTGAGCATGAAGAAATAAAAAGAAAGAAGCATCCGTAGCGGAGAAGCAGTCTTCAAATAGCGATGGCTGAGACAACATCAATGGCCCCATCTGAAACAAAAAGAAAACCAGGAGGAGGAGGAGGAAAGAGAAAAAGTTCCATCAAGTCTAGCACCTGCTGTACGCCTGGGAAATTATATTCAAAAAAACACGTTGCACTTTTAAATGCTCTGAGCCACGCTGATAGTCAACAGCGCTCAGCTTTGATTCGTACAGCCGATAAAAATCTCATAAAGTGTATTTGCGAGTGTGCACTCAATGTATTGCAAGGTGTTGTAAAATTAAAAACTCATGAACAAAACCGTTTAAAAAAACACAAAACTATATTAAGAAAATTAGTAAAAAGTGGAAGAAAAACAGCTGGTGGTGCTGGTGCTTGGAAAGCTAAAAAACGTACTATAATTCAGAGTGGTGGTTCTTTTTTACCACTTCTATTGGCTCCACTGATAAGTACAATTTTTTCCAAATTTTTAGGAAACAAAAATTAATTTTCTTTCAAGGCAAAACAAAAAATTATGGAACGCGCTCGAAAAATGGTCATTGTCCCCGAAAAACTCTGGAACAAATACAAGGTTTTTCAGCAGCAGCAGCAGCAGCAGCAGGGGGAGGAGCTGTGCCTATAATTAATTCTTCGACAAATAGCACAACTGAAAATATTGAAAAAACTATACAGACACCTGGTGATAATTTAACACGGCTTGATTCGGAAATGTATAAAATTATTCATTCTAAAAGTTTTAGCAGTGAGCGAGAAAAGTGTAAAAATTATTTGCAAGTTTTGAGGCGTTATTTATTTTTCAAAGATAACGAACGTATGGATGATGGTGAAATTGGTCGAGATATTGACGAAATCGAAGCTACACTGACACCTCTAACAGAAGAAAAAATACTCGATAACGTGCCTAAAATTTATGCTAGAAAAGCACGACTTTTACTAAAACATTGGCGAACTTTTGAGCCAGATCGATTAAAATGGGATAGTACTGGAAGCGTTATCGTAGATGGAAAACTTATACCACGGTCTAACATAGCAGAATTGCTTAACGATGTTTTGCAAAAGAAAAAGAAAAAGATCGAGGATGATGACGAAGCGCCTATTGGTAGATTTGAATTTGCAAAGTTTATCGGGAGTTCAGAAACGCCTAATGATCTGATCGGAAACACGGAAATTCTAAAAATTGCTAATAGGCTAACGTCTCCTTTAAATACTGCTAAACGAAAAATGTTATCACCAGTATTTACTCCACCCGTAACGAGACATGCTGCTAAGAAAAAGTGGCTCAAAGCGAACCTATGAAGAGAATGTCTTTGGAAAATCAGTATTACGACCCTTCGCACGAAGCAGGTTATGCAGGAGCGCGAAATTTAATACGTGTAAATATAAAGGGTAAATCATTGAAAAACAGAGAAAAAGAACAAAAACGAATACACGACTGGTTGAATAATCAAGATGCTTATACTCTTCACCGTCCTGTAAGAAAAAAATTTCCTAGATTACACTATAACGTAACTAACGTGGATGACGTTTGGGAAGCAGATTTGTGTCAGCTAACAAGTCTTAAAAAAGAAAATGACGGTTATTCGTATTTACTAGTAGTCATTGACGTGCTCAGTAAGTATGCATGGGTAGAACCACTGAGGGATAAAACAGCGCATACTGTATCAGCTGCATTAGAGAAGATTCTTAAGCGAGCCAATGGTCGTACACCTGTTTACTTACAAACTGACAAAGGTAAAGAATTTGTTGGTGCAGGTTTGCAAAATACTCTTAAAAAATATGGCATACAGTTTAGAGCGGCAAGAAATCCGGACATTAAGGCGGCAGTGGTAGAACGTCTCAATCGAACTCTCAAAGAACGTGTTTGGAGATATTTCACACATCGCAATACACATAGGTACATCGATGTAATACAAAAGATAGTTTATGCATACAACAATACAGTACATTCAGGTATAAAGATGAAACCTTCAGAGGTTAATTTATATAACGCAGCTGAGGCACGAGCGAATTTACAGAGGCGCGCTCTTCAGCAAAGAAAAAATCAAAGGCAAATAAAAGACCGTAAATACGAGGTTGGTGACTACGTGAGGATCAGTCGCTCTAAGGGAACCTTTGCGAAAGGATTCGAGAAGAATTATAGCGAGGAAGTATTTAAAGTTAAACGCTTTTCTGTCAGGCAAAATCTTTATACCTACGAGTTACAAGATTTACAAGGAGAGGACATTGACGGTTTCTTTTATACAGAAGAATTGGCTCCTGTAGGATCACAACGACTACTGGAAGATCAAAATTTTAAAATTGAACGAGTTCTTCGGACCAAAGGAAGCGGAAATAAAAAACAGCTATTTGTAAAGTGGAAAGGATATCCGGATAAATTTAATTCTTGGGTAAAAGCATCGGACGTTGAAAGAATTTAAAAATAATGGATAATCTAGATGATTTTTATTTAGTACTACCGAGTAACAGTAGTATGCGCTATTTTCCCGACAATACGACTACTTGTTTTACCACTTATTTATGTCGTGAAATTAGATTAATCGGTAACTGGCAGGTCGGTATAGCCGAAATACACATACCCTGTACTATTATGCATATTCAAGAACCTGAAGCTTATTATACTTTCAAATTAGGAAGTGCTAAGCCCAAAGTTTCGAAAAATAATGGGTTTTGTAATTTCCCTCATGGCGTATACAGTAGCATTGAACAACTTGCGGAAGAAATAAATAAAGTACACGAGGCGCGTGAACATCAGAAGCTTGAACCGACTGAATTTCAGAAAGGTTATTACACCTTAAAAAGGATTTGCATTTGCGAAGAGCCGCACTACACGACTTTCAACGAAAAAATTCGTCGTATTTTTGGTTTTGAAGATATTGTCCACAGAGAAACAGGAACTTTTGTCACTTCCAACTCAGGAACAAGTATAAATGTGGGCAATAGACCAGCTAGTTTAGCACGGGCCATACCCGATCAGCTCTACGTTTACACAGACATATGCGAACCTTATGCAGTTGGTGATACGGAAACGGCACTTTTACGCATTGTAGCCCTGGAAAATTCAAAGTACAAATTCGGATCAACCGTCGTCAAACAGTTTGCACCGATTCAATACATACCTCTACTACATCATACCTTTCGAAATATTGTTATCGATATAAGAGATCAGCATGGGCGTAAAATACCATTTGAGTATGGAACGCTGACGGTTACGCTTCATTTCAAGCGTAGTCGTTAAATACGTAGCGATATGAGTTATTATATTCATTACTACGACGAGCAGGCTGGTGGTGGTGGAAGCGGTATTAAAAACGTTTACTCTGGTTCAACGTTTCAAAGAGGCTCTGGAATTGGTAGCTTTCTCGGAGGATTATTTAGAAAAATTGTGCCATATCTTGCCAGTGGGGCCAAGGCAGTAGGCAAAGAAGCCGTCCGAACAGGCTTGAACGTGCTAGACGACGTGACGAATAAGAGAGCGAATTTTAAAGAGTCTCTCAACACGCGTGCTCGAGAGTCGGGTCGAAATTTAAAAAGAAAAGCAGCTAATAAAATTTCCGATATTATGAAAGGTAGTGGATATAAAGCTGTTACTGCTAAGCGCAAACGACAGTCAACGCGAGCTCGTGTTCCCGCACACAACGCATCGAGCAAGAAAAGAAAGACAAAGAGAAAGACAAATAAGCGTGGTATAGGCAAGAAAAAGAAAACATCAAGGCGAAAGAAGAAGAAAGTATTGAGAAGTGTATCTGACATTTTTGGACCTAAATAAATCATTAAAAAAAAAAAAATGGCTTTTCTACACGCGTGCAGTGGTGAAGGTACGAAGAGCGAACTAGATATTTTTACTCTTCCCCCGACGCAAACTTCAATTGAAAGCAGTTCTTTTCTCTACTACAAACCTGTATCATCTCTCAGCAATGAAAGCGATTCACCTTTAGAATTTTTGGTTCCTGGTTCGACCGAGCATTACATCGATCTAGCGCATACAATGCTGCAAGTAAGCGTGGAAATTACACCCGTGGGAACCGACGCCGAGAATGCAAAAGTTGCTCCTATTAACAATTTTTTACATTCGTTGTTCGAGCAAACGGACATCTTTTTCAATTCAAAGCTAGTTTCACCCCCAAACAACGCCTATCCTTACAGAGCTTACATAGAAACGCTCTTAAATTACGCTTCTCCTGCCTTAACATCACACCTCACCTCCGCACTTTGGTATGCGGACACAGCAGGATGTATGGATGCATCACCAGCAATTGCTACCGGAACAGTTGGGGCCAATGTCGGTTCTCGGAATCGTCAATACTTTACAGCTGGCGGTAAAGTTGTCGATATGATTGGCCACCTCCATTGCGATGTATTTAATCAAGGTAAATTTTTGGTAAACGGTGTTGAGATGCGAGTGAGACTCGTTCGTAGCAAGGACGCGTTTTGTTTGATGGATTTCACCGATGACGGAAAATTTTCAGTGCGCATCAGAGAAGCGACGCTAATCGTCCGTCGAGCTAAAATAAGTCCAGCCATACTATTGGCTCATGCTAATGCTTTGAACAAAACTACTGCAAAATACCCAATAACAAGAGTGGAAGTGAAATCATTCACTTTACATAGCGGAATTTTAGGAGATACTCTTGATAATGTTATATTGGGCCAGTTGCCAAAAAGGATCATCATAGGTTTTGTGAGTAACCGAGCCTTCAACGGCAATCGTCAATTGAATCCTTTCAACTTTCAACATTATTCTATCAATTTTCTCTCTCTTTACGTCGATGGAGTACAAATACCAAGCAAACCCCTACAGCCAAAATACACAGGAAATAATAAACTCTATGTAGACGCTTATCACACGCTATTCTCCGGTACTGGTATACATTTTCTCAACGAGGGTATCGATGTTAGCCGAACCTCTTATCCAGAAGGTTACTGTCTCTTTGCATTCGACTTGACGCCTGATTTGTCGGCTCATTTTTCATCACATTGGAATCTCGTGCGCTCGGGTGCTCTGCGCATTGAAGTTCGCTTTGAGCAGGCTCTTAGGGAAACAATAAATTGCATCGTTTACGCCGAATTCGATAACGTGCTAGAAATCGATTCAAACAGACAAATTATTACGGATTTTAATGCCTAAGGTGGAAGGGGTGGAGAAAATAATGGGAGAAACATTATAAGACCATTCGTTTCATTTCTCATTGCTCTAGTTGCTTCTTACACTCAGTCGTAGTAGTACACACGAGCTCGCGTTTTCACCACGATGGATTACGTAATAGATATTCAAGGCTTAAGAGATAAAGATAATAAATTTTTACCCAAAGAAGTGGCAGTAGTTTCTCTGCAAGAACAAGTAATCGGTCATTGGATAATAGCACCACCCTACGAATTTGATAATTTACCAGAAGATATAAAAACTAGTAACGATTACGTGTCGTCACGTCTACACGGTTTACAGTGGTTCGATGGTGACGTTATTCTACGCAAATTACGGTATCATTTTTACAACATAGCGAGAAATGCTGTAAGAATTTACGTCAGAGGTGCTGAAAAGGCTAGATACATAGAATCTATTATGGCACGTAACGTTATAAATATAGAGGATTACACCACCACAGGCTTTACCGACTTACAAAGACAGTTTCCTTCCCAGAAAATATGCTGTTTTCACGCTTGCCAAGAAAACCTCTATAAAAAGGAGTACTGTGCCATGCAGAGATCACATCTGTTGAGAGAGTGGCTTTATTCACTACTCCCTCAAGAATCTCAACAAAATCTGCCTAAAAGAAGTTGTGAACTATTCTATGACTCTCTTCAAAAACTTGCTTACAAGAAAAATAGCATCGTAAGATTTGGATCAAGTGTGACTTTTACGGGAATCGACGAAGTAGACGATGACGACGACGACGACGATAAAACCATAGAATACGCGAGTGATGATGATCAGAATTGTAGTTTAACACAGGAAAATAATACAAATGAACACCAGTCAGATAATGAGGGCCCTGGAAGGGCTGAAAGCCAAAACAATTGGCGTATACGCAGCAGATCGAATTCCGAATGTAATGATAACACCGGTCGCTGTTGTGTGTAATACCGATGATCATACCAAACCTGGTACGCATTGGGTGGCCATGCATATCGATAAAAATGGATACGGAACGTATTTCGATAGTTACGGTTTCCCACCAGTCTCAAAATACCATCTTGAAAGACTCAGAAGAAACTGTAAAGTTTTTCGATGGAGCACCAAGAAACTGCAAAGCATCGATTCGACGTGTTGCGGCCAGTATACTATTATGTTTCTATATTATATGTGTAGCGGTGCTAGTTTACGCGCGTTTTGTAGCTTCTTTTCAAATAACACGAAAAAAATGATAAAATAGCTGAAAATTTTTATAAAAGAATTTTAAATAAAATTAAACGCAAAAGATGTAAGCGGGCGAGTACATTCGCCGGAGAACGTTCTCGAGGTTCAGGCCTTTATAATCAAACATGTACTTCTAGGTTAAGATATTAAGATAAACATAATAATATTCATAATTTTACTTCAAAATATTGTAATCAAACGTGTGTTTTATATTTAACTGTAATCAATGTCAATTTTGAAATTTATATGTGAATAAATCTTCTTTTGTGTGCATAAAAATTAATTTGTAATTATTTACTTACCTTTACTCCACCCTCCCATCCTACCTATAATAGTTTTTTTGTACGTAGTTTGTACTTATATATATATATATATATTTGTATTGTACACCTGGTCTACAGACCAGGTGTTATTATTCTATTATAAAATTTATCCACCCCTAATAATATTTCTTTTTATTTAATTTGTATATATATATATATTTTGTATTGCACACCTAATATACAGACCAGGTGTTACTACCCTATTATAAAAGTATTTACCGCCCTCTACATTCTGATTTGTCATAGGCGCAGTAAGGTAAAATGTTCTTTTCAAATTTCAGTACAAAATCAACTTCGGATAGAGCAACACCTAAAAATGGCTCCTTGTGAATTACGCGATCCGGTAAAACCGGAATTGCCAAACCTTTTATTATCTACTACCTATGCGCTCAATAAGTCAAACTCAAAGAGAATTTGTGTCGGTCTTGAATATAGCGGCGGATACTATCACGAAGTTATTAAACTAGTTTCATCAGGTGGCTCGCACAAAAGTATCTCTCTTGATCGCCGTAGCTGGGATTTTCTCAAAGATCAATTTGACGCCATTACAGCTTATTTTCATAATTCTTATTCTTTTTATCAAGATTTCGGAAGACCGACTAAATTGTTTCTAACCAATCATGATTTAAATTTCACCACATCATACGGCACCAAATCTATCAGCATTGACGAAAGACCTCACCCAAACGAGATACACGTCTCCGAGGAAGAAGAAGAGACTCCAGGACAATCGCTCTGCAAAAAGAGAAAGACTTTCAATCATCCATCAGGTATAGTCATGCAACAGTCAACATTCGAAGGTCTTCGTCAACAAAGTGTCTTGGTAGATCTTCTTCTCAACGATTTAAGCGAGCGTGTCGGTAAGGTCAACCGTACTACTGATCACATACTAGACTTTTTAAAAAATAAACTTGGACAAGAAGGACTGGACAACGCAAAAGTAATTCTTAACGACTACAAATCATTTAAACAATACTATTCTATTCTCAATACCGAATTAGAAGGTTACGTCACAGAAAATATGGTAGATGATACGGATCATTATAAAAGCTTATATTTAAAATTTGTTTTATCTGAAATATCCGCATTTAGTTTACCGATGATTGTAAAAGATTTGAGGGATGTAATGATTCCTGTATAAAAATATATATTAATATTAATAAATTGCTTTAATTGTGTAAATGACTTGTTTTTTTTTTTTTAACTATAAAAGCAACCACCCTTCCCAATAATCCTTCATTTATTTTATAACGATTGCTCGAAACAGACATGGGGCAATGCACAGGTAAGATCGCTTCATTACGTTCTACAGACAGTGCTATAAAAAGAGAAAAATATAAGGAACATTATAAAAAAGAAACAGTAAAATTTGAACGTTCTCAAAAACATAATAAAAAAATAACACAAATGAAAATATTCATTTAAATAATAACTTTTACAATAAATAATCTGTCTCTTATCATATCTGTATATCACGCGTTTAACACTATGGGTCAAAATAGTTCCAACACCGCCAAAACACCTTTAGTACAAGGTGACGATAAGAAAAAGAAGGAAAATCAATCATCATCAACCTGGAAACAATATTCTGATAAATTCTCAACAAACACTTATTCTATTCCTGAAAGGAAAGGATACAAAAAATTTTAATTTAAAAAAAAAATTCATATACTTACATACGGTCCTTTTTAGGACCAACAAAAGTTCATACGTAAGAAATAACAATCAATATATAAAAAGTACTATATAACATTCAGACCTTTAATATTATAAAATATATTTTTTATATTAATATTTTTTCATAACAATGTTATATGATTTTTTAATTACTTATTTATTTAATTTTTATAATGTTACTCACATTAAAAAATATACACATACATATATACTATACTTACGGCTGTGAAGAAAAAAGAAAATGCAAATCATTAAGGGTTTCAAGGTCACCATAGAAACTATAACACCCTCAGACAGGTGCGGGAGAAAGGACACCTTATTCACCCACACAGGTGGGGGGAAAGTGGGTCAAATCAATTCACGACTACACCACCACACCTGCCAGACATGTAAAGGGGAGCGAGACAAGGGGTCGAGACAGGGGGAGCGAAACAATGGGGGAGACAGGTGCAAAAAAATCGATATGTCTCGCTATACCAGTCCATATACTACTTCTTTCTTCGAAATCAATCAACTTAATTTAATAATTGAACACAAGAAAAATTTAGATAATTATCAATTTGTTTTTTCAAATAAATACAATAAATTCAAACCTCCTGTTGAAAATTGCGGTAAATAATACAATGAAAAAAGAAATAAGATTAACTTTTAATGCTTTTGCATTTGTAAATGATTTGTTTTAATATTCTTTAAATATCAAATAGCGAGCGCGAAGCGCGAGCGTTTTTGGTCGTGTCTTATATGCAAGAAGCGAAGCTTTTTGCATGCCTTGCATCGCAAAGCGATGCAAGGCCCGAGGACATTTCAGAGCTAAGCGAAGCAAAGCTCTGAAAGGACCAAGGTGCGTGCCACAGCGGCCCAAAGCGTCAGCTAGTTTTTCTTTCGTAAACAATATAAACAAATTGTTGCTTGATTTTCATCATGGGATTTGGCGCGATCTTTACACTGAAAAATGACCGAACATTTTTCAACTCTAGAAATAAATATTACTTTACTGAAATTCACTAAATATATATCCAACAGTTCAAATTACATTTTGTTCTAATTTTATTACCACTCACTGAGTGATTACTGACAACTAAGCTCTTATTATATATAGTTTTTCTTATATCAAAAGTTTATTTGATTCTATACGAACATTCTTCCATATATTTGTTTTGAATAGACTGTTATTGTCTTACTTGAAATAGAGGCACTGTTCCATTTATTCATCAATAGAATATTTTCATTTTAGAAACAGAGTTATCCATGTGCACAATATTTCTTTATCGTTTATAAAAAAACTTGCAATATTTTCAATTTAATTTTTAGCTTGATTTTTAAAATAAATTTATTGTACCTCAACTCAATGCAGTGTAAATTTAAATAATATTTACTTTACTTATGATACAAGTGATATGTATGATCATAGACTCATAAAAATCGGAATTTTGGAACTTTTAATCTTTAAAACAATTTTTTTCAAAAACGGCTTGGCGGATTTAGGTTAAATTTGATATTTACGCTTCTCAAGTGTTATTTAATTGATTTCATGAATAAAATCGGTGGTGCTTTTTGTCGCATGTATGGCCCATTACGCACCACTGTGCGTAAATAACTAATAAACAAATATGCAAATTAATTGATTGATTTAAGGGAATGTAAAATACCGACATTACAGTTTTCAAAATTTTTCATTCTTAATTCAAAAGTTGTATAAATATCTCTATATTACAGCCTTCTATTTTTACTAATAAAAAGCCTAATATAGAGATTTTTCGGAAAACTTTTGAATTAAAATTAAAAATTTATAAAACTGCAATGTTGGTAACTATATATAAATTATATGCCCTATTGCATCCCCTTGAACTTAATTTTTCATACACAATAATTTTCTTGCAAGAAATAATTTTTTTATTCAAGAAAAATCAAATAATGTAGAAATACCCTACTAACAAATCTTACATGAGATCTCATGCAAAAATTTCATGTAACTATACTCCTGAAAATTCTAAGTCCAATAATTACTAAAAAAATTAAAGTTCTCAATGTTGAAAAAAATTTTTTAATTAATTATTTTTTTGTTGTTTTTAGACGTTCTAAAACAATTTAGTTCATTAATTAATATCCCTTCTGACAAATCTCACGTGAGATCTTATGTTGAAATTTTAAGCAAAAAAGTTCATAAAAATTTTGTGTCTAGAAACTCCTAAAAATTTTCAAGTCCCGAGTATGAAAAAAAAATTTTCGAAATTGATTTATTTTGCTTTTAGATAATTTAGTTCATTAAAAATTAATTAATAACTCTAACTCTTTACTCTACGAGGCAAAAACAAAGTCAGAAAATCGTTGAAAATTTTTGAAAAAAATGCCTTTGAAATTCATATTTTTTTTATTTTCAGTTGTTGTGAATTGATTTAGCTCCACAAAAAATAACATTTCACCAACTTCTATTTTTGACTTTTTGTGAAAAAAAAGTTTAATTATTTTTTTTTTAATTTGTAAGTCTTGAGCAAAAACAACTGCTTGTAGAAGCTAATTATTTTGATATCCATTCAATTTGTGAGAAAATAACGTGCACCACTTGTAAGAAAATCTCAGCTTACATATTGTGCCAAAAAGGATGTAAGTTTGTCTCTTATACACAACACAGGCAAGCGAGTTTGTCCAACTAGCCTATCAAGAGAGAGATGCCGTAAAATAATAAGGGCACCTAAAAGCGTGGGAACTGTGCACAATGTACGGCTTCGTCTCTTAGACCTAACTCAAGCATAAAAAATTGTCCAGTTAGCCTGACGGAAGAGAGATGCTAGAAAACAAAAGAGAGCGGAAAAAGTCAAAAATAGAATTTGGTAAAATGTTATTCTTTGTGGGACTAAATCAATTCAAAATAACTAAAAATAAAAAAATTATGAATTTTAAAGGTATTTTTTTCTACTAAGGACTTGAAAATTTTAACCAATTACTTCACTTTGTTTTTGCTTCACAAAGTAAAGAATCGAAGTTGCTGATAAATTTTTAATAAACTAAATTATCTATAAGCAAAATAAATGAATTTCAAAAAATTATTTTTCATACTAGGGACTTAGAAATTTTCAGAAGTTTTTAGATAAAATTTTTATGAACTTGTTTGCTTAAAATTTTAACATAAGATCTCAGGTGAAATTTGTCAGAAGGGATATTAATTTTTAATGAACTTAATTGTTTTAAAATGTCTAAAAACACTGAAAAAATAATTAATTGAAAAATTTTTTTTCAAAAAAATTTTGACAGAATTACATAGAATAATAAAATAAATAAAGACGGAATTTTTAAGAGCTTACTAATATGAAATTTGAACGTGAGAACTCACGTGAAATTTTTCAAGAGGTTATTAATTTTTAATGAAACAGATTATTGTAATAATGTCTAATACCGAAAAAAAAAAAAAAAAAAAAAATTACACATGCACAAAAGAATGTTAAAACCCACGGACCAGATCATGTACACCTTATGTTTTTGAGGTCGCTGAATCAGAATCCGTTTGACCTTATCACCTCAGGGTCAAGTTCATTTCAAGGTCAAACCTGGAAAGGTAATTTCAAGGCAAAATTTACTAAATTCATGCAAAATAAACCTAAACCACGGTATCTTGGGGTTATAGTAAAATATTGATCAATTTCAATTTAATACAAGGTTACTTTAATAAAGTATCATATTTAATTTTCTCTTTTTTGTGAGATTGTACATTATACAATTTCAAAATTCATTAGAGTTTTCTGTGATATACGTGAAAAATTTTGTAAAAAATTAGCATGCTTTTTCTAATTTTATAAATATACGGTTAAATGAATGAGAAAAATTTAAACATGAATTTTTTCTCGTCAAAATAGCCTTTACCTGCTTTCTTAACAAAAACTCTGCCAGTGACACTTCCCCAAATGGGGATATGTAAAATGATCCGCTCATAAGTTTGTCGAAGTAACGATGCCAGTGGAAGTGCACTGCCTTGCAGGGGGACGTTCGGGTGTGAGGATAAAGCTATCGTGTGTCTGATGACGAGTTGACATTGTCCTTGTCAAAGTCGGAAAGCTCTTATACTTAGGCCCGGAGAGGTATAAGAGTTATCACCTCCGGAACAGCGAACTCACCTGCGATCGGACCAGAATCTGTAACTTGCGGGTTTATACTAAAAACCATGGATCATTTACGTTCTACATGTCGAGGGCATATTTATCTAAATAATTGTTATCTTTTTTGTTTTGTCTGTGAAGTATTCACTCCGCAAAAATATCGAAGACATTTGAATGAGAATCTCAGAAACATTTTTCAAAACTTGCTTTAAATTAGAAACAGATGTAGTTATAGAAAAATGGATGTCGTCAAATGTTTTATAAGTAGGATAAAACAAAAGAAGATGACAAAGTTGAATTTGATAGCCCAATGGAATGGTATCAACCAGATAGAAGAGAGAAATGTTACTTCTGTAACACCAAAATTATTGGAATTAATAGTAAAAATAAATGTGAATTATGCTGATCTTATTTCTATAAAAAGACCAATCGAAAAAACGAAAAGAGATGAAGAATTCAATCTTCTTGAGAGGTTATCAATCGAATCAGATTTCAACGATGAAAACATGATGACAAATATAAAGACGAAGTGAATGACGGTATTGATGAAGGAGCAATTGATGAGAATGATTTAAAAGATGAATCCTATGAAAGCGATAGTTATGAAGAAACTGAAAATAATGATGATGCTGACGATGACGACATTTTCCTTCCAGCGGGCCAAAAAGACAAAAGCGTAAAGTTGAGGACTCAAAATGAACTAAATGTCTTAATTAAAGAGCCACTTACATACTTACTTAAAGAGCTACTTACTTACTTACTTGATGGAGCAGAATATTTAGCTTCAGCTTTAAAAGGTTTGAATCAGTTGGAAAATTCTACTAAAGTATCTTTTTTCAGAACAAGAAGCAAAAGTTGCAGAAGCCCAAATTACAAAGAAATTGCATCTAAAATGGTTGAGACCTTTGGGAAAATTAATTACCTAATGAATCACAAATTACATTTCCTACACAATCACATGGATAGTTTTCCTGACAACTGTGGAGATTATAGTGAAGAACAGAGAGAGCGTTTTCACCAAGACTTCAAATTAATGGAGAAGCGTTATCAAGGTATATGGGATATTAGTATGCTTTCTGATTACTGCTAGATGTTAAAAAGAGATTGTAAAAGTACTGGGAAAAAACGTAAAAGGAAACCTTTGCACCGACCATTTGATGAGAATCGTGTAAGGTAAAGCAAGAAAAAGTAAATGGCATAAATTTCGGTTTGTTTTACGCGAATTTTGTAAATTTGACCTTGAAATAACCTTTACTCTAAGGTGATGGAGTCAAACAGATCACGGATTCGGATTTAGCGACCCCAAAAACATTCGCATATACTGTTAAAATATGGTTGCCATTAATTTTATACATTTGACCTTGAAATGACCTTGAGCCTGAGGTAATGGGGTCAAATAGGCCATGGATTCTGATTCAGCGACCTCGAAAACATAAGGTGTACATAGTCTGGTCTGTGGATTTTGCCTTTTTTTGTGTGGCTGTGTTATTTAAAAAAATTTTTATGAAAGTAGAAACTTGAAAATTTTTAGTAAATATCGAACTTGAGTTAGTATTTTCTAGAATATAGTTACATGAGATTTCGGCTTGAGATCTCACGTGGGTTCCTTAGTAGTGAATTAATCAATTAATTATTTTTCTACAAGAAAATCAGATATAGTATATTACATTACAAGAGACGAATATTGTTGGTTCCGTCCCGGCGGAGAGGTATTCCGCCGGACGTAATCAACGAGATTCGTGCTGTGTAATGTATACTCTTTTTCATTCCAGCCTGTCGAAAATTGTTACATTATTAACATAACAAGCTAAACGCGAAGGTTTACAGATATTAAAAAGGCCGAAGCAAAGAAAATGAACGAATGATAAAACGTGTGCACGCGCATTAATATACAACGGCGTGCTATATAACCTCACAATGTCGCGATCACGCATTCCTTCTCTCTCTTTCTCTCTCTCTTTCTCTCTGTTTCATTTCTTAATACACTCGTTGCCCGCTGCAACTTGTTGTAATAGTTAATGCGAAAGAGAAAGTTTGTCTTTCTCTTTCGCATTAACTACTATCTCATACGCGCTCACTCACACTCACTGTATATGACACTCGAAAACACACGCACGAGCTTTGATTTTCTTCCATCCCTATGTGCGCGCCATCTAGTTAGCCGGCAAGCAAATTGACGTTTCGGCAAAGGCACGCAGGGACGAAGATCGCATTTTCAGCAGAGATTGTATGAAATTTTTTTGTCATCTGATTTTTTTAAAATTAGATTTGTTTTGTAGAAAAATAAAATTATTAATGAATAATTTGATTAATTAAATATTTTTATTTACAAAATTATTCAATGGCATGAAAAAAATCATTTTTTTAATTTAAGAAAAATAATTTGACCTAGCTTCATTTATTCTTGATTAATAATAGTTACTCATTTTTAATTAATTACGAGCTTAATTTACCTCGCTCCTAACGGCGCTCGGTTAAGGGGAATCCTCATACCGACATAGAGTTCTACTTTATCTACATTTAAATTATGAATTTTAATAAAAATTTAACTATTCATGACTGAAATTCGTAGGAGAGACACATTCTTAACATGCCAAAGAATTTATTGCAACGTTAAAAGACAATATAAGGGTAAAAATAAAGGCAGAAACTGCTTAATACGATTAACTTTTGAATGTAGTTATGAATAATCGTATTATGCAGTTTTTGTCATTTTCACTTTTATTCTGTCTTTTAACGTTGCAATAAATTCTTTAGAATGTTAAGAATGTGTCTCTTCTATGGATTTTAGTCAAAAATAGTTAAATTTTTATTAAAATGCATAATTAAAATGTAGATAAGGTACATATCTGTGCTGGTATGAGGACAGCCCTTAAATTTTCATATATTATATTAATATGTATAAATTAGCAAGTTTTAGAGTCAAATAAATTGCCTCAATTTATAAATTTTTATATTGCAGTTCTGTTAAAAAATTATTTATCATATATTTGAAAAAATAGAATTAATTAAAGTTCCAATATGCATAAAAATTGTTTAAATACAAATCATATCATCATGATAAATAAAAAATTTGTTTCACTTAATTTTATTTAAATTAATAAAATAATATGATAGGAATTCATTCTTTTTAATCATGGATTTCAGACAGAGGGACGGAGATAAAAAAACGGAGACGGAGAGACAAAGACACAGAGACGGAGATGGAGGGATGAAAAAAAGAAGACAGAGTGACGGAAACAGAGAGGTATAGACAAAAAGACGAAGACGAAGAGATATAGACAGAGGGACAAAGAGACGAAAACGAAGAGATATAGACAGAGGGACAAAGAGACGAAAACAAAGAGACAGAAACAGAGAGACAAAGACGAAGAGACGGAGATGGAGACGAAAAGATGGAGACGAAAAGATGGAGACGAAAAGACGAAGACGAAAAGACGGAGACGAAAAGACGGAGACGAAAAGACGGAGACGAAAAAACGAAGTCGAAGGAACGGAGACAGAGAGATGGAGACATTGAGACAGAGAAACGGAGGAACATAGACGGAGAGACGGAGATGGAGACATGGAGAAACGGAGACGAAGAGACGATGACGGAGAGACAGGCAGTAATGGTGAGATGGAGAGACGAAGATGGAGAGATGGAGAGACGGAGACGGAGACTAAAAGACGAAGACGAAGTCAGAGAAACAGAGACGGAGAGTCGATGACGGAGAAACGGAGACAGAGAGACGATGACGGAGGAACGGGGACGGAGAAAGAAGGAGATTCGGAGATGGAAACGAAAAGATGGAGACGAAAAGATGGAGACGAAAAGATGGAGACGAAAAAACGAAGTCGGAGAAACGGAGACGGTGAGGCGGAGACATAGAGACGGAGAGACGGAAAGACAGATACATAGAGACAGAGAAACGGAGAAACATAAATGGAGAGACGAAGACGGAGACGCGGAGAAACGGAGACGGAGAGACGAAGACAAAGAGACAATAACGGAGACGGTGACGAAAAGATGGAGACGGAAAAACGGAGTCGGAGAAACGGATACGGAGGGACGAAGACGGAGAGACGGAGTCCGGATATTGTGTATGTATGTATGTGTATGGATATGTGTATATGTGTGTTTGTGTGTATGTGTATATGAGTAAGTGTATGTGTATGGATATGTGTATATGTGTGTTTGTGTGTATGTGTATATGAGTAAGTGTATGTGTATGGATATGTGTATTTGTGTGTATGTGTGTATGTGTATGTGTACATTTGTATGTTAAAGATGCACGTGTGTATGTGTATGTATGTGACAATAATGCAAAAGATATTTACGTAAGAAAAAAAAAGTCTTAATTCTTCACTTTCATATAATAGAGTTGTAATTTGCTTGATTTAAAGTTACTAATAACCAGTAAAGGTTTCAGTGAGACTCTCTGCAAGATTACTGCGAGGTTTCTTAGAAAGTTTTTGCAAGGTTTCGTGCAAAGTGACTGCAAGATTACTGCGAGGTTTCTTAGAAAGTTTTTGCAAGGTTTCGTGCAAAGTGACTGCAAGATTTCTTAAAAAGCTGCTACAATATTCTCTGCTAGGCTTCTGCGAGCTTTTTGGCAAGATTGCTGCGATGTTTCATAAAATGTTTCAGCAAGGTTATTTTTGAAAAAAATTCTGCAATTTTTTCTGCAAGATTGTTGTAAGTTTTTTTTTTGCAAGGCTGCTGCGTGATTTCATGAAAGATTACTTCAAACTTTTTTGCAAAGTTTTTGCAAGGTTTTTTGCAAGGTTGCTGTAAGGTTTCTTGAAACATTTTAACCAGGTTCTAGCGCAGACATATAAATGTTTCTGCAATCTTCCAATGCAAGTTAGCTGCAAAGTTTTAAGCCTTTCATGAAACCTTGCAGCGACCTTGCAGCAATCTTCCATGCTATGTGGGGATGAAATGCCATCAAAACAACATTTGCTCTAAAGATCATAGAGTTTAAACAGAAAGACAAAACAAGATCTTATTGAGGCCTCATGGTGATAAACGTTGTCTGCTACCAAACAACAACGTTACACTACCTTGGGGTTATCAGTTAAATTACAAGTTAAACAGAGTTAAATACTTATCTTAAGAGACATAGCATGTTGAACTCTTGGTCTTTCGCTGCAAGGCTCTCCATCCTTTGACTCATCGATTGAATAAATACGTTTTTGTAGAGTTGCAATATTCTCCGCCATTTTCAGATCTTGTTCTTTGTGAAATTTCATATGATGACCCTAAGGTAGTGTAACGTAATTGTTTGGTAGCAGACGACGTTTATTACCATGAGGACTTGATAAGATCTTGTTTTGTCTTTCTGTCTGAAATCTATGATCTTTAAAGCGGATGTTGTTTTGATAGCATTTTATCGTCGACTGATCAAACAAACAGTCACGATAGTTCTCGAAATCTATGTAAGACTTTACGACTGATGTCTTAACTCCTTTAGCTTTCTTTATTGGTTTCTCATCTTGAATATAGACTACATATATCTTACTTCGCAATCCAATGAACTCAGTCATAATGCTACTTCCGCATTTATCCTTCAAGAGCTCTACTATTTTTTTGTTTGCTTGAGGAAGTCAATGAGGAAGTCGAAGGAAGTTACGAGGATAATCGGTGGTATCAAACTTCTCGATATCTCTCTTCATCAGTTCGTAAATGTTTTCATCTTGAATCTTGTAGATAAAACTATCTGTATCAGTATAAAGTGAAGTAGAGTCATAGATGAGAGTCTTCGAGATATCTAATACGCTGAATTCCACGAATATTGACTTCTTTATTGTAATCTGAGTCCAAGACATCTTAATAAATACTAAATTTTCATCAAATATTGATCGACTGCGGAAGTTGGGACTCGCAATTCATACCTCTGTACTGTATTGTTCACTCTATTTGTTGACGAGTTTGACATCGACTCTCTTGCACTTGTTCTCCATGGTCTTACCATATACAGCATTAAGCATGAGTTAAAATATAGTTTTTCGAACTTATTTTTTGACTGCTGTCTTTTTTCAGTGTTACATCCACGTACGCCTTCAACCACAGACTTTGTTTGAATTGAAAAATCCTATGCATTTCCTTTATACATTTTTAGTGTGCTTATTATCTGCCACGCTGATTTCGTTCTCGTTTATTAACGATAAAATCCTTCTTTTGATCGAAGTGAGTTCCTTAAGTTTTGGATTAGCATGCAACGCATTTAACTGGTTCGCCAAAGCTTAAAGTTTTTCAACAAATCACTCAGCTTGGGTCTTAGTGCTTCCTCCCTCTTGTCTATACCTATAATAGCTGGACTTGTTATTGTCAAAACTTCACTTCAGATAATATCTGATGGTGTGGGCTTAATGCTGTTAGTATGCTTGCATATTATTTTCGATGGGTTATAATAAGCATTCGAAATCAGCATAAATGATGAATGGTACTTCCGTCTTGTGGTCGTAGTTGCGGAATCAACATTATAAATTGAAAATTATTACTTAGATGTTTTTGAGATCGCTGATTACAATTCTGAAGTCAGAATTTGAAAATTTTTATTCAAGATAGCAGATTTAAAATAGCAGCTCCAAAATTTTGGAAAAAAATTTATAAAGCTCTTTTTTTATTTTACAGCTGCTATCTTGAATTAAAAATTTCAAAATCCTGACTTCAGATTCGCAATTAGCAGCCTCAAAAACCCCCTAGTATAAAATTTTTAAGTAAATTTACCAAACAGAAAAATATATACAACAAAGCGTTAAAGTTGAGCTCATTTTCAAACTGTTTATAATTACTGACTCGTTTTGCGCTCTCATCAGCTGGATGTAGTGCTGACAAGATTGCTCACTTAAAACATTACTTAATATATGGGTGATTCTATTCTAACGGGTAATCACATGTAATCGTTTAATAAACTATCAATACAAGGTTCAAATATTATTTCATATACTTTCAGCTTATAACTTTATGATCCGATGACTTTTTAATCTCTAATTTCAATGTAGCTTTTGTAGGGACCCTTAGAAAGTATAAAAAGTAATCTCCTCCTACTGAAAAAAACCACATGGGATCCCTTATGGGATTTCATATGGGATCCTTTATGGGTTCTCATATGGGGTTTTAGCGCGGGATCCTATATGGGATCCCATATGGGGTCCCATAAGAGGTTCACAAACTCAATTTTTTAAATATAAATATGGGACCACATATGGGATCACATATGGGGTCCCATAAGTGGTCCACAAACTCAATTTTTAAATATAATATGGGACCACACATGGGGTCCCATAAGAAATCCACAAACCCAATTCTAAATATAGTATGGGATCACAAATGGGATCCCACATTATATTTAGAATTGAGTTTATAGACCCTTTAAAGATTCTATATGCTTTTCCACATGCGATCCCATATTATAGTTTAAAAAAAAAATCGAGTCTGTGGACCACATATGGGGCCCCATGTGGGATCCCGCATATTTAAAATTGAGTATTATCGATCTCATATGGAATCCCATATGCAATCCCATACACGGAAAACATTTCGCACGTATAGTGCGTACGGTGACTAGGCTGTGCGGTACGATGCCGGCACTAGATCTCAGGTGTCGAGATGGCGTTGCAGTCAAGGCTATAGCAACGTGCACTTAACATATGTGGCTCAGCCTAGTCTTACACAGTAGCGCCCCTCGTGCATTTCGAGACGAGCGTTGACATTCTACAGAGATAGTCACTGTAACGAAGTAACATCGGCACCATATTTTTAGGTGCCGATGCAGCAGACGCACGATGTCTTACAAGCACACTTCGTTTACGTGCCAAATGTTTTCTGTGTATGCAATCTCATATTATATTCAGAATTAAGTTTATGGACCCCTTATAGGGCCCCATGTGGGATCCCACATATTTAAAATTCAGTTTTATCGACCTCATATGGGATCCCGTATGAAATCCCGTATGTAATCCCATATTATATTTAGAATTAAGTTCATGGACCTCTTATAAGGCCCCGTGTGGGATCCTACACATTAAAAATTTAGTTTTATCGACCTCATATGGGATTCCATATGTGATCCCATATGTGGTCCCATATTATATTTAAAAAATTGAATTTGTGAACCTCTTATTGAACCCCAAATGGTATCCCATATGGGATCTCGCGCTAAAACCCCATATGGGAGCCCATAAAGGATCCCATATGAAATCCCATAAGGGATCTCATGTGATTTTTTTCAGTAGGGCCCCTGTCTGTAATCATATATAAAATTTTTTTAAACGTTGTAGAGATACAGGATAGATGAATTAATACTTCTGAAAGATCATAAAATATTTTTTTCCATCCGTACATACATTTCAACAGAATGGTTGAAAAAAAAATATTTTCTTTGACCCTCTGTTATTCTAAAAAAAATGTATATTTTTTCATAGATAAAAAGCAATAATAATAAAAAATGTTATATTTGAATCTTATGAAAATATAAGCTATTCCTATCACATGGAAATATTGTTATTATATGTTTATTTCGCTAAAAAATTGCTTTGTTAATCATAGAATACATTTTTGTTTACGTGTAAACATCATTTCACTTATGAAAGCTAAGTTACCTTTTCTACGATAATTCCTCTGGCTCTAAACATTTAACTATCACAGATAATATAAGCGCATATTCAAATACGTAATAGACATTTAAGAGAGTAGTAATGTACAACTAAAAAAGTTTGTATAGCAGTGAATGTTGGAGACCGTTTATTCGGTAAAAATTTCATTCAAATTATCAGGTAATCTCCCCTGGCATATAATTCCCCTGCCTTTTTTGAGATACACTCACAAAATTCTAATTAAATAATTAAGTCAATAAATTTATTCATGAATTTCATACCATGAAGTGTTAAATTATTTGTACACTTGAAATTTAATACACATTATACTGCTCATAATTTTTATATATTCAAAATTAAATATATATATATTTGTGGAGAATTTCCGAGTAAGCACATTCTCAAATCTTTTTGTAAACAATCACTGTAGTCATATTTACATACTACACTATATACTATGTATATACTACAAATAAATAAAGCGAAATCAAAGGTTACATCGTAGTATTCAGAAAATAAAAATATCAGTTTGTCATTAGCCTTGATGAAGAGTTTGTCGTGATATCGAAGTAAGTATATAATTATTTGAATTTAAATGAAAGTCTTTGAAAAATCTGAATTGGAAAATCTATAAATTGATAATCTATTATTTTAGATTGTATTGGTAATAAAATCGTTTCTACACGTAAACGTGGCGAACTTCCTACCAATCCTTTATCATCAAGTACATTTAACTCCACTCCCAAACACAAAAATAATGTTATTGTATATTTTTAAAAAGCAAACTTTCTCAAGTATGGATATATTTGTTCTTTAACTTTCTTCTAATAATGTTTAAAAATACATATTTTCGCTGTAACTCGTTGTTTTTTATTTTTAAAAATTCATCCATATATGGTAATAGCTAATTCTAAAGTATTTCAGATAGTTTAGAATCTTTGTTCGACATAAATATTATTAGAAAATAATATATCAAGTGATGGTAATAAAAAAAGTAATTCCCCTGGAATAAAAGTAATTCCTCTGTATCAGTATATTTCTTATCTATCAGTTTTTCTGGGAATAACCTATGGACAGCTTGGCTACTTTGGGATATTGTTCTATTAGATATAATCATAAAAAAACCTGAGTAAAATTTTTAAAATGAACACCTTTATTTTCTATTATTTCAAAATTTGAATTTGACCCGTTCGAATAGAATCACCCATATGTGTTTTAATTGAAAATTAATAAGTTCAATCATTTTCTTGAAAAAAAATTCACAAAAATATGCTTAAGATACAACTTTTAACCTGTACCCTCTCCTTAACGAACTAGGAGAGGACCCCTTGTTTGGGTCACGGATCTTGCTGTAACTTGCGGATGTATTTTATACATAAAATCATGAAAAAAGCCGCGAGCATTCAGACTAACGCTCGATCATTCCAAGATTATGAACTATTTCGTTCAATTTCTTAAAAAAATCATTGTTTATAAAATTGAATTACTCCTTAATGGGAGCTTCTAAGTTAATTCTGCTGAATTCTAGTAAAAGTCGAGATTGAATTCTTTCGATTAAAAAAAACGTTCAAAAAGCTCAACCTGTTCAAAAGTTATAGCAAAATAAAAATTGTTTTAAAAATAGTTATTAAAACTAGCATAAAATTAAACTTCAATTTTTATTAAATTATTGTGCTGTTTTTTTATGTTTTTCATTTTGTTATAACTTTTGAACATATTGATGTTTTCGAAGATATTTTTTTTTTTAATCAAAAGGGTTCAATCTCAACTTTCACTAGAATTTTGCAGAATGAACTAGAAAGCTCCCATTGGGGAGTAATAGTCAATATTATAAACAATGATTTTTTAAAGAAATTGAACAAAACAGCTCATTATCTTGGAATGATCGAGGGTTAGACCGACTGCTCGCGGCTTTTTTCATGATTTTATGTATAAAATATATCCGCAAGTTACAGCAAGTTCCGTGACCCAAACAAGAGGTCCTCTCCTAGTAAGTAATCTTCATGGCACATACTATTAGCTGATGCATTTTTTTCCAAAAGTTTTACAATAAAATATAAAGATAGGCAATATTTATAAGTACAGGTGTAGTTTCCTTTTTACATTTGCTTGATAAAAATAAGTATGGATTTATCATAAGTTAAAAAAATATCGAAGGCAAAAAATTAAATTCTTTAAAAATTCTGAATTGGAATAAATATAAGGAATGATCGGTCTGTTTTCGAATATTTTCACGAATCGCGAGACAGACAGGTCTTTTTTGACGTTAAAAAAATTAAAGGTGTATAATGTTTAAAAATGTACGATCGAAGGTTGTTTGTGTTTGCTCGAATATAAATTGATGATAAATTATCCAAAACAATTGATTTTGGAGAGATAATTCGGAATTTGGAGCTAAAAAGTGCAGAAATAGTACGTTATGTACCAAGGATGCAAAGTTAACAATTACAGCCCGAGGGGAAATGTTTCGCCCGAGTGAAGCAAAGTCGAACAATTCACTCGAGAGCCAGTATCCCCAACGCACCCGAGGTGCACATACTATTTTCTGATCCAGCAGGCGCTAAGTGCGTACTTTGCGCCCGCTAGGTTAGAAAATAATTTTTGCTCAATTTAAAAAAATAAATAAATAAAATTATTTGTTCTTTATTAGTACAAATATCGGTTATTTTATTATTTTAAATATTACCACTATAAATTTACTTGTCACCTGAACTTTAAATAAATTCCAAATGTGTAATTTTGAATTCCTTTAGAAGGCCTGCTGGATTTTTCAGCCCTGGGCCTCCAAAATTCTAAATCCAGCTCTGAGATTGAGTATCGAGGAAAATAAAATTTCCCTGCAAATGAGATCTCATGTGAGATTGTGGGGTTTAAGTGAAAACAAAGTCTTGCGATCGCTTAGAATACGAAAACTAAACAGCTGACAGCAGTGCGTAGCAACGCAAAGATGAAAAATCATGATTTATTTATTTACATAACATTCTTTACATAGCCTTGTTGTATTTATAATAAACAGCTGTTGAGAGAAAGCCAAACATTTTGTCTGTCTCAAATAATGTTTTCCATCTTTTACATCACCGGATTTAGCAAAAAAAAGAGCAGCCTTGGCTAGATATTACTATAATGAGTAAATTTTATAATCATAACAAAATAATTTTATCGCGTACCTTTCAGTATTATTTGACCTACCAAAATTTCAAGAAAAAAAAAAGATTGCATTAATAGTTGTTCGTAGGTCAAATCATACTCAGAAACTATGCAATAAAATGTTTTCGTTATTATTCTATAATTTACTAATTATATTAATATTTAGCAAGAGCTGCTATTTTTGTCTGATTATAGCCGATGGTGTTCATATAAATGTTAGAAAACACTGCTAGACAAAAACACATAGTTCAAACTTCTTTTGATTATGAACAACTGTTAATGATATACGACTGTGTTGCTTATTCTTTAGCGCGATATCTGGCTCACAAAAGACCAAGAATGTGTACAAGTCAATACTTTGTCTTGCACATACCGAGAAGAACTGACATGCTTCCGTGCAAATGAATCACAGAAAACCAATATTAGCGTTGTTATTGAGGACGCACATTTTTGATAATGTATTAACTCTCGTTGAAGTGGTTAGCATTTATCGTTGTTTTTGTTACTATTAATGTTTTTTTATTTATTTAAGCCAGCTCAAACCTATTTGATTCATAGAGGCTACTTTAGAAATTGTACATACATTTGTAATATATTATACAGTTGGAAGAATTATAGTTTGTTTATTTTACAGAAGGTTATCGTTGACGATTGTACACATTATACATTAAGACCTATTTCTTTGAGAAATATTAGAATATAAGAACAGACTTTAATATCCGGTTCGTATATGATGGTCGTGATGTTCAGAGGACAAAGAATAATTAAAGATTTTAGATTGTGGATTAGTTTTTCCCTCTCTCTATTATAGAGTTTGCACTGTCAGATAACATGGTTTAAATCCTTTTCTAAAAGGTAACACTTACAACTTGGTGACTGAATTATACCTACTCTAGTTAGAGAGGCTGCCAGCGCGTAATGATCGGAACGCATTCTGCTATTAATAACTATGAGTTCCTGAGGAAAGTTCATGTTTTTAAACCAAGATATTGTACTTGAGATAAAGCAACAACTAGAATATTCTACGCCTTTTTCTAAGCCTTGACTATTTATTTTTTTGACTGTGCTAAAGGTCGCAGCTTTTTCAAATTCAGCATATGGATCTCTGTATGGTACAGTATAACCATCAACCGAAGTTTTTAAGGTTGCAGTTTTGGCCAGATTTTCAGCCTCCTCATTTCCATCGATTCTAACATGAACTGGTGGCCAATAGAAATTTATTGTGGATTTGTGAGGATTTTCGTGATAAAAATTGTTGAACTATACTGTAATTTTTTCATATATACGGGTGGCTTCTAATGCTGAAATCGCTTGAGTTAAGTACTTGCAGAACACTCAGAGAATCGCTGGAAATGAGGAAGCTAAGATACCTGTGTGAATTTATCAAGCCGAGGGCCATGTCGAGAGCAAGACGCTCAGCTATAAAGATATAGGCCTCTTTGCTGATGGCTTCAGACCACCGGAAGTCCAGACCCGGGCAGATACATGAGGTGGCGACAGAGTTTTGAGTGAAGATTTTTGATTTGTTAGTACAAATTGCCACAGCGTTATTTTGATTTAAGAAATAAAAAAGTATTTCATTTGGGTTAACTGCGGTTTTTACATTTTGACCTAAGGAAAGATAAAAAGGAATACAGGTGATTATTGTGTTGTAACTATGACAATGAGTAATGTAATTGTTTCGTTTAGCAGTGACTGAGTCTATACATTTTATAGAGTTTTTCCATTGGAGTGAAAGAACTTTGTTTTGAGAGGAGCAGGCAGAAGTCTGACAAGGAAAGTGTCAGGGTATTGAGACGCAGATTTTGCTCAAATTTTGGGCGATGATTTTGGATGTAAAAATATGAAAAATGCTAAGTTACTAAACTCTAACGCTCAATATTTCCCTAGTTGCAGACAATTAAAGAAAATCACTATAAAAGTTACTAGATTTTCAAACGCATATAGTTTTTCAGCATTAATAGCTAGAAGCTTAAAACTTTTTTTAAATGAAAGCTGAGTTAAAATTCTTCCGAAATAGTAGTTACAGCATATAAAAATATTATTTTTTACCAAAATTATAAAGCAATGAAAATTAGACCAAATTTTAGCACTTATTATTAATTAATGTTATGAAGAGGAATTTTAGATACAATTTTCATTGCTTTATAATTTTGGTAAAAAATAATATTTTTTATGCTGTAACTACTATTTTAAAAGGATTTTAACTCAGCTTTTATCCAAAAAAAGTTTTAAGCTCCTAGCTATTAATGCTGAAGAACTATAAGCATTTATAAATATAGTAGTTTTTATAGTGATTTGCTTTAATTCTCTGTAACTAGGGAAATATTAAGTGTTAGAGTCTATTGACTTGGCTTTTTTCATATTTTTACATACAAAATCATCTTCCAAAATTTAAGCAAAATCTGCGTTCCAATACCCTGACACTCTCCTTATGAGTTAAAGGAGGTTGGTTCGAATTTCGTCAATTGCGTTTGTGAGGATTTTTCTTCCTCTTGGATTGAATTACATTTGATGTAGAGGGCTACATCATCAGAAAATTGAGAAACATGGACAGTTTCTTGTAAGTTTTTGGTAATTTATAAAACATAGAGGATGTACAACAGAAGGCTTAGCACACCTCTCTGCGGTCCACCTTTATGTACAAAATGAGGAGTATCTTCCAATGCGTTAGAGACAATGTAACATTTCTGCATGAGGAAATGGATATATCAAATAAGAATCATAAGGCAGCCAATATTGGCAAAGATATCTAATAGGATATCAATGTTCAGATTGTTGAATACGCCTTGGATTTTGAGAAAGGCAGCAAGAACTTGTTTTTTTTTCAATAAAGGCTCCGTCAACAGTGAGAAATAAGTTTGTAACATTGTCAGTACATAATTTTTCCTTTCTGAAACCTTTGTTTTGATTGACGTTGAGTTGAGAATCCTGAGCTGAATCGTTGTTTGTATGTGTAGATTCTTGTGTAAAGAATGGTCTCGGTTAATGTTGGCTTCACTTCCATATGGTTGTCTCTTTCTTAATCTGACGTACGAGTATTAGATTTAGATATAGCCGGAAAATTCTTAGGATTCAAGTCTATCGTATAATTTAAAATTGTTTTTATATTTTGGCTTGCTGAATTTTGCAGGCATTATTTAGCTACGTGGCTAAATATCTCGTTACAAATGAAATACTTTATTGTGTCCGTTGATCCAATTTGTCCATTCGTAGAAAACTTGTTGAGAGTCAGACACCAGTGCCAGATTGTCCGGGTGAATATATACTTGCCGACGGAGGCTTGCTATATGAGCGTACCCTGGGACAGAGACTCCTGCCCTTACAGACATAACTTTGGATTCTAATTTTATATAAAGGTTAGTCACTGATTTTTCTAGAAACTCATGAGAGATCGAAGGTCTGACGTTCGAGAGAATTATTCGTTTAGCCCGGGACATTAGTGGTCTAAAATATAAAATTTTGTTGTCCAAGCAAATACTTTTGCTTAGACAACAAATAAAGTTGTAAGTTGATAATCTGTTGTCTGAAACTAAAACAAAATTTCTATTAGGTAAGAAATTAAAAGGTCGACTGATAAAAAGATGAGCTGGAGTTATGGCTAGAGGATCATTGGAATCTGTTGTTCTTATTAGTGGATCTAAGGAAAAAGTACACTTTTATTATTGAATAAGAATGAATTTATTTGTTACAATAGGAGAGCAGGACAAGTTTCCTCAGCTCTGGTCGAGCGTGAACATTCAACTAACTAACTACATAATATTCGAAGGAGCGCTTTACAAATTATTAGTACACAAAAGTTCACTAGAGGGCGCTTATTAATAAAATACAAAATTATAAGACATGTGATTTCTAATATATTTTTATGCTATTTACAACACTCCCACTTTAGAAATCACACCAATATCATTTCTCAATCGTTCAAAACATTCTTTAGTAAGAATTTTTGTTAAAATATCGGCTTGCTGATCCTTCGAACAAACATATTTAATATTGTAAAATTTTTCATTATACTTTTCGCGAACAAAATTATATTTAATATCGATGTGCTTTGTACGACAATGGAATTGCGGGTTTTTTATTATTTTAATCGTACTTTGATTATCAACGAAAAGTATTGGAGTTTCTGGTTTATAATCAACCAATTCATCAAGTAATCTACATAACCAAATCAATTCTTGCACTGCGCTACAAGCGGCAACAAATTCAGACTCTGTAGTGGACAATGCAACAGATTTTTGCCTTCGAGAACTCCAAGAAATTATGTCATTTCCTAACTTTAAAACATTACCTGATGTCGATTTTCTCGACTCACAATCACCGGCAAAGTCGGCATCACTGTATGCTACGATTTGAATTCTTTTAGACAAATCATTTTTACCATAAACTAAGCCATAGTTTGATGTTCCTTTTACATACTTAATTACGCGTTTAACGCCATTCCAATGTGCTTTCGTAGGTCTATCAGCGTATCTGCTTAAAACTCCCACTGAATATGAGATATCGGGTCTTGTTATAGTAGCAAGGAACATTAAACTACCAATGGCTTCTTTATATGGTATATTATTTAAAATCTTGCCATTTTCAAAAATATCTAATTTTGTCTGAGGATCTAACGGTGTACAAACATTATTCGCGTCTTGTAAATTAAATTTCTTTATAATCGATTCTGCAAATCGATTTTGATTTATAAAAATTCTATCATTTGGTAAATATTTTATTTCTATTCCAAGAAACATGTTCAAATCACATACAGTTATTTTTAAATTATTTTTTAAATGTATTATCAATTTTTCAATTTTTGTTTTATTTTTACATGCTATAATACCGTCGTCTACATGAAAAATTATCATAATCTTTTCTTCTGAGTCGTTGTTTACAAAGACACACGAGTCAGCTTTTGTTTGATACAAACCGAATTGTTCTAGACATTTTACAAATTGTTCATTCCAGCACTTGGCAGCTTGTTTAAGCCCATACAAACTTTTTTCTAGTTTATATACTTCATTTTTATTGTTTGAAAAACCTTGCGGCTGATACATATAAATAGTTTCGGTTAATTTACCATTTAAAAATGCACTTGCAACGTCAAATTGCTTCATATACATTTTCTGACTAGCAGCAATTGATAAAAACATTCTGATCGAATCGTGACGCGCAACCGGACTAAATGTCTCGTCATAATCTATGCCAGGACGTTGTAAGTAGCCTTTGACAACTAATCGAGCCTTAAATATTTTTGAATTATTTTCATTATTATTTTTTACTTTAAAAACCCATCTATTTTGTAAAATAGTAGTATTACTAGGCATTTTAACAAGCTTCCAAGTGTTGTTTTCAATAAGAGAATCGATCTCTTTTTTCATAGCTTTCTGCCATTCAAAAGCATTATTACCATTAATCGCTTCGTTATACGTTAAAGGTTCACATGTTTGCGTAAGAAATAACTCTTCGATGTCAATATCGTTATTATATATTAATGGTATACCGTATCTTTCTGGTTGTCGAATTCTAGCCCTATCACGCAATCTTGGCATTTCTTGGTTATTCAAATCATTTTCATTATTATTTTCAAAATTTTGATCTACATTTTCATTTAAAAAATTTTCATCTACAAGGTTTTCATTAAAATTCTCATTATTAATATTATCATCAAAATTTTGTTGTACGTCGTTGCGTTCATGTACATTGTTTTCTAATACATTCGGAAAATCCGCACGCTGGTTGTTTTCAATGCATTCCTTTTCATCATTTTCAAAATTTACTATTTTTAAATAATTATTGGGATCTTTTATGTTTTCATTTTTTACAAAACTATTTTTCATCTCATTTTTAAAAATAACATCTCTATGTAATTCGATTTTATTTGTATTAGTTATTAATATCCTATTAGCTTTTACGTTTTCATCGTAACCAACAAATATACCTTGTTTAGCTTTATGATCCCATTTTAAACGTTTCTGTTTTGGAACGTGTACATAAACTTCTGTTCCGAAAACTCGAAAATGCATAAAATTTGTTCTTTTGTTGAACCACAACTCGTAAGGAGTTTTATTTTTTACTTTAATTTTTCTCGATCTATTTAAAATGTATGCCACAGAATTAACGGCTTCTGCCCACAAATTTTTATCTAAGTTACTATTTATTAAAACAGTTCTAGCTAATTCTACTAGTGTTCTATTCTCTCGTTCTGCTTTTCCGTTTTGTTGTGGGGTATACGCGACCGTACGTTCGTGCTTAATACCGGCTGTATACAAAAGGTCATTCATTTGTTTATTTACGAACTCTAAACCATTATCTGTTCGAAAAATATTAATATCTTTACCGGTTTCTTTTTGTATTCGTGACATAAAATTTTTTGTACATTCTATTACATTACTTTTATTTTCTAAAAAATAAATTTTTACGTAACTGGAAAAATCATCTTTAAATATTAAAAAGTATCGCGAACCACCCAATGAATAGACCTCCATAGGTCCGCATAAATCGGAGTGAATTATTTCACCTACTCGCGATGTAACCGTAATGCTTGACTTGAATGGAGCACGATGCATTTTTCCCAGTACGCATGCGTCACAAAACGGAAATTCAGAAACATTTATTTTTATATTATTTTCATTTAAGAAACTTTTTACTTGATCAAAGTTTTGATGAGCCATGCGCTCATGCCATAATTTTAATAAATTTATTTCATCCTTAATTTCTAAATCTTTTTTACAACCATCAATATTAGTTTTTTCACATTTTCTTTGATCATTTTTAATATCAGTATTTTTATTTTCCTTTTGATTATCTTTAATATTAATATTTTCTTTTTCTTTTTGACTATCTTTAACATTAATATTTTCATTGTCTTTTTGACCATTTTTAATATTAATATTTTCATATTCTTTTTGACTATCTTTTAAAACTATTTTATTTTTAACCTTATTATTTTCAGTTTTATTCAGCAAATTGAAATTTTCATTCTTTAATTTTAAATTCATTTCATACAAAGATTTTTCTTCCTTTCTAGAGCCCGTCGCTACAATATTATTATTTTTATAAAAGGTACAGTTTAAATTATCTGACGTGAAAAACATTCCTTTTCTAAGCGCGGCACCCATCGAAAATAAATTAAATTTAATATTTGGTACATGCAATACATCCGCTAGGTATTTTTCTACCCACTCAGTTCCATTAAACGCTAGAATCGGAATATTACCTTTACCTATTCCTTGTATAAAACTTCCATCACCGAGGCGAACTGGGATCGGAGTTTCAAGAACTTCATAATCCGTGAATATTTCTTTACATCCACACATGTGCGATGTTGCTCCCGAGTCGAGAAGCCAAGCCGAGGTGTCATTTACATCGTTGTATGTTGATGAGAGTACAATTTCCCCCACTAGCGCCTTGTCTATTTCGTTGCTTGTACCCCTTGAATTCTGCGAATTGAAGTTTGTTGGCCGTTTTTGCTTGTTTTGTTCTAAGAACCAACAGTCGTTTCGAAAATGTCCTTTGCGTTTACAATTGAAACACTCAACGTCTTTCGCTTTCTTAGAATCATTATATTTTTTCTGTTCATATTTATTAAAACTTTTATTTTCACTTTTATTTTTTATTTTCTTACTTATTAACGCGACACTAGATTCACCTTTTGTAGATTTCTTTCTTGTCTCTTCCATTACTAAACGAGCAGTTAAATTTTCAATTGTAGCTTGAGCCCTTTCAGTTGACTCCCAAGCTGATATGAAGTGGCTATATTCTTCCGGAAGAGTCATCAAAATTTTTGTTATTAACATACTGTCAGATATGGTTTCCCCATTAGCCTTTAATCTGCATCGTAAATCTTCTAATTTTGATATATGCGTAGCCATGTCATCTTTTACATCTTTTACATATTCAAACCATTTTTGTTGTAGTAAATGTATACTAGTGTCGGATTTGTTCTCATAAACACCATGTAATTTATCCCACATTTCCTTAGAATTTGTACAGTTTATTATATGCAACATTGGTGTTTGTTCAATGGACGTTACAATATATTTTTGCGCGATTGCGTCACTTTTAATCCATTTTGCCATGTCCTTATTATATTGCTCTCCTAGCGCTGCATTCGCAGTTAACGCTGCAGCAGTCGGTGGTATTGGTTTCACCTCACTACCATCCACAACACCATAAATTCCTTTTGATAAAAATATTATTTTTAATTGGAACTTCCATATTGTCCAATTTTCACTTCCTTTTAGGCTTGTGATTTTTATTGTTTCGCTTTCCATTTTGAGCTGCCACAGTCAAATCTTAAACCGAACAAACACAAAATAAAGCACTATTTTTATTTTATTCAATTCTTATCTTTTTCCTTTACTTATGAGCCTGGGCCCATAACCTGTTGTTCTTATTAGTGGATCTAAGGAAAAAGTACACTTTTATTATTGAATAAGAATGAATTTATTTGTTACAATAGGAGAGCAGGACAAGTTTCCTCAGCTCTGGTCGAGCGTGAACATTCAACTAACTAACTACATAATATTCGAAGGAGCGCTTTACAAATTATTAGTACACAAAAGTTCACTAGAGGGCGCTTATTAATAAAATACAAAATTATAAGACATGTGATTTCTAATATATTTTTATGCTATTTACAACAGAATCAGCTGAAAGAGTAGATCAAGACCGCAAATTTAAGATGGCTTTTATTTCGATCAACAAAGTGTTAATCTACTCATAAGTGAGTTTTTGATTCTTTAATATACGTCTCAAGTGATGCTTAAAACTCTTTACAGCTGCATCCCAAATCTCTTCGAAATATGGGGATAAAGGTGGAGTGAGATGCCACTCAATCCTTTTAGATAAAGCATAATCTCTTATCGAATCTTTGAAAGTACGAATCATTAATAAATCATAAATTTCACGGATTTTATTATTAGCCCGCATAAGGTTTTTACCATTGTCGGAATAGACGTGTTTAGGGACACCCCTACACCCTATAAACCGACGAAAAGCTCATGGAACCTTCTGTGGAGAAATCAGTTGCTAGTTCAATATGGACCGTCTTGGAAACCATATAAATGAACACGCATCCATAGGTTTTGATGAATGACCTATTACGATCCCTTTTTCTTTAATGAGAATGGGGCCGAAATCAACACCTTTGCGACGAAAAGCTGGAACTTCATGGACTCGTTCTTTGAGTAGATCTGCCATTCGAGCATGTGTGATTTTGGATTTTTGACGGATCTATACAACGACAAACAATACTCCGAACCTAGTCTTTTCTATTTAAAATCCAATATTTGTCAATATTTGCGTTGAATGTCGTACAAAGTTGATTGAATTCCAGCATGTGCATTAGCTTGAAGCGTTTTTTGAATGATTAGATCTGCTACTGAATGTTTGTTGGGCAATAACACAGAGTGTCTTTGACCATTAGGAAGATTGAAGTTTTTTAAACGTCCATCTACGCAAATGAGTTCTACATTATCTACGAAAGGATGTAACTTATCAAAAGGAGTGCCCTTGCGAAAAATAGAAGAAGGATCATTATATGCCTTTGAAAAAAGTTTAAATTCCTCAGCAAACCTCCCTCGTTGAATCATCAAAATAATATTTTGTTCTGCTTCTACGAGCTCTAAAACTTTTTGAGGATGGATGCTGCGCAAAGTTCTAGTCAAGGAATAGTAATCCCATTCAAAGATACGACTCTTGATTTACTACAAACTAACCTGATTGTAACGTGATCTTGAGCATTCACTGATCTAAGAAACAAACAAGCTGCATAGCCTTGCAAAGATGCATCATAAAACCCATAAAGTTTAATCTTGACTGAATTTTGAATCAATTATTCGCGCGGAAATAAGATTTTTTCAAGAAATATTAGTTGATTTGCTAAATTTGTCCATTTAGTGTAAATTTTTTGGGAAAGAGATTCATCCCAAGTGATTTTGGATTTCCAGCAACCTTGAATCAAGACCTTAGCATATAAAGAGATGGGACCTAATAGACCAAGAGGATAAAATATTTCGGAAATTCCAGATAAAAGCTTTCTTTTTGTAGAAGCAATTGAGGGTCGACGCCCTGGATGGTGACTTTGTAAAATCACCTTGAGAATTCCTGATAATTCCTAGAGTCTTTTAAATAGGTTTATCAGTTATGACGTAATCTAAATTAAAAAGGTTTTCATTCATGTTTTCTAAAGCAGATTGAGAATTAGACGCCCATTTTTTAATAGCGAACCCACGATGATTCAATAGCTTGATCATTTCATCACTAATGCTCAGTATCTCAGTATCTCAGTAGAGATGAAATCATCAACGTAGAAGTCTCGCAGTAAGAGTTTACTGGCTCATGAAAAGTATTTGGCTTACTAGGAGAGTGTCACATCTTCGGATCACGGATTTTGCTCAAACTTCGGGATAAGTTTCCAGATGATAGAATATGGAAAAAGCTAAAGTTATAGTCACAAACACTCAATATTTCCTTAGTTACAGGCAATTTAAGAGAATCACTAAAAAAAGTTACTAGATTTTTTAAACGCATATTGTTCTTTAGAATTGATAGCTAGAAGCTTGAAACTTATTTTTAATGAAAGCCGAGCTCAAATCCTTTCGAAACAGTAGTTATAGCATATCAAAATATTATTTTTTCCCAAAGTTATAGCATAATAAAGATTGGACCGAATTTCAGCTTTTATTATTAATTGTTTTAAAAAGAAAATTCAGGTCCAATCTTTATTACGCTATGACTTTGGAAAAAAATTATATTTTAATATGCTATATCTACTGTTTCGAAAGGATTTGAGCTGAGCTTTCAGCTTCTGAAGTTTCAAGCTTCTAGCTATCAATGCTAAAGAACAATATGCGTTTAAAAATCTGGTTACTTTTTTAGTGATTTTCTTTAATTGTCTGTAATTAAGGAAATATTGAGTGTTTGTGACTATAACTTTAGCTTTTCCCATATTTTATCATCTGAAAACTTATCCCAAAGTTTGAGCAAAATCCGTGATCCGGAGATGTAACACTCTCCTAGTTAGTCATGAGCAAGCTGTTAAATTGTGCGAATGGCGAGAAAAAGAGCAGCTGCAGTCCCAAAGGTGACTGTATTTAGCTGAAAAGTTCTAACCTTATCTTGGTGATACCACAAGGTTTTTTGAAACTTCCTATCCACTAGATGAACTAGAATCGGATGATACATCTTCTCAATATCTGCTGTAATGACAAATGAATGCATACGAAAATTAAAAAATTGTTGAAAGATAGTATTTTGAATAGTTGGACTAATTAAAGAAGGATTTGATCCAAATTTCCTTTTAAGAGCATGAAAAAATTTTTGAGCTTGCATTTTTTAATTTCCAAGATTGAATTTGCTATCCCTAAATGGAAGACGAACAACATACCTACTGGTGATATCACGCTTGGTGTGAGTCACATAATTTTGTTCACAAGCGATTTCGTCACGAGACCGAACGGGTTCATAATCGAAATCTTCAATGATCCAAAATCGTTCTATTAAGGTGGCCTCAGCGACTTTTAATAAAATGATAAAATATTAAGTAAAATAATGTTGAGAAAAGTATAAGTTGCAAGCTTTTCAAAACAGTTTTGAAAATATAAGGTACAGCATTTATGCTTATAACTTTTGGTCGGGGCCTCTGCTTGATACGGCACCCAATGCCGAAGCCACCATAATTTGTCTAATTTAACAACATTAAAAGAAACGTCAATCGAAAAAGCAAGAGTCTCTACCCTCTCTGCAACAATCCAACCTAAACTGGTTTTTCGCAGGATAATTTCTGCTTTCTTATTTTGAAGCCTAATCTGACCAATCACTAAAATAGATAGCGTTGTGTTCAAGGTTAATAAAATATCAATGGGTCTAGGTACACGAAATTGAGGATCTGTTAACTGTAAATTCTTTGAAATATTGAATTATTCCGGAGAAAAAATATAAAATTTTCATTAGTCTTCGAGTGAGGTCTGAAACGGAAAAACAGTCATCAAGTTCAATTGTTTTTCCATTTCAGATCTCACTCGATAAAACTAATGAAAATTTTGAAAACTGTAATATCGGTATTTTACATCTCCTTAAGTTCAAAATATAAAAATTCAACTTATAATTAAAATCATCAATCACACTATGGTGGCTACCCCATTTGTGCTAAGTTACCGTACTAAAATTGGATTTTTCTTTTTATTTAAGAAGAAAAAAAAATTACTAGAAACAAAGACTTATGTTTTTCCAATTCTTCGAAGCAACTTCCATTGGGTGCTGAGTTCTTCTGGTGTAGAAACGACAGCTAATTCTATTGTTGAATCTCGAACTTTATACCAATTTTTCGAATTAGCTGTAGAATCTCATGCAAGTATTTCCGTGATATGCCCTATGCAGACTCGTGTAACGCCATCGCAAGTTTTTGTGAGATTTTCAAACCTTCACAGGAGGCACTATAAAATAACTTATCAAGTTATCTTGCCTAAAGTGACAAGTATAGCTATGTTGAACTTAATGAAAATCCTTAAATGACAAAAAAACAATAAAAAAAAGGAAGGAAAAGAAAAAAAGACAAACTGTTTAATCCTATCAATAATTTCACTAAAGTGAAAATTTAATTTTACTGTAAGGGAAATAATATTAAACAGGGAATTAGCATATTTCTTTAAAAAATGTATTATATCCGTCAGGTAAATTACAAAAAAATTAAAGACCCGTATTTTTTTGTTTTTCAGAATATGATGAATTGCAAAAATTATAGCCGGTATAAGTTAATAGAATTTATATATATATAGATATAGCGCCATGATACGTGACGTCACAACCACATATGTGATTGTGATGTCACGCCAATTTAACTGCTTCTATCTCTTCGAGTATTCATTTTCATGAAAAAAGAAAAAATACGGGTCTTTTATTTTTTCGTATTCTACCTTACGGATATAATAGATTTTTTCATGAAACATGCTAATTGTGGGAAAAAGCCGATCCGGCATGAAAAACCCATTTATTTAGAACCAACGCACAAATAAAGAAAAACAGTGGATATGGACATTACAGTTTAAAAAATTTGAAATCTGCGAATGACGTTACAATGTCTTAACACTAATTAACTTAAACAAACTATCGCACGCACTTTGACTTAAATTAACAAAAAAAAAACGAAATGCCCTTAGTTAAGAAGTCCTAACCCTTCGAATTCAATACTATATCACCCTAATGAAAAAAATAAATAAAACATTCTGAATCATTCTAAAAGTTATTGCAAGAATCTAAAAAAAAACGAAACAAACTAAAACATTTTGAAAACTTTAGTAAGAATTTGGACAAAACACTCAGAGTATTTCAGTTTGTTTAATTTTCTCTCGTTTCTTTTCGTTTTTATTCATTCTATTTCATTTTCTCTCATTTTCTTTCAATTTTATTTTTATTGTATTTCAGCACTAGCAGAAAAAATAAAGAAAACGTTTAAAATCATTCTAAAAGTTATTGTAACAATCCGAAAAAAAACGAAAGAAACTGAAACAAACACAAATAAACTGAAACATTTTGAATATTTTTGTAAAAATAGAAATAAAACGCTTAGAGTATTTTAGTTTGTTTTATTTTCTCTTATTTTATTTCTTTTTTTTTATTGTATTTTAGCACTAGCGGAAATATAAATATAACATTTAAAATTATTTTAAAAGTTATTGCAAGAATCCGAAAAAAAACGAAAAAAATTGGAAAAAAACTGAAACATTTTGAAATTTGAAATGTTTTATTTATTATTTCTACTAGTGTTGAAATCCAATAAAAGGAAATTAAAGAAAATTAAATAAAATGATAGAAAACGAAACAAACTGAAATACTCTGAGTGTTCCATCTCAATTTTCATAAAAATTTTCAAAATGTTTCAGTTTGTTTCTGTTTGTTTCAGTTTCTTTCAGCTTCTTTCGTTCTTTTTCGGATTGTTACAATAACTTTTAGAATGATTTTAACGGTAGGCCGGAGTAGAACCTGATACCGACCGAGTAACAATTGAGTTGTTTGTTATTTACTCAAGTTTTAATCGGTGTATCTTCAAACTAAAGGTCGAGCGCAATAGATATTATTATTGTGAACATTTATGCACAAGAAAAAAAATATCTACCGGTTTGTTTTTGAGAAAAGTAAGTAACGCGAAAATATTATAAACATAAACTTTTACTTTGGCGTTACTTACTTTTCTCAAAAACAAACCGGTAGATATTTTTTTTCTTGTGCATTTATGTTCATAATAATAATATCTATTGCGCTTGATCTTTAATTTGAAGATACACCGATTAAAACTTGAGTAAATAACAAAAATGCCAATTAGACAAGGACAGCGAATCCGGCCTGCTCTTAAATGTTTTCTTTATTTTTTCCGCTAGTGCTGAAACACAATAAAAATAAAATTGAAAGAAAATGAGAGGAAATGAAACAGAATGAATAAAAACGAAAAGAAACGAGAGAAAATTAAACAAACTGAAATACTCTGAGTGTTTTGTCCAGATTCTTACAAAAGTTTTTAAAATGTTTTAGTTTGTTTCGTTTTTTTTTAGATTCTTGAAATAACTTTCAGAATGTTTTATTTATTTTTTCCGCTAGGGTATTTTCATCCCAAATCTTTCTCTGTCACGACCTATTTGTTCCTACTCATCACGACGCGTCCTTTGACTTGCATAAGTCCATATATACATAACTTTAATAGCTGGTTTACCTTCCTTAAAATGTACACGCTTCATTTTTTTTATTATATTTACGTCACAATTTACATTAAGGTTCATACATGAAAGCATACAAGTCATTGTAGATGTATTTTAAAGTATACGCATTAATTTCTAAAATTACAATATCCAATGTAGATTTATCTAACTCTTTATCGTCAAGCATTTTTTTTAAACAAATGTTGTTACATCGTGAATTTTTACAGTATAATATCGATTAAAACTAGCAAAGGTTTTAAATGCAAATGACCTTATATCTTTCTTACTATCTTTCTTGAACTACTCCTTAAGGTATTCGTGGATGTAATCGATAACCCTAATGACTGTTCCAGCACGACGTTCCAATTGCACCAGATGCTTATCTATACAAGGCACTGCGAGCTTAAGACCATTAAATGACACTTTTTAAAAACAGGTTGAAGGTGTTTGGTACATAGATGACCTTTTTTTGTTAGGTGATTCACTTTGCTCTTCCTTATCTACTAGTTGAGCATATACTGGTGGTTGGAATACTGCTTTCTCCTCGAGCACTATGGTTTTTGTATGGTATGATGTCGTAAATAAAACATCGAGGTTCTCTAAATAAAGTTTTGATGGATTTCCGTATTCAGTTTTGAATATATAGTTCTCTTGAAAATAAGCGTTGATCAAGTCAAAATGATTTTTCAATAGCCTCCAGGCATTGATATCAAAACTAACCCATTTGGATGAAGAATTATCAAAATATTCAATTTCTGCATTAAATCAGTTTAAATAAATAAAATTATATTATAAAAAGATAGTATAACGGAAATTCATAGAATAAATATGTTTTCTCTGTTAAATAATAAGTTAAATAATTTTAAATAATAATACTAATGTGGAAGGGATAAGGTGTAGGTGAATAATTATTACAAAGAAGAATGTACATTTGATTAATATATATTGAATATAAATTTCATTTTACAATAATAGATTTAATATTATATTCTTGAAGTACATGTTTGATTACAAAAGAGAAAACCTAATAAACGTTCATCACTAAAAGCTTTTACAGATTTTTTACGTTTAATTTTATACTTTAATAGTTTATTATAAAATTTTATAAATAAATTATCGTTCTTTTTGGAATCTCTTGAAAACTTACTACAAAACGTACGTAGATTATGAAAATGAGACATATAGTATAAAAACATAATACAATATTGACCGCAAACTTGCGGATCGTAGCTTTGCATTCGTTCTTTATTCCATTCGTATCGCGCACAATTTCTTTTGAGTCTATCGAGATGATGTGATGAGGATGGTGGCAATCTGTAGCTGTTAAAGTAGGTTCCATAGCCATTTTTATTTATGTATATAGCAATCCAATGAGACCCACTTTTTGTATGGTCATCAACGTTTACAACTATAGCTGCTGGAAGTTCGAAAATGTTTGGAATCCGATCTGCTGCATATACTCTTACAGTTCTAGCGTTAACTGTAGCAAGTGCTTTGATTATTTGACAAGTATTCATTGTTCTTCATCTGCTTCTGGATTGCTATCTTTTGATGCCTTGATGGAGTCTGTTGGTGATGCAGGACAATCAACTTCATCCACACCTCCGTCAGCAACTGCGCGAGCTAATCTGCGTGCTCTTACACGCTCAAGAAGTGCGTCGTTTAACCTCAATGGATTGTCGTTGATGTTGTCAGTTGTGATACACAATGAAAGTTTTGTATGCAACTACTTCGTCAGAATATACAGTGGAGTCCAATAAAAAAGAGCCACCTTTGAGAAAAAAAGTACTAATTAAAAAATTTTGTATCTCAACAAATAAGGGTTATACAGAACTCTACGACCACTCATTTTAAACGTATTTGTAAGGACTTTTTAATGGTGTATTGGCAATTTGATTTTGAGCACTTGTCTGAGAAATATTACGACTTAAAAAAAAAAATATTTTATTCACCTGTGTTTAAATTTGAATCATTTTTCGGAAAATGATGGTAGAAAAATTTTACACGGCTAGTTTTAAAGGTATTTTGCTTAACTTGGAATTTATATTTTAGTTTTTTATCTAGGTTCAAAATTGATCGAAATTCAGCGATTTTTGTTAAAAAAAAAAGGTATTTTTATTTTTCCGATATCTACTCAATGAGAGGAGATATAGAAAAATGCAAATAAAAAATAAGTGTATTTTTGTATGTAGAATAACCTTAAATTTTCTCAAAATTTTTTGTGCATTTTAATTTTTTTCATATTGTTGCGGTACTCTTATAAGGGTATGGTATACATGTATTGTTTTATGTTTCCCACATCCATAATATTTTGAGGAAGTTCTTCACTATCTATATAGAAGACAAACTTTGCTTCAGATTCTTGAATGTGTAAAATAGTACTGGGTATGTGAATTTCAGTCAACCCAACACTCACCATGTAATGGTATTTCATGCGATAAGTGTGTAGTATAGCGAGATGTTGTGTTATCTGGAAAGTATTTCATACTACTGTTACTGGAAAGAATCAAGTAAAAAGCATCCTCATTTATTTGTAAAGGTTAATTCATTCGCGTTTATCTAAAAATTGAATTTTTCAGGATACCTATACCATTTAATGAGTACTTGTTTATTTCGACCACGGCCTTGGCTGCGTATTACACGCTTAATCTTAAACTTTTCTGTTTCAGCTAAACGTTTTTTTCCAACTTTAACCAACTCTTGGGGATAGAAATTCCATCAATTTTTTCCCCATTCAAATCTGACAACTCGTACGTGTAAAGCTATTGCCGTCTGGATATACGAGAAATTTTAAAAATTTCTTTGTTGTAATTTTTCTCGTATCCTTTCTCGTAGGTGCCTTTTGTACGACTGATGCGAACATAGGAACCCACCGAGTATATAGGCGCGTGAGATGGTTTTCTTCGACTAAGAGCTCTTTTCTCTAAATTCATTCTTGCTTTAGAAGCGTTATAAATTGTCACTTCTGCTGGTATCATTCTAATTCCACTGTGTCAAGTATGATTATATGCTTTCACTATGTTTTGTATGACATCTATGTATCTATGAGTATTCTTATGCGTAAAATATCGAAACATACGTTCTTTGAGTGTGTGATTTAAACGCTCTACTACAGCTGCCTTAACATTAGGGGTTTGTACTGTACGAAATTTTATATTTTGCTTTTTCAAGTAATCTTGAAAGTTTGCTCCTGTAAATTCTTTTCCCTTGTCCGATTGAACAGAGATAGAAACTCGAGTGTTTGATCTCTTGAGAATTTTGTCAAAAGCGTCGGCAACACTGCTTGCATTTTTATCGCGAAGAATTTCCACCCAAGCATACTTGCTAAGCACATCTATAACAACAAGTTAATAACAATATCCATCGTTATATTCTTTGAAAGATTTCATATCGCATAAGTCTATTTCCCAACAATCATCAATATTTGTTACATTATACCTTAATCTTGGGAATCTTCGACGAATAGGTTTGCGCAGCGTATAAACGTTTTGATTACTCAACCATTCGTAAATTTTAGTCTTTTCGCGTTTATTTCGCGCAACATTTACACGAATTAAACTACGAGCACTAGCAAAACCGGCTTCGTGTAAAGTATCATAATATATGTTTTTTGAAGACATTTTTTAGAAGCTAAAACTTTTCCACTTTTCCTTAGTTGAACCTTTTTTATTTTTATTTCTAGTAGTATTGTATTCGTATTGAGACTGTGCCTCTTTTTCCAAATCTTCTAAGTCAGTTGAATTTTTCCGCTTGCGATTTCTATTATATAGTTTATTAAGTTGTAATAGTTTATAGGAATGTAATATATCTGTATTATCAATGAGCTTAGCTGGTGTCTCTGACAAGGATAAAAATCTTGTAATTTGTGTTCTACCAGGAGGAGCAGGAACGGAATCTGTCTTTTTTCTTCGTACAATAACGTTAACTAATTCTATAATATTCAAATTTGGAATAACACTGCCCTTTACTGTGACTTGTCCTGTATTATCTCATTTTATGAGGTTTCCTACAGTGTTTTTTTCCCAATGAACATTTTCGAGAATTATTTCATCCGTGAGTGGCGTTGCTAGCGTTGCTTCCGTCTCTTCGGCTTCATGTTCCGAATCATTTGCATTTTCGTGTCGTTCTACATTTTTGAAATGAAGATATTTTTGGAGGATTTGCATGTATTTTTAATACTTTTCGCGTTTATCCGTAATACTTTTGGGAAAAAGGATATCGTGTAACTCGGTATCTAAACGTGACAAGTTGTCACCCTCGGTTTCGACAGTATGCTCTATTTCAGAATTCTCGTGCTTTTGTTTTGTTGAACGTAAACCTCTTTCGTATTCATCTTCGGGTATTATGACCATTTTGCTCGTGCACTCCATCACGTTTAGAAGTTAATTTAACCAAATATTTTTGATACCAAGATGCCTATGATTGATGCCAATAGCAGTGGTAAAAAACTTCCTCCGTTTTGAATGATGACACGTTTTTTCTGATGCCAATTAGTACTAGTCTTACAATTGTTGCTCTTCCTATCTTTTTTCGTTACTAGTTTTCGCAACACGATTTTGTATTTTTTTAGTCGTTCTTTTTGTGGTTTTTTTAATTTTACGGTACCATGTAACACGTCCAGGGTACATTCACATGTACACTTGATTAAATTTTATCAGACGTTCGAAGTAAGGCCACTTGTTGATGACTGTCTGAATGACAAAGTGCGTTTAAAATTGCGATACACTTTTTACTGAAGTTTGGCGGTAAACAGCTACATTGACCTCCGATCTGATTAACTTTCTTCTTCTTTCCACGTTTCTTCGATGTTACCGCAGCCATAGCTATATCAGTACTGAAGGTGATTCTTATAGAGTTTCTTTTTCATATTTGTGATCTTAGCGAAATTTCGAATGATACTTTGGTAAGTATGCGTATTGTGTTTTATCGTCCAGAAATATACATGTGCGGAATCGGTATTCTTCCTTTGTACTCTGTTTCAAGTCCAAGAAAAGATAGCCATGTGGCACATGTGTGCTATCTAAATAGGCTTTTTGCAAAAATTTCGGATTCTCAGGGTAAACTTGTCGTGCAAGATATTAAATTTGAGCTTGATCTCGTGTATTTTTAAAAATAACGATATAATTAGCATTTAATCAAATATCTCTTTGACCAGCACCTTTGTGAAAAAGATTTTGAGTTATGAAAATAACGCTAATATTTTTATGATAACTACCTTTTGTAAACAAATCCAGAATAATACTGTTGGAAGATTCGCGTGTCAAGTCGTCTATAATTATTAATTTTTTCTTTTCATTGTCGTTAGAATAGTCCGAGGGTTAGGGCAATCCTTCGCGAAATTTTATAGATTGGTGAGATGGTATTTCGCGTAATACAATAAAATCCTATCAAATGCTACATCGCAAATATTTGATAGGTTCGCGAGAAATTGTTTAACGAATACTGTTTTACCACTCCCCGTAGGTCCACTGACGATACATGTAAATGGATGTTTAGTAGATAAGCTATGTTCCTTTCGAATCACAGATCCAGAAATGCTATGTTTCTTCTGGATCACAGATGCAGTAATGCTATGAGGTTTTTTGAAAGTCCGAGATTTCTGGCTTACACGGATTTCACGTGGGTATGAGCGTTATGCGATAGGGGCCTATCTAATATTTTAAATATTATAATTATTATATTTTAATTTTTTATATTTAATATTTGATGATTGTGTAATGCTAGATTCGTAATTTATTTATTATTGAAATTTTTTTGAAATGAAAAAAATTTGTAGTTAATTTTTTTTATAATAAATAATTATTAATAATAATTAATAATTATTTAAAATATTTAATCAATATTTAAATGAAAATAGGATTATATTTGATAAATTGCGCATATACAAGTTTCCAAAATTATCGAATACGACGACTCCATGGTCAAGTGGTATAAGTACCTGCCTCTCGACCAGAGGGTCATGGGTTCGATCCCAACCCAAGTCAACTTTTTTTCACTTTAAAAATTTTTAAATATTACTTCAAATTAAAAATTTATTTAATTTGAAATGAAAAGCAATTAAAAAAATTTATTCATATTCAATAAAAGTTATGTCATGTATATACCGCCAACCATCTGCGTTATCGACACGCGACGAGTGGCGATGCTTCTCGGATATTAGTAATAGAAGAAATGGGTAGGAATCAATGGTACAAGAGTGAGGATACTTGTACTTATACAAGGGGGCTTAGCTTGAAGAAATCATTCCTTCACTCGATGGCTTGGAAGACGGATCTCTCTTTACTACTAAGGATGGTCTGGAAGGAAAAACGAAGATGATCTCTCGAACATTAGTAATAAAAGAAATAGGTGAGAATCAATGGTAGAAGAGTGGGGATACTTGTACTTATACGAGGGGCTTAGCTTAAGGAAATCATTCCTTCATTCGATGGCTTGAAAGACGGATCTCTTTCTACTAGTAAGGATGGTCTGGAAAAACGAAGATGAACTCTTTGTCACTTATCCTTCACAACTCAAATATCTCTGAAAGATGGAACGCATATTTTTAACTATATCGAACTGCGCTGATTTAAATATCTTGGATTTGGTTGACTCTTCCGTACTACCTTGTAGGAATTCCTGCATTACACCGGTAAAATATAGCCCATTTCTGTCATATCGTAGACTTTACACTCGAAGTGGTCTAACCTCGCTTTCCTGTGTAAATTTAGTATGAATGTATGTATATGTGAACGCTTGCAAATAAATAAGAGATTGAAGGGTAAATAGATGATTATAAAAAATATGAATGAATGTTTATCATAGAGGTTGAATCTATATGTACGATAGAAAAAGATTTTAAATAGACGTATGATGTAAAGATGGATGTTAGCGTATCTGTAAACTAAAAAAATTTAACAAGTAAATTTATGAATGTATGAATGGGTGAGTGATTGAAAAATTTAATGTGTGTGTGTAATATAAAGGATGTGCAAGTTTATAATGAATGTGTGTAATGAATGTTTAAAAAAAAAATAATATAAGAGTGAGCGAAAGAGAAAGACTACTATTTTAAGTATGAATGTTTAATATGTGTGTATATAATGAATGATATCTGTGTATGTAATATTTTTAAAAGAATATAAGAGTCAGTATGTGTGAGACAGATTAATATTTAAAGTATGAATTTAAAAATGTGTATGTATATAAATGTGGATACGAAATATAATAATAAAGAGAAAGTGGTATGAGACCCCACCAACGCTCATACCTGTGAGAAACAACCATAATTTTGCTTCCTCTCCATTAACTTTTTTATTCTTTTTAAAAATAATTTTTTATTCATTAAACATATTTATATATTAAGTGTACATAGAAAATAAAAGTTTTTTATCCAGTTCTGCATGTTGGTAATGAGTATATAATGGCAAGTCATCTGTTGAATGGCAACCGTAGTCTACTTCGTCCCTACCATCGTCTTGTATTTGAATTGGTAAATAATTATCAAGCAGCCATTCTTTTAGCGATAGTGCATTCTTAACAGTGCATACAGATTTTTTTCGTAACGTGTGAAAAGTGCAGTGGATAGTATGAACTTTCTTAATGTTTTCCAACAACGGGCATTGTATCTCTTTCATGTTGATGATGGTTCTAAAAGGTAAGTATACAGTTAATAGATGATCACTGAATATAGATTTTTATTTGAAACTTACTTTTCTGCTAGAATTTCCTAAGTCCATCTCTTTTTCTCCAATCCTTTTACATATATTTTTGTAGCGTTTTTCATACTATTTTGTAAAATTTTTATTCTATACTTGTATGCTATAGTGCCATCATTCCATGGGATTCCATGGTGATAAGCTTCGAGCCATTGATTTACCGTTTGTTCTTCCTTTAAAAGTTTGGACCACTTGCAAGGAGGTCGAAAATAAAAAGCCATAGGTATGGCATTCTTTTTAATAGGAATCACAGCTCCTTTAACAATAAATAAATTCAACGATCTTCTGAAACCTTGTAAATCCAGCAGTTACTCCATATTCTCCTTGGTTGTAGTCTTTCGTGTTGTTGCTACTGACTCGAAGAATTAAGAACTGATTTGATTGAACTCACGGACTTCCTTTTATACTCATACCTCGCCGCTTTCGAAGCTTTTAGCATGAGTGATCCGCCATCTTGGCTTCCCTCACTTCTTGAAACGAGTATAAATAGAGCTTCGTCGCGAGCTGAAAATCATTATTGTGCTTCGAACTGATCGAGAAACAACTCCTCTGAGATAAGTCTACAAGTTTTTACCACAAAGAGAGAAAAGGATCTCTTCCCACTCCATCTAGTGTAAATAAAACGAGAAGTCTTGGAGAGGGTAACGCGAGAGTGAGGCTATTGAAGGAGCTTCCCCCGTGTATATAAGGATCTTGCTATTGCAAGATCAATTCATTTCAGAAAGTGATTTGGAGGAGTCACATCACAAGAAGTCATCATGCAGTCTCCTGAATATTTTGTTCTTACGGTTAAGCTGTTAATGGATGGGTTAGAATATGAAAGAAAAGGTAAAGCAATGACTAACGATTTAGAATCTTGGATCAATTTTTGTACTTGTGCCATTACATCTCTAAAAAATCTTATGGCTTCAGAACTAACCAATTCTCAGAAGAAGAAGTGTCGGACATCTATGACACATCTACTCACGATTTAGTATGAGCTGCATAATATTTTGAAAACTAGCGGTCGTCTGCAACAAAACCCAGAAGAGTTGCAACCTGTTAAAAATGAGGAAGAACGAGTAAAGTGGGCCGATTTTCAATCAGCATTTACAAGACGTGTTCGATCCGGCGTTATAACGAATTTGGAACATCTAAATGTCATTACATTTATGGATGACGCTCGAGATTTGTTTAAATCAAAAATTGTCAGTGCCTTAACTGAATACAACGCATTAAAGGTAAATGCAGAACTATCAGCTAAATATTCAGTTCAGAAAGATGACTCGGTGATGACGGAAGTTAAGTATTTCAATACAGAAAATTTTCCTATCTTTCAATCGACGGATGTGAAGCAGTGGTTCGATAATAACATTAGACAGCCAATTCTTCGAGAAATGGAAGAGTTTGAATAGAAAGGATCTGGATGGAGTCTGCGTGAGATATTTAATCTCGCTATAAACATCAATAAGCTCAAGCCTATAAGAGACAGCTCATATATTCAACTACCAAAGTTAATTCAGGATAAAAAGGCATGTGTGAAGGTTCAAAACAACGATGAACAGTGCTTCAAGTGGGCTATATTATCTGCACTACATTCAGTTGATTGTAATTCTAATCGATTGTACAACTACATGGATTTTGTCATCAAGCCTATAGTATTACGTCAAGTGTAGTTTCGATGACGAGAGGTCTGGATATTACAGCTATAGACAAGAAGAGGATGGCATCGAGACTCCTGCTGAGTGGTTTGTTAAGCAACTTCAAGCATTAGCAGACGAATTAAAAGCTTTACATTCTAATCCAAAGCCTATGGATCTCACCAGAGAAGATCTAGAAGACTTTAAAGCAGCTAAAATCTGCCATATTTGTACAAAGTCTTTTGCTCCTTATGCTATAAAAGTGAGAGACCATGCCACCTTACGGGAAAGTACAGAGGTGCTGCTCATGAGGGATGTAATATAAATTTCCAAGATGCAAAATTCATTCCAATCGTCTTTCATAACTTGAGTAAGTACGACTCTCATTTCATCATCAAGGAGCTCGCCATAGCTGACAATTGTAAGGGGCGTGTACAACTGATTGCAGAAAACAAGGAACGCTATATTTCCTTCACAAAGCATGTTGAAGGTGACGATGTGAGTTTTAAATTCATAGACTCCTTCAGATTCATGCCTTCGTCACTGGATAAATTGAGTTAATACTTAGATCAGCATTATATTACCTCTCAAGCATTCAAGGAGTCAGGTTACACAGGAGAGCAGATCAAGTTGTTACTCAGAAAAGGAGTTTTCCCTTACGACTACGTGAGCGCCTTCGAGAAATTAGAAGAGAAAGAGTTACCATCGAAAGAAGACTTCTACAGTAAATTGAATGAGTCTGAGATCAGCGAAGAAGATTACACGCACGCGAGAAATGTGTGGGAAACATTCAGGATAGAGACGCTAGGCGAGTATTCCAATATATACTTGAAGACAGATGTGCTCCTGTTAGCTGAAATTTTTGAAAATTTTCGATTAACGTATGCGGAAGCTTATGGATTGGATCCAGCACAATACTACACAGCTCTAAACCTGACAAGGGACGCCATGTTGGAATACACTGATATAAAACTGAAGTTGTTGACTGACATAGATATGCTAATGTTCATCGAGAGAGGTATAAGAGGAGGGATCAGCCAGTGCTCCAATCGATACGCCAAGGCAAATAATAAGTATATAGACGATTATAATCCTGAAGAGGAAGATAAGTATCTCATGTACTTTGATGCCAACAATCTCTATGGATGGGCAATGACGCAGCACTTACCAACTGGAGATTTCAAATGGCTTGGCATCAATGACGATACAGTATTTGATTACAACGTTCCAGATGATTCAAGCGTTGGTTTTATTTACGAAGTCGACTTGGAATATCCATCTAGTATTTACGATGCTCATAAAGATTTACCTTTATGTCCGGAACATAAAGCGCCACGTGGAGATAAACAAAAGAAGTTATCAAGCATGGAGTTGTCGTGAAACAAGTACACAGAGTTCTTCAGTTCCAACAGAGTCCATGGTTAAAGCCTTACGTTGATTTGAACACGGAGAAAAGGTCAACAGTCCAAGAATGAATTCGAAAAGCTCTTTTTCAAATTGATAATCAACGCAGTCTATGGTAAGACAATGAAGAATGAGTAAAAGAGGGTTGACGTTAAGTTAGTAAATAAATGGAGTGGTCGTTGCAGAGCAGAAGCACTCATCGCGAGTCCAAACTTTCATAGCAGAACAATTTTCGACGAAAACCTTGTGGCAGTACAATTAGCTCGCACGCAGATAACGGCGAGGAAGCCTACATACGTTGAACTTAGTGTGCTGGATATCTCCAAGATTCTCATTTATGATTTCCATTATTCATATATGAAAGAACGTGTTGGTGACAAATGTAAACTGCTGTACACAGATACGAATAGCCTTATACATGAAATACGTGATGTGAACGTATACGAGATGATGGAGAGAGATATCGACAAGTTCGATACATCGGACTGTCCAGTCAATAATCAGTTTGGACTTCCCACCGTTAACAAGAAGGTGATTGGTCTCATGAAAGATGAGTGTTCAGGTAATGTAATGACAGAGTTCATTAGATTACGCAGCAAAATGTATGCAGTCCGCATACAGAATAAGAACCCCATCAAGAAGGCTGAAGGGGTTAAAACAGCTGTTGTTAAAACTCGCATCGATTTCGAGGATTATCGCAACTGTCTCTTCGATAAGTCTATCATAAGATGCATTCAAAATAATATTCGCTCCAGCCACCATGTTGTACATACGAAGCAGCAATCAAAAATTGCTTCAAGCCCACATGACAATAAACGACTATCTGTTAGCTGATACAACTGATACGTTGCAATGGGGCCATTACAATATTCTAGACTAATCAGAAGTGTTGGAAATGGCTGAAGAGCGGGAGGTAGAAGAGGTGGGAGTAACCCCAGAGAGGGAGAAGTCCTACATAAGGAGCTCCGCAACGGCAACGAGCACATTCGTTCAGTTGACGAGCCAGAGAACGGAGAGCCTCGCAGCAAGAAACCAAGGATCGAAGAAGCATCGTCTTAAGTATTTAGAAAATATCTCTTAAATATATTATATTAGTATAACGCAAACACCTTAATTCCAAAGAAGAATTTATCGGAATTGGAGAATAAAAAGAATTATATAATCACGGAGCTGAGACAAGTCAAGACGAAATTTGGCCTAAGGATTGTAGTCATCATCAAACAGGAATTTCAAATTTCTACCCGACCGTGTATCCAAGGCATTGAAGAAAAATGGAAGCTTATTCGACGAGATGACAGCTAAAGCTAATAAATTTCAATTATTTATGTTATATCCTGGCAATAATAAGTTTGAATTTAATTAATTGTTTATTGTAAATAAAAGAAAAATTAAAAAAATTGAGAGAAAGTCAACGGAGAGGAAAACGAGTCATGGGTTAGTCCTATATAGTGAATTCGTTCATTATATAAGACTAACAAAAGACGATTCTATTGGTTGTTCCTCATACACTCCCCTACACATGTTTTTGCCATCCCAAGAAAAAAATTTGTTAACACAAAAAGTTTTATAAATCCATAACCAATAGTGGTAGAGTAAAAATTCTAACGCGATCTTAAAGTTTAAATAAAAGCCTTCAAAAACCCGTTTCTTTCATCTTTAAAACCGACAAACAGACTCCTTGAACAATTTTATAAAAAGAAAAAAAAATCGAAAGAATTTTGCCATACTTCAAACATGAATAATTTTATGTGGGATTATCGTGGAGTGAAAAACTAAAGTTGGTTTGAAAGAGTATTAATTCAGCTTTAAAATGAGATGTGTTACATTAAATTTGGTCAATTTAAACCAAAGAAAGACTGATTTTCGTGAAAAAAAGGCTTATTATAAAAATGCGTATATTTGAAAAATTAAGCAGCTTACAAAAAAAGTGTAAATAGAAAAAAGGTGTGTTTTTGTGTATAAAATATAGATTTACAACTTAGGAATGATTAGGGAGAAAATTTTTTTTAAATTATTCATGTTTGAAGCACGGCAAAATTATTTCGATTTTTTCTTCTTTTTATAAAATTGTTCAAGGAATCAGTTTGTGGGTTTTAAAGATAAAATAAACGGGTTTTTGAAGGCTTTTGTCTAAACTTTAAGATCGCGTTGGAATTTTTACTCTACGACTACTGGTTATGGAGTTATAAAACTTTTTGTGTTGACAAATTTTTCTCTTAGGATGGCAAAAACATATGTAGAGGAGTGTAGGTGTGGGCGAAGGTGCGGGCTCATATCACTTTCTCTTCATTTATTTTTTTAACATTGAACTTATTAATCCAACTATTGTGAGAAGCATCAAAACCAAACCATTTTACATAAAGTTGATTACCTCGTTTCTTCAAGACTTTTTATACAAGATATACATCAGGATATATTAATTTTTGGAGTTCCTGCTCATAGGAGCCACCAGTGATAGGCTGATCGTGATAATCTTTGAGATGATAAGTCACTGGATTAGTTGCTGCCACTTTAGTTATAGTGAATATCTCTTTAGACCAGCTGGGTGTATACCCCTTCTCAAATAATTGTTTCACGTTACTAACTCTAACTTTATCATCAACTTTGAACTTTGGCTTTTTAGTTGGAATAATTTTTTTATTTAAACGTTTGAGAACTTCTGCTTCGTTAGTAGCTGTAACTTCTTTCGGCTTCATACCAATAGTTCGATGTTTTCTATCATTGTAAGCTATTATTAGCTTAGGTAAAATATCAAGTTATTTATAGTTTCCACGTAAACTAAATCTATCCACATCTTATTTTTCAGTGTACGATTGAAACGTTCACAAATGGATGCTTTAAGATTGCTGTACGTAAAATATAGATTAATTTTGTATTTTTCCATAAGACTTTGAAAATTCGTATTATAGAACTTTTTGCCTTCATCTGTTTGTAAATTCTTTGGTACTCGACCTTTACGTAAAATAGATTTCATAGCATCAGCGACATCTTGTCCAGTTTTTTGTTTAAGGAGATGTAAAATGAACACTACACCTGTACTTATGAACTTGCCCTATCTTTTCATTTTATTGAAAAACTTGAGGAAAAGAAATGCTCTAGCTTGTAGTATTTACCATAAAGATTATTTAGTCAAATTTTCAAATAAATTCATTCATTAATTTTTCAGAATTTTGGGTTCCAATATTTTATATTAAAATGTTTAGATTTGTGCGAGAAATCTAAAATTTTGAAAAACTAATGGAAGGGTTCATTTGAAAATTTAACTGAATGATCTTTATGGTACATACTACAAGCTAATGCATTTCTTCTGTTAAAATTTTGCAATAAAATAAAAAGATAGTCAATATTTATGAGTACAGGTGTAGTATCCGTTTACATTTCCTTAACAGGAACTGCCTACGCATACTTTGAAAATATATCTATTATGGTAAGTACATATTCGAATCCTTTATTCTCTTCAGAATAAGGCTGCATTTCCACTAGATCCGCTTGCCATGTCTCGTCCAAACCTCGCACATCGAACTTTCGACGCGGATAATTACGACGTGCTGGCTTGTGAAGCTCTTCTACTACTTTGACGTTGTTCCATCAATGGTTATCGATTGACTGTTTTGTACTAACAGTGATAATGCCTCTTTCATAGTCTTGATTTTAACCACACTTTGTGCAAATTTTTTATCTAGCTCGTCTCTATGAATCTCTACTATTTTATCTAGATTATTAAGATCACTCCTCAAACTAGATATTGAATCTAATAATCTTTGAACTTCCAAACGTACAAAACGTTGTAGAGTATCTAAATTCACAGCTTCATTGAGTTGATTAGGTGATGCGAGATTACAGAGTCTCTTATTCTCCAAGTCATACTGACCATCAGATGTGATTTTATATCCAACACCTGCAGGACCACGACCATCCTCGCTTCGTTTAAGATTACGTCCGAATACGTCGACACTCATCTTGATAATGTTCAAGTATTCGCTTGTGTCTCAGTATATATAACCAGCTTCTCGCCGTTCTTCCATGATTGAATGAATCTCGTTTGTATGACTAGGGTTTCCAGCTTCTCTCTCAGCTATGAGTAATCGTAATCGATCGACAAGTTCATTGGGATCATCTCAATAGACGTAATCCATCAACATATCCCTTCTAGCAACTTTGTATCGAGGTAATTGTCCACCACCACGTTTAAACATAGGAGCAATGATGTTATCAAATTTCTTGCTTCTGTGAGCGCGAATCTGTTTATCGTTTCTGTAACATCTCTTGTGAGCACTAGTAGCTTCAAGAATCTGTCGATAGTTTTGCATATCACTTGAGCTAAAGTTTTTCTGATTAGGCTGTTTTGCTAGTATCAACTCTAGCAAACCATCAGTTCTCAGATATTTCACATCCTTAACTTTTACATAACTATCTTCAAAGTAAATAGGTGAGTCGCCTATTAAGTATTTGTTACCCTCTTTACGAACACCATCAATTTTATCCAAATCCTGGGTCTTATTTTTCACGAGTTTGTGAATATACTTGTTATCATCCGTTCCGCTATTTTCATCACTGAGAGCCGATTCAAATTCTGTATCCGTATGCGGTCGAACATTTTCATTCAAAGATGGTACATCATAAGACTCATCAATACTGTCATTATTCACACTCATAGCATCAGTAGCTTGTTCTGTAGAGTTTCTGTAAGGGTTCGACTATTGCTCTAAATGTTTCTCCGATCGCTTTCTCGAAATTATCCTTTCCGTATTTCAATAGATTGTATTTACGCTTAACTGCATTTCTCGCTTTGATAAGTTGTTGCAGTATATCTTTTCTTCGGCGAATGTCGGCCATGTTGTCAATTCGACGTTCGATCATGGAATGTTATGATTGAGCTAAGAGTGTGCTATATTTATAGCAAAACAGCCCTTTCTATACCTCCCAGCATTGATTGAACTATCTTTTTCAATCATCAAAAAACCATACTTATCATTGGTCCAACATAGTGAACATAGGCTTTTAAATTGTGCATAAGTCATATCCGAATTCATGTGATCATCGTACAAATATCTCAAGTTGACATCATCTTGTCGGAAAATTATTAACCTTCTGATAGCCGGGATGACGCTATTAGGCGTCATCCGATGATCGGCCCACAAATACTATCACTTAAGAAACATTTATATGGAAAATTTTGAGAAAGTTACACTTTTTTAGTTGAAAAAATACCGGCTGTCAGAAGGTTAATAAATTTACATTGTCTCTTACAAGATGTTTCAGTACATGAGCATAAGATTGACAGAGATAGAAACAGTCGACGTTTTTATGTCTCCTTTCTTACAAGCCATGTCGTCGAATACCATTATGGAATTAGGTAAGGCATCGTCAGGTGATACTACTGATTCGTGTTCGCTGAATGGAAAATATTGTATACTGTCTATCGGTTCGAGGAGTTCCTTCAAATACTTATACTTTGGTTGATTTAGAGACTTCGAGTAGACATATACGTTCTCGAATCTTAGTCCATTAGGATGTGTAATCATTGCGAGTAGGCTATTAGTTTTACCGCAGTTAGATGACCCACAAAATATGGCTCGAATACTATCCGGAAGTTCTCCATGCCTCTTTGTCTTCTTTTCCTGCTCGACTATCGAGTCAAAATTCACGATTGGAAGTTTAACTGGATGTTCTTTGAAATTCATGTTGATGCTATTAGATCTCAAACAAGAGTGATCAATTTAGTATAAATAGAGGCCTTATATACTCTCACAAGCATCAGTCTTCACTTAACCTCCATAGGATGATGATCGCACATTATCAACAGCGACAACGTGGTCGAGGTTTTCTCAATAAAGTAATTAACAGTCTTCCATTCGAACCTTATATTCCAGGCTAGGCTTAGCTAAACGACTAGCTTGAGGTGACCCAGGAATCAATCTTCTTGACAAGGTTCGTAAAGAGCACGATATAGCTTATTTGCTAAACCACGAGAACATGGAAGCAAGAAACGCTGCAGACAAAGTGTTGGCAGAGGAAGCTTGGTAGTGAGTGAAATCAAAGGACGCATCAATGGGAGAGAAAGCAGCTACTTTTGCTGTTAGTAAAGCAATGAAACTGAAATCTAGATTCGGCATGGGTATGAGAAAGAAGAAGGGATCAGCCATTACATTTGATAATGTAGTGAAAGTTGCTACGAAATCAATAGTTCCTAGCAAATGTGCTAGTAAAGTTATTTTATCAGCATTGAAGGGTGCACGTAGTGCCGTTAGAGCGACAGGTGGTAAGGAAAACTTTAAGATTCCACACAAACTACCGATTCCAAAGAAAGTTGGAGGATCCTTGCCATTTCTCATACCGCTATTTGCCGGTTTAAGTGCACTACTGCAGTACTATTGGTATAGCTAAAGCAGTCAACGATTCCAAAGCCGCTAATTCACAATTGGAGGAGATTAAAAGACATAGAAAATGGAAGACATAGCTCTCGGTTAAGAGGTTTATTTACAGCCAAGTAAGAGTAGACTCGGGTTTCATCTTAAGCGTTACCATGGTAAAGGTTTAAAAAAAAAGGATCAACGAAGTAAGGTTACCTGAGAGAGCTCTCACTAACGCTGACATCATAAAGTATGCGAGAATTTTAAAAATTCCAAACTTCCAAAGAGTACATATGCGAAATGCATTACCAAAGAGTGATCCTCGTTATCGTGAATCAGCCATAGTTAATCTCAATGACGCAGATGGACCAGGAACTCATTGGGTAGCTTATCAAAAACGAGGAAATAGCGTAGTCTACTTCGGTAGTTTTGGAGATCTTCAGCCACCTTGAGATTTAATGTTATACTTGAGTGTCGATGAAATCAAGTACAATTCGCAAAGATACCAAGACTTCAATACATTCAACTGCGGTCATCTTTGTCTAGAATTGTTCAGCAGAGCTATTAGTATATAAAAACATAGGTGTGTAAATATTAACTTATTATAAGTTTAATAGTCATCATGAAAGAATCGTTGACGTTAAGTCTTTCGGATACGTCATCCGTACTTGAGGCACAATATTTTTTACTTATGGAACTTTCTCCCAATAAAAATTATGTTCTTGCTTTCATGATCTTCAATTCAATACCTAATATTGATGAGGGTAGCAATCTATTCCACGTTGGTAAAGAGGAAATTACTTTACCAATAGGTAGTTAGGAGATCGAAGACATAGAGAATTATCTTAGCGATACGCTCGCGAGCAAAAATATCTCAATCAATATAAAACTTAACAATGATACTCTTTCCAGCGAAATCAAATGCAATCATCCTATTGATTTATGATCAAAAAATTCCATAGGACCTCTATTAGGGTTCGCTAAACGTCTTCTAGAAGCAGATGTCACTCATAGTTCGGATTTATCAGTAGCCATTTTGAAGGTCAACGCTCTACGAATGGAGTGTGATATCACCTGTGGTGGCTATGTAAACGGTCTACGAGTGCACACGATACACAAGTTCTTCCCAGCAGTACCGCCAGGATATGATCATCGAAGTTCCTTCACCAGTCATTTACCTTCCGATCGTCATCAAGAGCATAGATCACATTCAAGTGCGCATAGTCGATTAATATGGACAACTTGTTAATTTTCGAGGAGAAATTATTAGCATCAGATTACATCTTAAACAAACGTAATGGGAATTGTATTTAATTCCCAGGTTGGAAAAGGCTATAAAAGCAGATCAAGATGGAGACCGACCATCAGTCGGCTAAGAGCAGACATAGCGTTAACACGGTAAAACAAATAGTTTCTAAGGTGCCTCAGCCTTCGTGTCGTCCCTGGTGGAAAATAACTTATTTATTCTTTTGTTGTTTACAGAAAAATGGAAGAAATACTAAGCATAAAGTCAGCTGTAAAGTATGACGAATCAATTGAGCATTACGCGGCACATGCTCATCAACCATACTCAGCATCCAACTTCAACAACAGCGATGAGATTCGTATAGATATTCAACATCAAGATTTGTGTCTTCTACCATTACGCAGTTTGCTACATATTTGTGGCAGACTAGTGAAAGCCGATGAAACTGCTGTAACTATTGATTGATAGTTGATTTTTATTGGCCATTAGCTTCTTGGCTATTCCAGCTATTCCACTATTTCAGTCCATGAATGATCCTCAGGAATCTCTCGATGATTTTCACCTTCATATCTATTTCATCTAAATTTTTTGTCCAGTAGAACTTTATTACTCATCTTCATCGCCCAGTGGGACTTTTAAACATCTTTATCACCCTGTGGGACTTTTAACAACACACTTATTTTTTAGCCCCAAGAGGCTTTCTATAAGCGTTTTCGTGGTCTCCATGTTCTATTTCCTGGAGTAATATCAGAAAAAATTTTTCCGAAATTTTCCCGAGGAATCGAACCCTGATCCACTAGAGCGCGAGCCAAGAACCTTAGCCCCTGCGCTACCGCCGCTTCTCTGCTGTAACTAATACTAAATTAGTCAACAACGCCATCTGTCATATGTTTGAGGAAATACGTTAAGACATCAACGCAGTAGAAGTTGACAAGTGTAAGAATGTAGGTTTAACTACTCTAATGAAAGGTTGGGTCGCGCTCAATCTCAGTCAAAACTTGATTATTGAAAACGCAGGATGGCTCGATGTCGAAGAAACGTAGCAGTTGACTAATAATATTAAATCATGTTGAGAAGGATAAACCGATCAATATGAGTTTTCGTAATTGGGATTTATACGAGTATCCACTACTTCCCACAACATCTATGCATGTTTGGCCCGTCAAAACTTCCAATCAGCTGGAAAAGCCACGATTCGTAATACTAGGTTTTCAAACGAATCGAAAAAGTCAGAGGATTATAAACGCGAATCGCTTTGATCATTGCAATATCAGTAATGTAAAGCTATTCCTCAATTTTCTATGTTATCCGTATAGAAATCTTTATTTAGATATCCCTCATAAATAATACACAATGCTATACGATATGTACGCCAACTTTTAAAGTGCTTACTATTTTAAAGATATCGAGATTATGCTAAAAAAGTAACATTTTATCGAGTACTTACCTTTAATCATGATCGATTGTTCTAAACAAAACGAATCATTAAAGATTGCCCCTGTGGACGTTCGACTGGAATTGGAGAGGTAACTTTCCAGCTGGAACTTCTGCTTACTGCTTAATCTTACACGATCGTGTATTTCAGTACAGCACCGCGAACGGTAACGTACAAAAACTTGTGTGAGGGAATCATTATAAAAAGCTGATTCGTCAGTAACAGTCTCTCATTCAGGATGGAGTATTTGGTTGATATGCAAGGCTTCAAACAGCCAGGTAATAACTACATTTTCAAAGAATTGGCTATAGTTCCTCTCAAAGATGATTCCGACCCTGTTGTACTCTTATTCGAGAAGCCTTATCCTTGGCGTCGACTACCGGATAAGTATAAGAGAGAAAACATATGGTTAGAAGGGCATTACCATGGACTATCTTGGGATTCAGGAAATATTCCATACATAGATGTAGTAAAATTACTCAGAGAGGCATTACACGATGCTAGTAAAGTCTTGGTTATGGGCTCCATCAAGAAAGCATGGTTAGAACGCTTCAAGCTCAAAGTTCATGATGTAGCAGAAATGGGTTTTCCACCGTTAGACAAGATCAAACTTGTCACGGTTTGCCCGCATCATAATGGAGCATACAGAGCTAGTTACGCCCTTCACAACGTAAGACTTATGAAAAAATTTCTCACTTAGAGTATTTCCGAGAAAATGGAATGTGACTAACTATAAATAGCAGGTGCTTTCCGATTTCACATTCATTCCAAAATGGGACAAGCTTCAACAAGCACGGGAGCGGACAACTCCTCAAATTCCTCAGATCAAGATTCAGATCAAAATTGTTCAGAGTATACACCCCTTCTTCGAAAATGACGAAAGAAAGATGTGAACTGGAAAGAATATGTAGATGAAAAATATTCCAGTATGAACCAATCATCATCCAAAACTCCCTCAAAAATATTTTGATGAAATATTAAAAATTATAATGTAAAATTATAATATGAATTATTATATTTGAAATAGTAGATATGCCACTATGGCATAGCGCTCATATCCGCGTGAGCCAGAAATCCAGGCCTGTCAGAAAACCTCATAGCATTACTGGATCTGTGATCCAGAAGGAACATAGCTTATCTACTATGTTTAAACCGTGTATCCATCTTGTAAGTGTCGTTAATACTGTCTGCTTCACACCTAAGCTTGATATATTTAGTGCGGGTGGTCGGCTGAGGCGGCGGCGCGGCGCGGTCGAGACACGCGCGAATATTAGCTAATTTTCGCACGCGTCTCTTAGTTAGCTTATTAACATGTACCAAGCCAAAAGCTATATTTTAAGTTAATTTCACGTACCAAATATAAATAAGTCGTATTCAGTCAATTGGTAATTTTCTGTATAAGAGGTTAATGTTACTTTTTTAATCAATAGCTGTAGAAATAGGAATAAGGGGATAAAATCAAGATAAAACCATTTTTTAATTTAATTTATTTTAATGAATTTTTTTGTAACCAAAAGGTAACGAAAATTTTTCAGATATATAACAACGCTTTTTTAATACAACACAGCAAGTTTTCGTTTCTTTTTTTGTTACAATTTCATGAGTTTTAGTTCGTCTAATTGCGCTAAATCGAAGTTTAATTTTTTTACGAGGTAGATTCATACGAACATACTCATTATCGTCACTCTCATCATCATCATCATCAACATCATCATTATTATTATTGTTTACGTTATTATTTAATTTAAATGCATCGTCAATCAAATTTTGTATACTTGTGAAATTAATTTTACGCCCGTTTGAGAAATTTAACGCGATTCCTTTGACTTTATAACATTCAACTCTTTCACCATCGGGTAAAATGACACAGTAAACATAAAATTTTAGGCCTCCTGATATAAAACTTTCAATATAAGAGTTATCACCGTAACATCTAAGCTCATCCGTCATATCACCGAGTTTTGTACTTATAAATGGATTATATTCGTTTGTATCTGCTTCACGAGATGTAAATATACAAGAATTGATATCGTAATAAAGTACTCGTGTACCTAATTTTTCTAAATGCTCATACAGCTTTAATCGAGCTTGAGCCATTGCATAAGCAGTGATTACAACTTGTATGACCTGATGGTACTACAGCTTATTCTATGTACTGCCAGTTAACGTATAAAATTTTATTATTTACGGGTAAAATCTCGAAGACCTCTTTTTCCGGACATGTTAATAGTTTTAAGAGCTCCTCGCGTGACTTTACAATTTCTGTTTGTTTCAAATACTTCTTTGTCCAAACTTTTCCCAAAATGAATCCAAACATAATTTGGCTACTGCACGTAGTCCAGCATTTTTTTTAATTTTCTCTTCATTCAGCCGTATACCCTCATCTATTTCATATTGATTTATATACGCAATTTTTGTCTCTTCATCCTTACACCACGCTGGCCATCCACTCGCTTCTTGTTTGATTTTTAAAAATGTATTGACATATTCTGCAAAAAGTCTTCCAGTACCCGAACTTTGATTGTAACGTGTCATTTTGTAATGCCAAATTGTAAAAATTTCCGTTATTTTGTACCCAAGTTGAACAGCTTTTCATAATTCATCGGCTACCCATGTTCCACTGAATCCTTGGTCTTTTATATTTTCGTGCTTGCAATCGCGTTGGCGTTTTTCCTCACAACAAGAACGACAAAGACCAAAACCAAAACGTGCAAAAACCAAACGACGGTGCATTTTAACCGGTAATAAAGGTAAGTACAAATCTCGGGGAAGTAGGACTTTACACTTGACCAAACCTTTAACACCTAATAAATTATTATTATCACCATTTGTAAGTTCGTCGCATTCTCGACTAACCAAAATGTGAGGGTGTCTAATAGGAAATTGACCAGTCTTACAAACATAAGGATAAAGGGAATATATGTCTGTATACTTAATCTTCTCACCGTTAGTAATATTATATTGCGTAACTATATTTTCTGTCCTACCACCGAAAAAAGCATTACGAGGCCTTGTAATGATTATTCAAACTAATTTAAATAATTATTGGATGATGGGTTACGTATTACTTTATTTCAAAATTTTCAGCCTTGATTTTTTCGAAAGCGCATTCACACATTTCACGTATCTCGTATCCGTAAGACTTCATTTTTTCAATTTTTTGACGGGTGGCATCGTAAACCTCGTTGAAAGATCGTCCATAAGCCATTAATTTGTCCCGATTTTTAGAAAAGCATTTAGGGCAATCATGCGTATAACAACCTTGGAATTCAAATACAATACCTTTTGTTTCTGATGTTGAAGGCTCACATGGTGGTAAGAAACCATATACGATGAATCTTTCAGGTGGCATAAATTCTTGCGCCCTTCCAGCATGAATAATGGATTTTCCAAGATCTCGTTCGCATTGAACCAACCATTGTAAGGCTTTTTGCGAATGTCTATCTGCCAAACGATATCCAGCTGTAGGAATTATACCTATTGTATTTTCACGTAAAAATTTTTTCCTAAAAACCACAAAACATGCTGAGGCTATAGTAATGGCTTCTGTAAACGGACATGTATTTCCACATTCGATAAATATTTTACGAAATGCTCTACAAGCAAGCCTTAATTTCAACATCAATTCTGCAATATTCTACTATTTAACGTTGAAAATAAATTCATACGTATCTCGATTTTCGTGGTACCCTTTAATAAAACTTTCTCGCTCGTTAGTTGACATGGAATCCGGTGAGTAATATCGTGCATCTGGTAAGGGACCAATATAATTTTGATTTTCTAAAGTATTGAACAAGTGCGAAAAATAACCTTTTTTACTACATGGTGGTGGTGCAAAAGTTTCTGGAAGAGCGCTTAATTTCATTTGGAAATAATTCAAGCTGTCAATAAATTTTGTACGTGCGCACTGTAACATTATGATATTTTGTCCATTTAATATTATTGTAGGAATTTGTCTTGTTTTCTCCACAATTTCTTTAAGAATAAATTGAGCATCGAACCCCTTTGAATTATGTGCTATACAAATGATTTGTTCGAGTTGAGATTTTTTACGTATTGTCAAATCCAGTGAAGCTTTGACTGGATCATCACAAAATACATATATGTCATACAAAGGTTATCGTCCTCTCCAAAATGCATCGTACAATATATCTTTTCTTATTTGCCAGTATTCAATGTCGTTGGGATTCTCACTATTTCAAGCATGAGTAGAATTTCTAGTTATAACGAAATTTTGCAAATAATGATCGTATTCACGCTCTCTTCTAAGATGGGTGTCTCGTTTTTCTCTGGCCACTTCTTCAATATCATCATTTTCTTCTTTTTTTTTTTCTTCTTCTTGTGCCTCAACATTCTTAGCATTGATAGCATCGCGCAACTGATTATCAACTAATGCTACTTTGTTAATAGCATCAGCACCATCTTCTCTGATAGCTTCAAGAATTCCTTCAGGAATATCATCTGAATCCTCATCATTATTGATATTATTTTCTTGGACGTTTTGTTCTTTGTTTTCTTCAGGAGCAATATTTCGACCATCATTTATTTCATTATTTTGGATTGTATCTGCTTGGTTCTCCCCATCGTCAGATATATCCGACACATAGGGGGATGTTACGTTTGACAGTGTAACATAATACTCTCCAGAAGAGGTCCCAGTCTCTGAAAGATCTGGTGATGTTCGTGCTGGTGAAACATCTGAATCACTATCCGTATTACGTAAAAGAAGCTCCAAAGCTATATAAAATCATAATTAAATATAAAATGAGTATAGAATTTCGACTATCATATTTGAAAAAATTCTTATTGAAGTACATAGTGAATATTAACAAATATAATATTTACTAATATTCATTAATATATTAATAATTCAAAATATGTTATATTTTTTGATAATATATTATTATCCATTTTAATATAATTCTGTGTTGCCCTATTGAGAAGAAATAAAAATTATTCTTGTACAAATTTATTACAAAAAATAATTTTGAATATATTACAAAAATCATTTATTACAAGTCTTATTTAATATCCATATCGAATACTATATTATTACCAATATCGACTAAAAACAGAAATCATAATTAAAATACTCGCCATATATTCATGTTTATCTTATGAGACATACATAAACTACAATTTTTTAAAAATCATGAATTTAGTAAAAGCAATAAATTTTACATCGATATTCGTTTCTCTGCTACTCAAATAATATATGTACAAAAATCACTATGATGTTTTTATTATTTCATTAGATATTCGTTTATGTATTGATTTATCGTTCCACTGATCCTACCGATGTGATTTTTGAAACATATATTCAATGCAACATCAAAAATCTGATGATATTATAAAAATTAATTTATATTGATAATTGATAGATTTTAAAAAATGTAATTTTGAGATTAGTCATCATACACAACACATAGGACATACAACTCTGCTTATTTTTTAATGAGTCATACATAAATTACAGTTTTTAAAAATCGTGAATTTTGGAAAAACAAGAAATTTTACAATACCGTTCCAATCCTTGCTAACCAATTAATATATGTACAAAAAATATCCACGATATCTTTATTAGATCGATAGATGATTATAGATTGATCATGTATCGATTTTTGATCTATTGATCCTAGAGAGATGATTTTTGATACACATATAATTTGGACAGCAGGGTATCGAATAGTGTTGTAAAATTTCTTGTTTTTCTAAAATTCATGATTTTTAAAATTTGTAATTTATGTATAACTCATTGGATAAAATAAGCAGAGATATATGCTCCATGCGTTGTGTACGATGACTCATCCCGAAATTACAATTTTTAAAATCTATCAATTATCAATATAAATTAATTTTTATAATGCCTAATTACCTCACTACGATCAATATAACAAAAATCGATACATGTTCGATTATCTATTGATTCAAAATAATATCAGGGTGATTTTTGGTACCAATATTATTTGAATAGTGAGGAATCGAATGAAATCGTGAAATTTCATATTTATCAAAATTTGCGATTTTTAAAAATTGTAATTTCTGTATGACTCATTAGATAAGATAAGTAGCTCTGTATACTCTATTCTCTTAATAATACCTACAGGCGTATAGTAACATTAAATTATTTATATAAATAGTCTAGGCGCCCAGAGGGTTTCGTATGAAGTTAGAGGTCCCACCAAGCAAGTAGCTGATTTATATGTATTTTGAACCGCTGAATTCGAATTTGAAACTTGCTTTTCGCGCAAGTGGTCGAGTAATTTGCTATAAACAAATTAATTGTTTAAATTTATGAACTGCAATAGATGCAGTAATTTTCTCTGCAAAAACTTGTTCTCTAATAAAAATACAAAAAAAATCGTTATTGTTGCATGTCGATTCGATAATTAGAACCAGAGATATGGCAAATATATTGCCAAAAACATAGAGACGTAGCGCAAGCGCGGAACGCCCTGGTAAAAAACCTTATAACTCAACTACTAATTGATATTTTTTAAAGTTCAACATGTGTTTGAAAAATATCAGAGTCTCAGCTTTAATGATAAATTGTTATATATTACTTTCAAATGTTGATAAATAAGCTAGAATTATTTGGAGCAGAAAAAATTTTCAGTTTTTCAGAATTTTGTTTGTTTATAACGAAATAATATAGGTTAGCGAACAAAATATTTCTATATTTTTGATATAGAATGATAGGAAATTCCATCTAGTTTAAGAATCTGTCTGGTTTTTTAAATTTAAGTTAGTAGAACCTGAGATATCACAAATTTAAGCTGTAGCGCCAACTGCTTGTAATACGACATATGTGTGCAATATGGCGATCGCTTTCCTTATTAAAAATTTTTTTATTATAAGGTAAGTAATTTCATTCTTTTGTAATAAAATTAATTTTAACTCTGTATTAAGAAATTGAAAAAAAATTTAATAAAAAAGGATTCAGCTAAAAATAGATGACTCTAATGAATCGGAAAGTTAAAACAAATTTTTTTAATAAAATAGATTGTTGTTCTTTTTGCAATTGCAAAAAAAAATAAATGTAAAAATATTCCATAAGTTAAGTAAATTGTTTACTATTATAGTAGAAAAATCAATGATTATTTAAAATCCTAAATCTACTTTATCTAAATGTATTATACATCATTAATATTATGACAAAGTATATAAAATAGAGTCAAAAGTAATTTTATTAGAAAAGAATGAAATTACTTACCTTATAATAAAAGAATTTTCAATAAGGGAAGCGATCGCTATATTGCACACATACGATATCGACGAGCATTAATTCGTGTGGAACGTTTTTGAAATCCTCCAATGAGAATAACCGATACAACAGTATTATCCAATAGCATTGTACAATTTTAAAATGTTCCACACGAATCAATGTCCGTCGAGTGTATGTCGTATTGCAAGGAGTTGGCGCTACAGCTTAAATTTGCGATATCTCAGATTCTACTCACTTAAATTTAAAAAATCGGACAGATTCTTAAACGAGATGAAATTTCCTATCATTCTATATCAAAAATATAGAAATATTTTGTTCGCTAACCTATATTATTTCGTTATATACAAACAAAATTCTGAAAAATTGAAAATTTTTTCTG